>CM021103.1:611171174-611771174 GCA_007115665.2 Sequoiadendron giganteum
ATCCCCTACTTAAAAACCCTCCTTGTAGCCTAGGAACTGAGGGTTTTAAAGCACCCTTATTGAAAATGCATATTGCCAACCCCTCCAAAAGACACCATCTACTTAGAAAATTTAAGTTAGACCCCCTCAAGCTTTAGAAACTCTCACATGCCCTTTGGAAATTCTACACCACCACTCTGCAAGTCTGCACCCTCCTTTTCACCAAAAAAACACCCTTTTAAGACCTTGGGGTTACACTCCAACTTACATTCCCTACACTCAAACCAAAATAATACATATCCTAACACTTTATTATGCCATTCCATCAAGACATAGATGAAAATAGTAGATGGAATGTCAATTTACATCATTAAGTTCCCAAACAGAGCCTTTGTTGCCCTCACATAGGCAGTTCTAGAAAACCAAGGAGATCTTTTACAAAAATTGGAGTTAGATTCTCAAAAGGAGTTCATTTTAAAGATAACACAATATGCTACACTAATAATGGAATTCAAAACATTTATGAGCCTGTACAGTTCATACAGAAGAACAAAATCTGGAGAAAACATAGAGAAATCGGGGGAATCAATCTTGTTTACCTTGTTTGTGGGCCAAAGGTGTATTAAGGGATTAGCACCCCCTTATGGTTTAAAAACCTGCACTTCTGAGACCTAACAGATCATTCATTGATCTCATAGTTAGTTTTTCATAAAACTCAAAGTCACAACATTTAGGACAGTCACAATGGATTTCAATGAAACAAAAGGCAAAATTTCATAGATTCATTGTTCTATATATGATCATAATACTTTTCCTGGAGATCACAAGAGTAATTTTATAAAGGAATGTTGTGGAAAAAAATTATGAAATTTGCAGACATCTTTAGAATACAATATAAAGATGATATAGTTGATAATCAAAATATTGAGGAATAGCCTCTTAGCTAATCTGAACCCATGGAATTATGGTCATTCCATGCACAAACTATAGGCTTAACAGAGGTAGCCAACTATGAAACTTTTTCAGTGAGACAGTTCAAGAAACTCATTATATGTTGGTACTCTTCATTTGAGTTGACATGATTTGGAGAGGCTCTTACTGGGCGTTCAGCAGATTGCTGTGAAATCTCTGTTGATGAACTAGATTTCCTCAGGATACAACATTAGATTTAGTACGGTCTAGTGTTGCCATATAATTGACAACATCTTCTACACTTGCTTCACTATTATTGTTTTCCACCTAGAATACAATGTCAATTTCAACATATAGTTAGTTCAATAAAAAATTGAAATAAATAACACAATGTAAATTGAACCAAAAATCTATACACTTACTCCACATTTGTCCATTTTGGCCTGCAACCCCTCTCGGCCAAATGTATATTTAGTCCTCACATTATCTCTTGCTCTCTTGCCTCTATTACTCTTTGTCAAATATTCTTCGGAACACATACTTTCTTTCAATTCCTCCCACTCTTTGGGAGATATTGTTGTCAAACATGTCCTTTCCCTCCATGATTGTTTTTTTACAATTGTATCTAAAAGTGTTCATCAGAATTCTTATCTTGTTCTTGTAATATTTTCTAGAAATTTTTCCACCAAAAGTGTCAAAGGCATTTTCCATTTTTTGTATAACATATTCCACATTTCATGGATCTTGCTCTGCAAAATTTGATTTGCAGACATCCAAATGGGCCTTGCATCTTATGCCCAACTCAGAGGCCCACCTTGCAAAATTTTGCCCAATGGGTTCACCATCTCTTGATACCTCAACCAAGAATGGCTTCTTCCCTTCTAATATTCTTTATGTTGCATTCCTCTCTATAGATCTGTATAAATATTGACTCAATCTTTGTCTTTTAAGATAAGCAGGAACATCTTTTGTTTCACCACTACAAATATTTTTGGCTGATCCACTAATCCCTTCAAAAGTTGTAGATGTGACAGGTGCACTCTTAGGCACATCAGATGCAAGAAGACTCTCTTCATGACTTTTATTAACCAGAACTTCATGCTCCTTGGCCACATCACGTGTGGCATGAGTAGGTAGATCAGTAGTGGTCTCCGCAGATTTCACTTCATCACAACTATTTTTTTCACCAGCTTCATTTGTTGAATCATGAAAGTGTTGGCTTCTACGAGTTGGCAACACTGTACCTTTACTTTTTTTCTTTTTTTTCTCTGTATTTTCTCTGCTCTATTTTTCTTTCATGTAAAACAAAAAGAATATAATATCATGTCTTATATACATAAAGCTCTTGCCTATAAAATTTTGTTAAACAATATTAAACAAATAATTTACTACAGTGGATTTACAACTTGCCTGTTTGGCTAACCAAGACGTGATAAATATTCATTATTCTTGGCCACATGTTCTTCATGAAAGCACTCATAATTTGTCACTGGAATTTCAACATTGTGATCACTATCATCTAATTTGCGCCTTTCATTCTTTTTCTTCATTTCCCGATGTCCAAAAAACCAATAATGTATAAACTAGCAACTTGATACAAAGATAATTAACTGTAACAGAAATTGCATGAATACAAGTTTATGAGGTCTCAGTTTTAATGAACAGTCATTAAAACACATACGAAGTCTAAAGCACTGCAAACAACAACAATCATTAGATTTTGTTGGTATTTCAGTCAATGGATATTAAATAATGGTTCCCTATAGAAATGCCAGTTGCATAAAAAAATTAGCAATGTATTTGAATCAATCCATCAAATCTTTAGCAATAATGTTTTCATTCATGGTTCAATAAAAAAATATGTATTACCAAATTTTAACTGGACATGAAATTTTAGCATGGCAACCATTTTGTACGACTAAATCAACGCTTTACTTAGGTGATAGCACCATCACTAAGAAATGTCTATGGTATTTGGTGATTCTTACTTTTGTTGTTCTGTTGCATATTAATGTGTTCATAACATCTAGATACATTCATGAAGGGGTAGATTTTCATTTAAAATAACATATATGTTGGAGTGGATAGTGAGTTACAAGCAAGGAATGTCATGATTTGAGAATTAAGTAGTCAAAAAACAGTGAACTTCAAGATATATGCAAAATAGCGAAGAACATTTTGATCAAAGCAAAAAAAAGAAATGACCTTACATTATCAGAAGCACAAATGTTGATAACAGTGATATCACTGTTAAAAATAATGTGAAGACAACAAAGGATGTGAGAAGCATGTAATGTGTTGGGACTATAAAATTTTCAAATTTTATAGTAGCTTACATTCGTAAACTCCATAAGGTAGCCATATCTTGAGTGCAAAATTGCTATAATCCTCTTTACATATCATATCCACTAGTGATCCCATCAAATTTGACCTTTTGACACACCAAAATCCCTCTGATTATCATTGAGCAGGAGCCTCTAAAGAAATAATCCATATCGGCATGACTATGTCCATGTCTCTCTGACCCATAAGTTATAACCTTTGAAATCAGACATTTATGGCATCGGTGAAAGGTCAAAATTGTCACATCAATCAACAACTGAGGACGATGCATATTCATGAAGACAAATCCTTTTGTTTCATCGAAGAAAAGGTTATCGACAAGAAAAATACCATTGGAGTGAGATCCTAAAGTCAGCCTGAGCATACATGTCATGCCGATGGAATTTCATCGGTAAGACATTCACTCTGTTTCACCGATAAAGCAAAAAGAAACATGTCGGGGAGACATTTGCTATCAGAATGAGTTTCAAATGTCTTCCTGATTCCATATGTTACACCGATGAAATTCATATCGAAGATAGTCTTTCTGATTCATCCGAAGGAGGAAGATGATACATCAGGGATATATACTTATAACGTCAGAGTAACTTTCAGATCTTTCAGCGATACTTCTGGCTTATCAACGAAAGGTCGACATTGTCACATCGATCAACAAATGAGGAGGATACATATTCAGGAAGACAAAGCATGTTGTTTCATCGACAAAAAGGTTATCGACAAGAACAATACCATCAGAGTGAGATCCTCAAGTCAACCTGAGCATACATGTCATGCTGATGGACTTTTATCAGTAAGACGTTCACTTTGTTTCACCGATAAAGCAAAAAGAAACATGTCGAGGAGATATGTGTTGTCGGAATGAGTTTCAAATGTCTTCTTGATTTCATATGTTACACCGATGAAATTAATATCAAAGAGAGTCTTGTCAATTCATCTGAAGGAGGAAGACGATACATCAGGGAGACTTATAACGTCAGAGTAACTTTCAGATCTTTCAACGATACTTATTCTCTTGCCGATGGTAATATGAATGGATCAAAGCTCGTCGGAGTAACATTTGGCGATAGTTATGATATCTAAGTGACTTAATAAATCTCTTTTTGAAGGTGATATGAATCAAAAGATGAACTATTTAACATCGGTAAGAATGATATTTGGTCTCCCCGACCATATAAGGTGTCTAATGAACACTCTACTTGATTCAAACTCATAGATCAGCTAGAGTTTAAATAGTTCTTGCTGATATAATCATTCGGTCTGATAGTTTGATCTGGAGGGATACCTTGACTTTGCTAAGAAAAAGATTAACTTAGGTGGGTATAACCATATACCTTATCAGTATGATGATTTGATCAGAAATTTGGATTTCAATGAAGTTGAGAGGGTTGTTGATGAATATAACAAGGGAGTAGAACAAAAAATAAAAGAGATACAAGATGTGGAGTTGTTATCTTTTGGTGAGGAGTCACTTGGTGATGAGGGGTCTCAAGGTACAACTGATAAAATCTCCAGATTGAAAACTAAGGATTATAAGCTTCCTCCTAGAGAACCAGAAAGTGAAGAGGGTTCGAATTCATACATGAGGCAAATGGCTTATAGATCCTTTGTAGCAGATGATGAGTTTGTGAAATCTTGAGAATTCAGAGCCTTCTTGTACAATCAAAAGGGAAAAGCAATAAGAGAATATGTTGAAAATGTAACACCAAATAATGAGGATCAATTATTGAATAATTTGAAGCTAAGTGTGGAAAAGAAAATGAAAGATATGACCCTAGAGAGGGAGAAAACTGTTAGAAGATTCATGTGTCATGATTTTCCCAAGATTGGATCTAAACTTTGCCCTTTTTTTTGACAGTTTCTTGAAGGATAACAATGCTACACACAAGCTTAGACCTGAGGGAGTGATAGAAGTGTATACATGATCAAAGTATAGCCCTGATGAAGGTTCCCTTATGATTTGGGCCCTGTATCCACCACATAAGAAGTCTATTGTTATTGACACTGAAAAGGATTTTGGACATGTCCTGACATTGAAAGTTGGAGAAGTTGATCTTGTGGCTACAACTGAGATTGGCATCAATGTTGCCAAGCTAAATAAAGCCCAGATCCAAACATTGATCAAAGAAAAGGAAATATATAAAATAAACAATGAAAGGATACTTAGGGAAAATGATCGCCTAAAGGATACGATTGAAAACACATTGAAAGGATCCACTAGGTTGCTGACTCGAGGATAAAGCTCTCAAATAAAGGACAAGTGGGAAGGATCAGATGTATATTCTAAAGGAAAATTTGATACACTTTCTATAGTGATTAGAAAAAGACAGGCTAACTTGATGGTTTGGTTGAGAAAACTCTGGGGAACTCACTCAAACGATTATGTTCTAGAGCAGGAGCATAAAAGAATTAGTGACATAATCCAAGAGAAATTTCAAGAAATACGGAAGAGAGATACTCTTGATAATCAAGTTATCACTATTGCTAAGGAAATCATAAGAAAGCACAAAGAGTACTCTGAGGAACTTCAAGGAGATGCAAAAGGATTAATTGATGACACAAATGAAGGAATACCAACACTATTTGAAAATGATGGAAAAACAAAAGAAAAGACTAAATGGATTGAAGAATGTGAGTTGATACTACAAAAGACTTTGGAAGTGGATACAGTTAAAGACTCGACATTGGATGAAGCATGCGAGAAAAATGAGAAAATGGTGAACACGAAGATAGCAGTCAAGAATGTGTTAGGGGATGCTGATACTCACAAAAGAGGAGATTATCTGGACCATCTGTCAAAAGTTCACTTATGGGTAACTAGAGCCTAATTATTTATGTTTAATCATTGTTAATTGTTGTTATTATCAAAAGATATTTCGTGAAGGGGTGTGTCCCTTCAAAGTTTTGAAATATATAAATATGTTACATAGTGACAAAAGGTATAGGTGAATAGGGATAGATAGATAGTAAAAAACTTCTATGATGTTTACATTTTAAAAGGCTATGTTGCAAGTATGATTTGAGGAGATCAATGAAATAAATTTGAGTCTGTGGCTTCATATTGGTATCAACTATTTGTTAAATATATTCAGTTATATGGTTGTCCCCAACATAATATTTCCTTATTATTTAAGTTGATATATCAAGGATATTTTTGATTTATCAAAACAAATTTGTTGTTCTTGTGTGATGTGATTAATTGGATTCTTTTAGAGAATTAAAACCCTTTTAATCTATTACAGTAATTTAGAAGTGTTAAAGCAGTTCACAAGGAAATGGTATACAATAATATTACAAAATAGGGCTAAAGATAATGCCATATGTAGGGAAGACAATGTTATTTTAGTAAAAAAGTGTAAAAGAAAACATAGAAACAATGTTTAAAAATTCTTCAATGATGGATTTTATAAAGGATGCTAGAACAATGACAGTGATAAAGAACATATATAAAATCAGTAAATAGTCCAGAGGAGTTGTCAAGAAAATATCATTGTCAAAGTAAATCAATGATGGTATACATATTCATATTGCATACAACATTTATATATGAAAACATATTCATATTGCATTAATATATGAGAACATATTCATATTGCATCCTCATTTTTATATGAAAACACACCCATATTGCATTCATATAGAAATTTTTTTCAACATTAAAGCTTTGAAACAAGTATTAGTCTAAAGGTCCATGTCCTTAAAACATAAAACAGTCTTAAAACAACATAAAAGTCTTACATAAAAGGTCATAAAATGGGGCTCATCAATAATCATCTACATTTCCAGCAAGATCATAATCCTAATCACTCATGTCTGCATCTACTTGATTTTCTTCCTCATCCTCATTTGTGACATGCAATACATTATCTCTCCCAATTTCTTCATTGGTAATCAAAATCTCTTCTTCAAATAGACCCTCATTGTCTTCATCCACTTCTTTGAATGTTTCTTGTAAATTAAAATATTTCCCATCAAGCATTACATCAACAACTTCCATGAATTTTCATCTCAAACAAGACTCTGTTTGTATGACATATGAGCAATCTGGGCTTCTTACATCATCAATTAGAAATGATTGTTTAATTTGAAGAGGGGAAACATACGACTCATCTATCTCTAATAAAAATTGTTGTGTATTTTCACGTACAAATCCATACTCATCAAATTGTATTGTGGATGGTCCGATCCACTTACATTTTAATAATATAGGACTATTTTCACCAAAATCCACTTGAATAATTTCTTGGATGAATCCAACATAAAATTTCTTCTCAATTTCATGAAGAAATTCAGCACTGACAACACAATCACAATTTGTCTTTCCTTTGTCTTTTTCTTCCACTCTTAAATGACTACCATAGGCCCACATTCCACTAAAACGCATAGCCCATAAATGTCGAGGTCGTGAAAGCTTACTTTCCTCTGTTGTTATACCTTGACCTTCTTCTTTTGCATGACTAATTGCATTAGCAATCCATTCTTCAAATTTTGGAAAAGAATCACCTCCAATCAAATCATGACGTTTGCACCTTTGAGGTCGATGTTGCATCCAAGTTTGATTCTCTTCTTCATATTTTCTACATAGAATAATGACTTACAAATAGTAAGATTAATAATATAAATGTGTAAATGCAATTGAGTAAATAAATTATTGTGTAATTTTTTTTACCTATGCCACTTATCGAACAAAGCTGTGTTTTGAAGAATAAAGGCATGTATTGCACTTCTTTCTTGATATGATAGATTGAAGCGACATGCATTTCCTTCTAATACTTCACCTACAACTCTCTCATCTTCGTTATCATCCCATACACATTGATTGATATTTTAAAAATCCTTCATATATTCTGTGCAAAATCCCATGGCCTCTTGCATTGAATATCCCTCAAACATGTTGCCTTTTGGTTTTTCCCTAGTACGGACAATGTTTTTCAAAACCTTCATATATCATTCTATAGGATACATCCATCTTGTTCTTATTGGGCCACAATGCTTAGTTCATATTCTAGATGTATCAAAATATGCATAGAAATGTTAAAGATTGTTGGTGGAAATTCTCATTCCAATAGACAAAGGACTTCAACAACCGCCTCCCTCAAACTATCAAAGTTTGAAGGATATAATACATGTAATCTCATTCTCTTTAATATTAGGCCCAACCTTATAATTGCCAATCTTGGCCCCTTTGCCAAACTTGATATATTTACCACAATAGGTAAAATATTCTCGATTATGACATGATAGTCATGGGTCTTGAGGCCTCTTAAGATATTAATGTCAATTTGGCTTCTGATGCTACTACTTACATATCTAGTGGGAAAGTGAGTCTGAGACATCAAATGTAAGAATTGTGCACGTTGTCCCTTTGTCTAGACATAAGGAGCACTAGGTTTTCTATATTTTTCATTATCATATTTTTCAACCCAAAGATTTCGATGAATCTTTATTTCTCGAAAGTCTTCACATGATGAAATAGAATCAAGAGCACTAAAAAGAGTTTCTATAATAGCATAAGCTATATTTTTCACAGTATGCCTAATGGCTATATCCTTAAAGTATGGCAACTTATACAATATGCACAACTGTTTTACACCGCTTTCATTACATGGATCATATCTACTGCTAGCAATCCCATCATTTTCAATAAATGACATTCTTTTTTGTCCATTCTCAACAATGTAATCACCTATTATTAGCAATGGCGCTTCATGATTCTCTTCTTGACCATTGAAACATGTTTTTTGTCGATGATATGGATGATCCATTTTAAGGTAAGAATGATGTCCACAATAAATACACTTATGCAAAATTCTTGAGTGCCTCACAAAATCCTTAAATTTGCAAGCAGGACATCCATGGTATCCATGAACAAAGAGACTAGACAATGTGCCATATGTAGGAAGATCATGAATTTTAAACAATAAGGAAGCTCTTAAAGTGAACTTGATTGAATGACCATCCCTTAAAGATTGAATTGCTTCAATTCCTTTCCACAATTCCATTAGCTCATCATATAATGGCTCTAGATAAGAATCTCTTGTATCTGAAGTCACACTTTTCTTTCCTGGTATAATCAATGATAACATTAAGAAAAATGGTTTAGTTTCTAACCATGGAGGCAAGTTATAATTTATTAGAAACACTGGCCAAGTTGACCATTTAGTACTTTGATCTAAGAATGGGTTCACCCCATCTAGAGCGAAACCCAACCTTATATTATGAGGATCTTGACAAAAATTGGGCCATCTGTTATCAAATTCCATCCACGTCTTAGAATCAGGCATATGTCATTATTTTCCATCAGTGCTCTTATTTTGGGCATGCCACTACATAAGTTCAACAATGTCTCTGCACCTATACATTCAAAGTAATCGTGGGATTATCAGAAAGTGGCGAAGAACCTTTCTAGGAACCACAACTGATTTCAACCCTTGTTTATACCTTAGTTCATGAAATTTTGGACATTCACTCTCATTTGCAAGATTTTTTTGAAATAATACACAACCATTCACACATGTGTGGATTTTTTCATACCCCAAGCCGAGCTTACTAATTTTCTTTTTACATTGACTTCATTTTGCTGGAAATGTGGTGTCAGTTGGTAACAATGAACTTAATAATGCCAATAACTAATCTACACTCTCATTTTTCCAACCATGCACCACTTGCAGGTTAAGAATTTGAAGGATTGTTGTCAAATGAATTAACTTACAATTAACATACATAGGCTTTAAATCATCATCCATTGACTTGGCCCAACCATCGTTTAGACCCTCATTCAACATTCTATCAACTTCAAACCCTTCATCAAACATTTTTGCCTCTTCATCTATGTTTGGTGCCACTTCATCTATGTTTGTTGCCTCTTCATCTCTCATAGTCTGACATTCTATCATATCTTCATAATAATTGTAAGCCCAAGGGCTTATACCACTATGCCCATATCTTATCATATGTTGATAAATCATATCTTTTTTTCACCTTTCCACCAAGACAATTTTTACATGGACATGGATATTTGTCAATTTCCCTCTCATCAGCTACTCTCTCATCATATGCATGATATTGATCCGTAGTCAACCTTTGACTCTTATCCATCTATAATATTGTGCATTCCTATATTAATTTAGTTTATAATTTAAAGAAGAAAACATAAATATGAAAACAAAGATGCCAAAACATTGTTGAAAGTAGTCACTTTTAGTACAGACCATAATAGAAAGAAGAGGATATAATGAGTCATTGTTCTGAGATCTATCTTACATTCATTTGAAGTTTACCTACTGAGAATGGAATATGCATGTGTTTCCTATCAGATTACTTTCAGCAATGAGGGTTTCAAATTACCTCTAAATTCATTACAGAGGGTCTAGCTGACTTCAAATTCGTTGCAGAAAACTCTGAATTCCTTGCCCACCTTTTCAAAAGTCTCTAGGTCCTATCCAAAACAGATTTATCGCCCATGCAAGTGCTTCAATACCCATCCATGAGAATAAAAAACATCAACAACAATCCAATTTCATTCCCGTGCCAACAATTATACATTTTACAAGTTGTCTAACTTATAAATATAGACAAGTTATGTAAACTACTAGATAAATAACATTTAAAGGTTTGTCGCCTCTGACTTATAATCTATTTTTGAGTTCAGCTAATACAACTATTTTTTTCGGTTTTTTTTCATGTTTGTTTTCCTAAGAGTCATGTTTGAAGATGAATTCAATGCTAGGACGAAGCTACTTGAGCACCTTGGATTTCAAGTGTAGTCAATAGAGAATCAAGACTTATAGGAAGCTCAATCTGCCAACATTGATGATATTAGCAGTGAAATAATCAACAATGTCACTCTTGATGATACAACACAATTAGATCCACCAGTTCCGTCAAAAGGTGGACAAGATGTTACATCCCCCAATGAATTGGGATCCTGTATGCAAATACATGATGTCTATCTTTTCGTTTTTCCCTTTTTCAGGTGCACTCTTGAAAGCTCCTAAGTGGTTGAAGAGAACAGTTGGTGTCAGTTTTGGATTTGGAGGCAAGCTTGCTACATTTCGGCTTGGTACAACATCACAAAGTGGTGTTGGCTCTTCTGAGGTTGAGTATAATTTATTCTTTGGTACATGTCATTAAGATGATAAATGGTCTTATTTTTTTGCTATTTTCATAGGTATATATACACAATCTCGTTACCGAGGACAGTCTGTTGCTTCATTCAACAAAGTTTGAAGCTACAATAGCAAATGGTGAAAAATAATCATTGAGATTTGTGTGATAAGAAGTCTCAGGATTATCGGCTAGTTATTTGTGGATACTTTTTGAATGGGATTAATAACAATTTACATTCATTTGTATTGTTTCACTTGCAAATTTTTGGTTTTTGCATTGATTTAGTTTGGAAGAAGAGAGGGAGACATGGAATTTCCTAAGAGTCATGTTTGAAGATGAAGGCAATGCTAGGACAAAGCTACTTGAGCACCTTGGATTTCAAGTGCAGTCAATAGAGAATCAAGACTTACATGAAGCTTAATCTGCCAACATTGATGATATTAGCAATGAAATAATCAACAATTTCACACTTGATGATACAAGACAATTAGATCCATCAGTTCGGTCGAAAGGTGGACAAGATGTTACGTCGCCCAATGAATTGGGATCCTGTATGCAAATACATGATGTCTATCTTTTCATTTTTACCTTTTCAAGTGCACTCTTGAAAGCTCCTAAGTGGTTGAAGAGACCAGTTGGTGTCAGTTTTGAATTTGGAGGAAAGCTTGCTACATTTCGGCCCGGTACAACATCACAGAGTGTTGTTGTCTCTTATGAGGTAGAGTACAATTTATTCTTTGGTACATGTCATTAAGATGATATATGGTCTTATTTTTCTGCTATTTTCATAGGTATATATACACAATCTCGTTACCGAGGACAGTTTGGTGCTTCATTCAACAGAGTTTGAAGTGCAATAACAGATGGTGAAAAATCATCATTGTGAGCTTTGTGCGATAAGAAGTCTCAGGATTCTTGGCTAGTTATTTGTGGATACTATTTGAATGGGATTAATAATAATTTACATTGATTTGTATTGTTTCACTTGCAAATTTTTGGTTTTTGTATTTATTTAGTTTGAAAGAAGAGAGAGAGACATGGAATTTCCTAAGATTCATGTTTGAAGATGAAGGCAATGCTAGGAAAAAGCTACTTGAGCACCTTGAATTTCAAGTGCAGTCAATAGAGAATCAAGACTTATAGGAAGCTCAATCTGCCAACATTGATGATATTAGCAGTGAAATAATCAACAATGTCACTCTTGATGATACAACACAATTAGATCCATCAATACATTTAGTCAAAAGGTGGATAGGATGTTACATCCCCTAAAGACAATGGTGAGGAGATTTTTGATAATTTGCACAGTCCGAAAGAAGATTCCTCACTTCCTCTCACTAAAAATGATTTTGTTGTTGGGAAGGATACCCTTGGCAATGGAGAAGAGGTGCAACACAAAGTTACTAAAGATTCAACTGAATACTAAGAATGCGATGAAGCCATTCAAATTTCTTTAGTTGTTGGTGATTATAAGGGAGCAGTCATGCAATGCTTGTAAACAAACAAGATGGAAGATGAACTTCTCATTGCTCATGTCGAGGGGAGTTCTTTACGGGAGAAAACTCATGATGAATATTTAAGAAAAATGAATTGTTCCTATCTTAATGTTATGCTTCTATACTAATTGCATGGCATTTACAATGTCTTAAAGTCTTTTAATTTTTTATGTTTTACCCTCCATGTATTTAGCTATCTAGATTTTAGAAGGCTAACTGGCTCTGTTTATCTAAAATATATTTCTTTCTGTGGAATATTTTCTCACTTAACACTATTAGTGCAGGTGGTTTCTGCTATGGTCAATAATGATCTTATTTTCCTTGTAAACAATAGGCCTTTGAAATCTTGGAAAGAAACTCTTGCTTTACTTTGTACACTAATTTTTTTTTGCCACAAAAAATAGTTAAACATAAAATAATGTAAATTGGATAATGCAATTTTGATTTGGAGCAAATTGTACTTGACAATAAGTTTTTTTTTAATCTCATTTCTAATTTCTGTGAGTTGTAGTTTGATTTTTTTGATATAATGAGAAAGTGTACAAATTTATGCATTGTATCATACAGTTGTGTACAATATTTTCAAACATTTATCATACTTGTATCATAGATACAATACTTGGACTTAAATCAGTCTTGATAGGCTGATTTTTGACTTAAGACTTGGAGGACTCAACATAGACTTGGTAGGCTGAATTTTTTACTTGGACGATGAAGGTAGGTTTTCAAATCAAATAAACCCTACCCCACAAAGTGATGTGTGTTTTCCATTATATTTTCATTGAATGCTCTTGGAAAATAAATAGAATTAGCTATGATGGTTTTTTTTCACTATTGCCAATTGATTCTAAGTTTTCTTTAAGAGGCTTGGGGTTATAAGATCAATGGGGTCTCTAGTAGTCAATAGAGAAATAATTTCAGTCCTTGAAGAGATTGTAACAAATATGTGATAATCACAATGCACAAGGTTCAAACAATGAGATCATAATGTAAAAACAAAAGAGAAAAATTATGTTTTTATCAGAACAATGATCTTAAGGATCAACTATGAAGAAAAATCATCATAAGGTAGCAGTGAATACAAAAAATGATAGTGCCAATGATTTATCAATACAATTAATAAAGAGTGCCAATTTTCAATGCATGATAACAATAGTCCAAGGCATGTAAGGGATATGAATGAAATATAATATATAGAGGGAAAATAGTTGCAAATGATCACTGTTATATCAAAGCATATGAGTGTCAGAGGATCATAAAACAATGAAGGAGATAATAGTAGTTGTTATGATTGCCATGTGACCTGATATCATGTGCAAAGAAGATATAAAAGACCATGGAACATAGTGAAAAGGGTTCAAAGTCAATGAGATTCATTCAATGTCAAAGAGCATTATCATTATAGTAGTGAAAGAATAATATTGTAACAACAATGAAGCAATGGAAAGAAAGAACAATATATGCAACATCAGGATCACTGTCATAAAGGATGAAGATCAACATGAGGTTTGCATGATAAGAAGCAGACTTATCACCCACATCCCCTTAATGGCAGTCATGGAAATAAGTGACATAATGGCCATAACATGCAAAATGACACAGTCATAAAGGGGTAGTTTGTAGTGCAAAGAAAAGAGTATAGAGCATTGAAAGCCAAGAACCAAACAACAAGAAAAGGGCAGTCACAAAAGAACACTGCCATACATGACAATCATGCCATAACAAAGATCAAGGGAAGTGAAATCTAGAAATGAGGTTAGTGGTGCCTTTTCACTTAAAGGTGAAGCTCCTTTAACATATCTAGATGGAGGTAACATTTTCAAGAAAATATTGTAAGCACAATGAAGAAGTATGTCACAAAAATTATGAATTTGAAGAGGCTTTATAGAATTGATTCCTACTTTTCTCATTAAATTTGCTAGAGCTTTACCCTAATGTACAAAATGGACAGTCCTATGAAGAGTTGACATATAGTGCAAATAAGCCTATATGAATGATGTAGCAGAGATTAAATGCAGCCTAAAGAGTAGCAAGTAGTAACATTAAGGTTCTATAGCTAATAGTTCATTCAACAAGTATAAAACATTATGTCAGGACCTATGATATACTCATCAATGCTTGATGTGTAAAGGATAGATAAGAGAAACATACAGATCATTAAAGTATAGGATTGGATATATGATATCCAAGATAAGGTCCTTAGCATGGATATAGCCTCATTTCATAGGACAACCTACATAAAGAAGATCAATGCTATCATTCTCATAGACTTAACAAAAGGAAAATTTTATCATTATCTCTTTGATGTTGCCTTCAAGTTATATCAGGTATGATGGTACCTATCCACTTCAAAACATGGCTCAATGTATAACGAATATAGTCAGTGATACCTAGGCGACTCGAGAAAATTTGTGTGGTGCTCATGAACGAAGGGAAATCTTCAACATATTAGATATATGCATCTACTGCTGGTGACAAGACTTTATTATCCGCAAACACAGTTTCCCATCAAAAATATGAATCTTTCTCTGCAAAGCTCGTGCTATCTCCAATCTATTTTACCAAAATAAGTGAAAACTCCTTACATTCATTAAACCTGTGCAAGTTTCTCTCCTTTCTTCCAAAAATAAAATGTTTAACTTATCTCTTGCTCATTTTCACGTGGATTTTGATGAAAAGGCCATTTAAAAGGATAAAAATACCTTTTATAATCTTTTTCTATAAGAATATCACCCCTTTTTCATTTTGCAAAGAAACCAAAGACTTAAAAACCCTGTACAACATAAAATGGACTCAATGAAATAAAATTTAATGTAAACCCATTCCCTATACAAACCTAGGGGTTTAAGATCAAATGATTTCAAGTTGCTAAATATTGAAAACCTTTGCAAAAAAAATACTTTATGACACCTTAAGATAATAATCAGGATTTGCAAAATAATAAATTAGGTGAGACTTGATTTGGATTATAGTAGCAATTAGGACAAATGAAATTGGAATGAATTCCATCCTTTTTACATGAGTTTTAATTTGGACAAAAGAAAGATTATCCACACACAATTGATTTCATAGATTATAAAATAATTCTATTTTTAAAAAATAATTAACAATATAAAGCCTGAAAGAGAAAATTTCCACATACAAGAAGTGATCATAATCATTATTTCTATTTCACATTATTTCTATGGATTATGATCAAATTCGAAATAAAAAAGAATAGAGGAGTAATAGTCATTAATTTAGCCATATATGTAGTCATTTATTTAGTCATTTTTATTTGTTTGATATTAGTCATTTATTTAGTTATTTTTATTTGTCTAATATTAGTCATTTAGTTGTGATTTTACCCAATTAACAAATTAGTCACTTATAATGACCAAATTAGTCATTTATTTTCAAAATAATACTAGTGTTAGTCATGTGACTAAAATTTTTAGTCGTGTAGTCATTTATTTGCCAGATTCTACTAGTGAAGGGCAAGTAATTGCTTATGAATCAATGAAGTTGAAACCTTGTGAACAAAATTATGATTTACACGATTTAGAGTTAGTAGTAGTGGTTCATGGATTGCATGTGTGGAGGCATTACTTTTCGGGAAATCCCTTTGAGATGAAAACCAATCATCACGATTTGAAATATCTATTTACCTAGCCTAATATGAATGCTTGACAAAGAAGATGTTTAGAGTTGATATTCAATTATGACTTCAATATCAGCTACATCAAGGGAAAATAAAATCAGGTTGTCGATGCATTGAGTCGTAGATGTCATATTGCCTCAATAGTGACAATCCAAACTATTTTAGAGGTCAAGCATTGTAGAAATGCAAGGAGGATGAGTACTATATGCAAGTTAAGCAAGCACTCACAAGAAATCTACAAGATGCAAGGTATGAAGGATTTCATTTTGAACCCAATGGATTGCTTAGGTATAAAGGAAGAATGTATGTGCCTAACTCTAAAGAGTTAAGAAATCTGGTGTGGAAAGAAGTTCATGAAGCACCATATTCTGGACATTCTGGTGTGACAAAAATATTGGTTTATGTAAAGCCATTAAATTTTTGGAAAGGAATGAAAGGGGGCATTGCTAGGTTTGTGGCTAGATTCTTTGAGTGTCAAAGGGTGAAAGCTAAACATCATCATCCTACGAGTTTAGTATATCCACATGATATTCTAGAAGGTAAGTGCCAAGTCATTAGTATGGAATTTGTGCAAGGATTACCTAGATGTCAAGAAATAAGCACAATGCCATTTTAGTAGTTGTGTACAAGCTTACTAAGGTAGCACGTTTCATACCTAGAAACCTAACTAATGGAGCTCCAATCATAGCTCAAAAATTCATTCAAGAGGTGTTTAGACTGCATGGAATTCTTGAGAAGATTATCTTAGATAGGGATGTACGAGTGACCTCAAGGTTTTGGCAAACCATATTTTTTGCACTTGGGACTCAACTAAATATAAGTTCAACATATCATGTGGAAACATATGGACAAACAAAAAGGGTGAATCAAGTACTGGAAGACCTACTAAGAATGTATTGCATGGATCAACAATACAAGTGGGAAGATTACTTGCCTTTAGTGGAATTTTCTTATAACAATTCCTAGCATTTTGCGATCAAGATGGCTCCTTACGAAGAATTATTTCGCCAAAAGTGTTGAACCCCTATAAGTTGGGATAAATTTGAGGATAGAGTGAGTCTTGGGCCAGAGATTTTGGATGAAATGGAGGAACATGTTAAGATTGTTAAGAAAAGGCTAGTTGAATCCAATGATAGAAAAAAAGCTATGCAGATGCAAAGAGAGTACCTAGGAATTTTGTAGTAGGTGACAAGGTGTTGTTAAGGGTTAAACCTCATAAGTTTTCCATCAAGTTTGGAAATTCATCCAAACTAGCTTCACTCTATATAGGTCCTTTTGATATTCTTGATGAAGTAAATCTGGTAGCTTATCGAATTGTGTTGCCACTAGCTCTTTCCCGGATGCATAATGTCTTTCATGTTTCTTACCTAAAGAAGTATATACCAAGAGATAATCATGTAATTGATTGGAATGCTTTGCAGGTACAAGATTCTGAAGTGGTAACAATCGAGCCTATCAAAGTGCTCAGAATTTGTAAGCTTCACTTGCATAACAGAGAGGTTCTGCAGTGCAAAGTCCAGTGGGACCAATATGCAGAAGATTCAACCACTTGGGAAGACTATGTTGAGATAGAGAAAAATTTTCCACATGTCTTACGTGATTTTGAAAGTTATTGAAAACAATTTTTTGTTTTCTTTTTTTATTTTATGTTTGCTACATACAATCATCGGGGATGATGATTCACAAGGGAGGGAGTATGTTACACCCTGTTGTGCATTTACCTATTTACTATTACTATGTTAGGCTAAATTATTGCATTTGTGAATGTATTTGGAATTTTGAATGGAAATATATATATGGTTGTATTTTGTTTATCTAAAAAAGTGGAAAAGTATGAATGAATGTTTATTTCATTTGATGTTATCGATACCTAGAATTATTGGTTATTGAATTTGATATTCTAACTATGAAATGTGTAAATGATTGTTTTGATGAATGACTGACTACCGTGAAAATGTGTTAAGTTGGATGCAAGTTTAGAGTCAATCCTCTAGAAGCGAGGGGAAGTACCACTCAGGAGAAGAACTTGGTTAGGTAACTTGTAACAAAATCTAACTGAGCTTACACACACACTCACTTATAGAATGGTTGAGTCAAATCCTAGTTTTGGGAATTGGTAAGTCATCCTTTAGTATTATGTGTTAGGAAGGATCTTGATTTCTGTTAGGAGCATTCTTGAATTGTGTTAGTGGTTGGTGCATGTGAGTTCTTCTTTGTATTACTATACTTGATTGATGAGATATATATATACATAGAATGTATATATATGTATACATATACATGTTGATGATAATCCATACACGTGAGATAACACACACATGAGAGTACATAGGTAGATGTACCCACACACGCTTATGGAAGGGTTGCTCATGGGCATGGTGATATCGAGAGGATAATGAGACATGTATGTATATATATATATATATATATATATATATGCATCACATATATATACCTATTGATAAGATAACAATTGTTTACATGTGTGATTGTAAAATCAAATGTATATATACAAGATATATGCATATATACGTATGTATACATATGTCGATATATGTGTATGTTTTGACAATGTGAATTTCCATATGAATGTGTTGATATATATATGTACGTATACTGAATATAGATATATACAAATGATATTGAATATGAAATGTGAACTTGTTCTCATTCTTTTTGAATATCAAGTGGAATGTTTGGACAAAATTATAATTTGTCAAAGAATATATATAGATAAATATATATTTGAATATATATAGATACATATATATAAGTAGTGTTAAATGTTATTCATTGATATTATATATATATGTACATATATATATTTATATATTATATACATAATAATGGCTGATTTATAGAATATATGCCATGGTTGATATAATGAGAATATAGCGCTAGACATAACAGCGCAATGCCAAGTATTAAACCACATTTATCATTAATGATAATGGGCGATGGAAATACATGTATTAATATGTTGTGTAAAGTTTATATTTAAACACAAGGATAAAGTGTGACACACTATATTTTGTAACGTACTGAGTCAAACATTAAACAACGCTATAATAAAGGAGGTTGAAACGTTGAGATGTGTCACTAGCTTTGGCTTGGACCAAGTCAACTATGTGAAACACAACCAACTAAAGACTGACTTTTCCTCTATTTTAAACAAGACGCTTGTGTATAGGAAATGTGGTGAATAGTTGGTGCCATATTATGAATTTTGTGTTTCTTTTAAAAGTCTATTTAGCCTGCAAGTCGATTTCCAAATTGTAGCATGTACTTTATGAACTAGTCAAATTGTTGTTGGAAAGCATTGGGTCAATTTTCTATCTTGTTTGAGTGACTATTGAGATAGAAATCCGCCACATTTTCATTATTGAGTTAATTCGATGATATTTGGCTGAGACGTGTCATAGTATAAGTCTTGTTTATAGCCTAAGGATGGTGGTTTTTGGGTATAAATATGAGGCATTCTGACCTCATTTGGATACAATTCTTCTATCCAACATTACACCACTTTGTTTTATTGTATTCTTTCATTGAGAGATTCTTAATTTGTTGTGGGTTATTTTGAGGAAGGTTTAGTGAGAGAAGTTGAGAGGGATTGGTTGCTAAGTTGATTTTAAGAGGGGATCAAGCTTGAGATCCATTGATTCAATTGGATTAAGTGATTAACAGGCATGAGATTCTATTCTCTTCATGTTTTATCTTTTATTGAAAGATTATTTGCCTTGTATGTTTAAATTAAAAATTGCATTAGTTGCTTGAAATAGAGTAATAGTTTATTTGATTATAGGAAAGGAAAAGTCTTATTGATATGATTTCCATATGAATTTTTGTACTTACCCCACATTAAAGAATGCTTGATTGAAATCTATAGTATTACATACTAGGATTGATGAATTGGGAAAGCTTGTTAAGTTATTTTATGCAAAGTTAATTTGTAGACTTAGAAATATCATATGTTATACTCAGGACTAGGTTATCCATTGAAGGGGGGGTAACTTATATTTTATTTGGTAGAGATACCATTATATTTTGGGAAAAAGGAAATAGGTTATTTCTTAGGTTAATGACTAGCTATGAAGGAAATTTCCTATGAAAAGTTTATAATGGCCTAAAGTCAAGTTGAGCTTGAGTAGTGTATGCGAATATGAAGACTATCACTCGAGGTACTGAGTGAGAATACTTTGGAAAAATTAGTGTAATTGCCTTTGGCTACACTGTCATTTCAACGTGTTCCTCTTATGCATGCTAGTTCAAGATTGTAGTGTCTAAAAATTCTAGTTATGTCGGGCACAACACTAAGCTCAAAATGGTTGTTGTTACGAGGCTACTCCACCAATCTCTTCATCGAAGGGTAGGTCCATATATCAAATGATAGATATGTGAGGGACTGCATTTGAGTCTGTGGTTGGTGGAAAATCGTTTGAGTGATGCTTCTCCTCCTCACCTGGTGACCAAGATTTGAAAGGAGATTCTTGGACCATCTATATCGATTGCTTTGATTTGAAACTCAGTTGAGCTATGTATGTAATTTTATACATTCTTGGAGATATAGTAATATGTGGAATATTATATTGGAAATGAAATAATAAATGGAATTTGTTATGTCATTTATGCTCATTTGTTCTCCTTTGGAAGATAAATTTTTTATAGCAATGGTTATGAAACATAGTTATTTATTTGAAAGTAAAAACTTAGGAAATTTACTTGTTTGAAAAACTAGCATGTTATAGGATATATTACTCACAATTTTCTTTCAAAGTGGGTATATAAAGCTAAATTTGTGTAAATATTTGGCCTCCAAGGTAAGAGGTGCATAGGTGGTACATGACCTTGCATTCCTTAACTATACATCACTTAATAGACAATATATATGTGGGCCAACAAGGATTTCCAATCCCACTTGATTAATTGTAAAATTGATCATGTTTCTTTTGTGTTTATCATTGTTAAATTAGAACCTCCCGAATTTAAGCCAAAAGGGAACCTTATTCTTTGATCCATTATTTTTTACTATTTCTATATTTTTCTAAGTTTAAGTTTTTGAAAGCCAAAAAAATAAAATAAATTCAATAGGTTCATGCCACCCATCATTAGGTTGCAAGCAAACAAGAACATGGAGCAAAAAAAAAATCCCCTTGCAACTAGTTTGTATGGTCAAGGAAACAATTTACAAGTGCACCTTAGATTAGATAAAGAAGACATGGCGGATCAACTAGAATATTCTCTTAGGTTTTTTGAATTTATAAAAAATGGCCTTAATCAAGCCTATCTAGATCTCTTTCAAATTCAAATAGAACACATTTCTTATAACAATTTATAAGTGAGGTTAATACACTCTCCCATAGACTTGACCAATCAAAACTAAGTAACCTCATTAGGAAAGAGAATGTAGTTACTTTTTCCTTTCAAAACCCATTGTATGACTCATCAAAACACCTAACCTGGTCTCTTCTAACATCAAGCAATCTAAACCTAGTAACTTCACCATGAACCCATAGTTACATCTACCTTTCTAAAACCTTTATATAAACACTCACAACAAATAACCACATACCCCCTTAACAATTATCCTATGCTAGAATAAATGCTTTCCACTTTTCCTAATTCAACATTGTCTAATCCTATTACTTCTAATAGGACAATGAATTCACCTACCTTACAAAAAAATCACCATCTAAAACAACTCACCTTAACTAATCAAAACATTCCTCAAATCCAAAAATCATTCCCATTCATGATGCAACTATGTTTTTTATTAGATTAGTAGGAAAAGGGCCTTGATCCCCCCAAAAAAAAACAACTTAAAGCATAACCTTTAAAGACAAAAAGAAAGAAATCCTACACATAAGCTTGCACAAGAACCCAAAAATTATAACACTACCAAACCAAAAAACAACTAACCTAATAGAAAATAACTCTAAAGAGTCATTATTAACAACATTAATAGATGAGGTTCTAATAATCTAATAGGGAGTCAAGAGACTCTTCCTAAGCATATTTCTCTTGATTATGCACCACCTCCTTATTTTTTCCAATAAACCTCTAGTGTCATTGTCTTTACCCTACTTCTTCTTCTATTTTTTAATTTTTTAATTTCTAGAAATAGTTCTCATCATAACCTTCTTCATTATTCAGTCAGTAACAAAAATAAGTTTTTTGAGGATAGTTTCCATCCTCATCATTTTCTCATGGTAACTTTTAACTTCCATCTTTTTCTCCATCTCCCCCATTCTAATACGAAGTTCAATCAATTCAATTCTGATGGTTCCTAGAGTGTCCAAGTTATTATCATTACAATCTTCCCTATCAAGAACTATTTCCTCACCCACCTCTCTACATAGAGAAGAAGTCCTATCAACAATTCTTTCCTCACCACCCTCTTTATCTAGATAAGAATTCATTGAAATATCCCCCTCTTCACCCATGTCTTTCTCCTCCTCTTTGTCTTCCTCACCTTCTTCAATAGTAAATTCTTTAATCTTCACCTTTTATTGTCTTCCTCATCTTTCATGATGCAATTATTTTATAATAGGACTTGGAAATTAGTTTTGAGTTCCAATTCCCTTTCAACATCCACCCTCTATGAAACAAAATAGATTAGAATCAATAACATGTGGACCCTAGGCCCTTTCTTGGACTTGCTTGACTTGTTCTTGGAAGTTTGAGGTTTTTCCTACTCTTTGAGTCTTGTAACAACATAAAAACACACCTTTTTAGGCCTCGATTTCACATGCAAAAATGGGACTTGTCCCCAAGTCCTTGGTTCCTTTTTCCCTTCATGACCTATGGTCAATGCAGAGAACCTTCACTAACTCATAGATGTTAGACCTTCACTAGGACTTGGAAACTTAGGTTTAGATTCCCTAATTTAACCCAATCCCCATGAACTGGACCATGTAAATCCATTTTAATGCATGGTAATTGAGAATCAATACACCCTCCCAAGTCTCAAGTTTTCCTCAACTCCTATGACCCATTGAGTGACTTCATAGAGTAGGATTTATACTTAAACTGAAACCTACATATAGTATAAAGTCCAAAATCTTCTCTAACACCTACAACCCATCAACATGAAACTTTTTGAAGAGATGGGTCTAGAATTCTTCATAGACCTAAAAAAATTTAGTTCCAAGTCCTAATTCTAACTTGACATATAACTCCCATTAAAAAAATAAAAAAGGAAACTTTAAGGTAAGAAAACCAACAAGGCTCAATTTATTCACTCAACAAGGATATCATCCTCAAATTATGAGTAGTTTAGAAATGGTCTAGGGTAAATGCTTAAAGGATTTTGGGAACCAACTTGGTCATGCAAGATCCTCTTGAAGGACAACTTTCCTAAGGAATGAGGTAAAATAAGTACTAGATCCTAGACACAAGGGAAATACTACAAGCACAACATGAAAAAATTACTACAAAATGCTACACACATTCAACACCAACCTCAACAAATACCAAAAGAAAAGATGGAAGAATTGTCTACTGTGATAGTAAATTATAGATAAACCCATAAACATCCATGATCATAAGTGCAACCTTAAATAATTTAATCCAAACATACACAATTAGCATGCTTTTAGCCTTAAAACATGACAACACCCTCATATGATGAGGCTTGGAAAAATAACAAATGAAAAAACTAATATTTGAAGCAACATAACCCAACCGATATGGTATAATAAATCATAACATGATATTAGATCATCACATCTATTTTAAATCATCTACAACTAGCATGATATAAGAACATGATGGATAATTAATGATAACACATAATACTAAAACATTGAAATGATCTAACATACATAAGAAAAAAATATGCACCCCATAATGCATAGTAAAAAAACATAATGCCAATAGATAACCTCATCAGTAACACCTTGATGATCATACAAATCATCTTCACAAAATCATCTAGAATACACCATCAAAACACCTCAATGGTACAATAGAACACATACAGAAAATTGGTGCAACAGATCATAACACATTAATCACACAATACACTAACAAAACCCTCAATACAATACATCATATGAACTAGAAATATCACAAGACAAACACAAGAGTGGACATTACAATCTCTTTCAAATTAAGCATATATGATATTCTACAAACAATTAAGCTATGTATTTTAGAAATCGATCAAATGTAAGTGCATAAGAGTTAACTAAAAAAATTAAATTTTTCCATATGTTCTATGGGTTTAAGCACAACACAAGGATACAAAATTGGCATTGATCAAATCGGGGTTTTATATGGTTACAAAAAGACTCATCTTGTAACTTGAATCAAGTGAAAGGGGGAAACAAACTAGAAACACAATTACTTAGATATATTGTCTCCTAATTAATTATCATTGTTGGGAAACTGTGTCTACACACTTAATAAACACATTAGACATATCCAAAAAATACAATATAAATAAATAACAACATATAAAACCCAAGGAAACTTGTAATCGAACACAAAATTCCTCCATCTTGAAAATACATCATAATTTTAAAATGTGACACCAACCCAATCATATTAAAACAAATAACATCTTATGAAATACCATTTATAATAAACATGGCCGAAATATGAAAAGCATATTTAATAAATTTACATATAATCATCAATAATCATATAGACATGATAATAACAATGCTCAAATACTAGACAAATTATCCTTCAAACACTTATCAACTAGCTCTAAAACTTTCTCTAACCTAAGAAATCCTATTGGACCAAAAAAAGGAAAGAGTTAACACAAGTGGTCCATTACAACCACGTAATTAATAAAGTATAAATGATGTTATTATGAATCTATAAATGCTACAAACTATAATAGTAGATGAAATATAACTCTTCTTAATTTTACTAGATTGTCCAAGTGTATTACTAACATATATATGTACTAAGCAAGTTGTTTTTAACAATGAATGGTAGGTGGGTCCCACCCCTATTATATTAAATTAAATTAAAATTATTACACAAATATATAGATGCATATAACAAGGTTTTTTTATAGGATTAAAGTAATTTTTTCCAAATAACAAATCAAAATTCAAGTTGTAAAATATAAACCTTGATTTATAACTATATCTAAATATAAATATATAAATATACAAATATATTGACAAAGGTTTTGACAACACTCTTAACAAAAATCAAGGTAGCATGAAGGCCCACAAAATCAATACCCTTCTTGAAATCCTTTGAACCATGAGCAAAGTATTGTTCAAATTTCTCTATTTCCATCTTAAGTGAAAAACATTGCTCCTTCAATTATGGATGGACCACAAATGGAATATATCATTAATGTGTGACCCCTTTAGCCATCAACTTTGTTGCCTCTAGAACCTCATCCAATCCATGCAATTTTTTTTTTATATGAGCTATAGCTAATCATCACACCAACTCCCAATTTCCAAGAAAATATTAAATATTTACCACAAACTGATTGGTAATGTCTAATATTACTCTATTCATGTCATTCCCAACCAAAAATTCTTCCCCAATCATAATAGTAGAGGCTTCTAGAATGCAACTTGACTCAAAAGTAAAGACCTTGTGTAGCTTATGTCTAGTGATAATGTTAAAAATATCATTTCCATAGTATTTTAGGTGCATTTTCACCCCTTCCATCACTCAAAACCTAACATGAGTAGGCAAGTAGTGAAGCCAAAGAGAGAAATTCATTCTATGAGATGAATTGAGTGCTAATAAATCTTATCTTTTTTGTAAAATATATATCTAATGACTTTTAAAATCCACCTAATTTGTACATGACCCATCACATCCAAGGAAAATCCTACAAGCAAGTAGTTAGGATTAAATGTTAAGCATAACAATTATTATTGCATAGACCTTATGTATGTTTTTCAATTGAATATGATACCTACATATTATACATATTATGAGTTACATATAGGAGAGGCATACATGATTATCTCTCATCCCAACTTCAATTGACTTGTCATCATTCTCGTTATCAAGTAAATTATCACACACACAATCAAAATGTATTTCAATAGCTAAATTAGCCAATGAGTCTACAAGAATTTTAGCCTCGTGATAATAATATTAGTTTTCAAAAAGGAAATAGAGTCAAGGCACACCTAGGAGTTTTATAAGATATTATCCAATCTCTAGTTGAGTGACAAGCATTGTTTTATCAATTTTATCTTTATCATGGGTTCACCTCCAATAACAATATAAGACACACACAATTGAGTAGCCATATTGAGACCCAAAGCCAATGTTTGCACCTCACCAAGTCATTATTAGTACTTGTATTGTTTTTCCTACAAGCTACCACCACAACCTTTCTCATTTAGTCTCTAATGACACACCCATCTCTACACACACCTAGATTACCTTATGCAAGCCCATCAAAATTCAATTTCAAAATATTTATTTAAGCCCCCCCACTTATCTTTCATTTTATCCACATGAGTAGCTTGATCACTAATGGCTCCATGAATAGGGTGAATCTTCAATAATCTTCAATTTTTTAACATCTAACTACTTATGAGGATAACTACTTCTATTTTTTGTGAGAGGTTGTGTTACGATTGTCATAGTAGTTTTAGTGATTATCCTATCCAAATGAAGGATTATGCACTATAGTTATTAAGTGAATTAGCACATATGCCATCAAAATATATTTCAATAGCTAAATTAGCTAGCCAATTTGTAATCCTATTAACCTCACAATAGAAATATTGACTTTTGAAGAAGGAAATAGAGTAAAGAAACAACTAGGAATTTTATAAGGTATTACCAAAACCTCAATTGATTATTAAGTTCTATTCATCAAATTTATCATTATCATAGAGTGCCTTTCAATAACAATTTGAGACATGCACATTTGAGTAGCCAGAGTGAGACCTAATTAAAGCCAAAGCTTGTGCCTCAACTTCATTGTTATTACATATATTGAGTTTCCTAGAAGCTACTACCACAAATCTATACATTAAGTCTCTAATGAAACATCCATCTCCTAGCACACTTAGATCACCCCACATAGCCCCATCAAAATTTAATTTCATAAATTCTTGAGAAGATGACCACACTTAACTTTCATTTTTTTTGCACGAGTAGCTTGATCATTGATGGCCTAATAATAGGGGAATCTTGAATAGTTTCCATTTTTTAGCATCAAACCATTCCATAAAAGAATATTTTATGTTTGTGTGAGCATTTCTTAACCTTTTTCATTATAACATTATAGATTGGGCCACATCCAACTGAAGGATCACACCATTGAAGGATAAATTATTGAAGTAAATTATGTCGTTCCTTTCTCTCCAAATATGACATATTAGAAGAGAAGGGGAGACATACCAAAAATAATTAAAGATTTATTTGGGATATAGAGATGACCAATATTGAGATAATAGTAGTAAATTTTGAGGAAGGTTTCTACTCTATGTGGATTGAGTACAAAGAAATTTCTATAACATTTTGAAGCAAAAAGACAATGAAGAAATACATGATTAGTTCACTTTTATAATAGTCCCCACATAATACTCACTTAGTCACTTAGAAGACCAAATATTACAAGATTATCACCATGTTGAACTCTATTGTAAAGGGCCAACCACACAAAACGTTGGTCTTTAAACAACAGGGCTTGTGCCAACAAAGTGAGGAGGCCTAAACTGTAATAGCCACATGGTTATTACCCACCATTTTTTTTTTATAGAGTGCAAATCTATCTTCAACATAAGCTAGCTATCCATCTAATATTATCCTCCCTATCACGAGCAAAAAACTTTCTATGAGCTAGCTACCACATAAGTAATTATTTTTTTAATTTCTAGAAGATGCAGTCTCCAAATCCTTCCATTTGACAACATTTGGTCTATTCTCAAAGAGATGTAAAAGTAGTCCCTTACATATTCCCTTCTAGCAAGTCCTCCCTATCCCCCAAGATGGGAAGACCATTCCATGACCCTTTCCAATATAATAAGTAGAATGCAAATTAGACCAATTATTTACATGACAAACTAAAGATTAATAAGTAATTAATTATTGGAGAGATAAAAGAATACAATGCTTATATATATAGTTTAAGTTATAGACATAATGTTGATATCACTTGGTGTTTCCTAGATACATGTATTTATGATATTTATAACAATAATAAAAAACATTCAACTTAGTGCTTAATATGAAGGATTAGGAAATAAAATAAATGAAAGAATTTACTAAATAAAAGGGGATGAACAAGAACTAAAGATAACCCCGCAAACAAAGAGAATTAAAAAAGGAAGGAGTGAGGGAATAGGGAGTGGTAGGGGGAACAAATGTAAAGAAGACTAGAAAGGAGCTTAGTGAAAAAGGTCGATGAGAGCAGGGTATGGACAAGTCGAGAGTTGGAAATAAAATAATAAATAAAAGGTGGGTAGAGGAATGATAGAAAAAAGAGGAGGATGGTGGGTAGTTGAAGACAACAAATGAATAGAGAGGAAAGCAGAAGAAAGACAAGAGAAGGAAAAGATAAGAGAAAAGAATGTTATTGCCATTGCCATCCACTACTTATCTCAGTGTCACAGCTTTATGTAGAGAGGGCCAGTTGAAGGAGGCGCTGCACATTCTGCTTACTACACACAACCCCCCGGAGCACTCCTCTACATATATTCAATTATTGCAGATTTGCGTTCTCAAGAACGCGCTTTTACAAGGGAGAAAAGTTCACTCTTTCGTCACTCACAGGCGATTTGGTTTTGCTACACGCACAACTTTTCATAATAAGCTTATTTATATGTATGCAAAGTGCGGAAGTTTGGTAGATGCTCGTAAAGTGTTTGACCACATGAAAGAACGAGACAGCGTCTCATGGAATACGATTATATCAGCATACGGAAGACATGGGTATCCTCGCGAGACAGTCACACTGTTTCAGCAAATGCAACGAACAGGTCTCCAACCCGATCAATTCACATTTGCCAGCGTACTCCCTGCCTGTGCGAAAATGGGAGCTTTAGAACAGGGGATGGACATTCATCAAAGCATAAAGGATAGAGGAGTTTCGTCAAATGTTGTAGTTGCAACTGCCCTGGTAGACATGTATGCAAAATGTGGAAGCATAGACAAGGCGCGTGAACTGTTTGAAAGAATGCATCAAAGAAATGTAGTCTCATGGAATGCAATGATTGCAGGATATGCACAAACTGGATTTGTTGAAAAGGCTTTAGAAACTTTCAAACAAATGCAATTGGCAGGTGTAAAGCCAGACTCCACAACCTTTGCCAGCGTACTCCCTGCCTGTGCCAAAATGAGAGCTCTGGAACTGGGCATGGACATCCATCAAAGTATAAAGGATAGAGGAATTTTGTCAAATGTTGTAGTTGCAACTGCCCTGATAGACATGTATACACGATGTGGAAGCATTGATAAGGCACGTGAACTGTTTGACAAAATGCCTCAAAGAAATGTGGTGTCATGGAATGCAATGATTGCAGGATATGCACAAACTGGATTTTTTCAAATGGCTTTAGAAACTTTTCAACAAATGCAATTGGCAGGTGTAAAGCCAGACTCCACAACCTTTTCCAGTATCCTCTCTGCCTGTGCCAAGATGGGAGCTTTAGAACAGGGTATGGAAATCCATCAAAGCATGAAGGATAGAGGAACTTTGTCAGATGTTGTAGTTGCAAGCGCTCTTGTAGACATGTATGCAAAATGTGGAAGCATCGGCAAGGCACGTGAACTGTTTGACAGAATGCCTCAAAGAGACGTGGTCTCATGGAACGCCATGATTGCAGGATATGTGCAAAATGGATTTGTCGAAAAGGCTTTAGAAACATTCAAGCAAATGCAACTGGCAAGTGTAAAACCAAATTCCATTAGCTTTGCCAGCATCCTTTCTGCCTGTGCCAAAACGGGAGCTTGGGAACATGGTATAAACATCCATCAAACCATAATGGAAGGGGGGTTTTTGTCAGATATTATGGTTGGAAATGCTCTGGTAGACATGTATGCAAAATGTGGAATCATAGACAAGGCACATAAGTTGTTTGACAGAATGCCTCAGAGAGACGTGGTCTCATGGACTGCAATGATTGCAGGATACGAACAAAATGGATTTGTTGAAAAGGCTTTAGAAACTTTCAAGCAAATGCAGTTGGCAGATATAAAGCCAAATTCCACAACATTTGCCAGCATCATCCCTGCCTGTGCCAAAATGGGAAATTTAGAACAGGGTATGGACATCCATCAAAGCATTATGGATAGAGGAATTTTGTCGGATGTTGTAGTTGCAACTGCCCTGGTAGACATGTACGCAAAATGTGGAAGCATAGACAAGGCACACGAACTGTTTGACAAAATGCCTCAAAGAGATGTCATCTCATGGAATGCAATGATAAGAGGATATGCACAAAATGGATTTGTTGAAAAGGCTTTAGAAACTTTCAAGCAAATGCAATTGGCAGGTGTAAATCCAAATTCCACAACCTTTACCAGCATCCTCCCTGTCTGTGGCAAAATGGGAGCTTTGGAACAGGGTATGGACATCCATCAAAGCATAATGGAAGGGGAATTTTCATCAGATACTATAGTAGGAAATGCTCTGGTAGACATGTATGCAAAATGTGGAAACATAGGCAAGGCACGGGAACTGTTTGATAGATTACCTCAAAGGGATGTCATCTCATGGAATGCAATGATTGCAGGATATGCACAAAATGGATTATGCGAGGATGCTCTCAAAATCTTTGAATTAATGAGGCACTCAGGAACATACCCTGACATTGTAAGCTTTGCTTGTGTTCTCTGTGCATGTAGCCATGCAGGTTTAGTCGATGAAGGCTGTACATACTTCAACCACATGAGTAACCCCTATTGCATTACACCTACAGTTGATCATTATGTATACATGGTTGACCTTCTTGCTCGTGCTGGTTATCTTGAGGACACCCTAAACTTTATCATTAAGATGCCAGTTAAACCTGTGATTGTTGTGTGGATGTGTTTCCTTGCTGGCTGTAGATCACACATGAATATAGGCTTAGGAGTATTTACAGCGACATTGCTTTTGGATTTGGATCCTAAAAATCCTGCGACTTATGTTCTTCTCTCAAACATCTATGCAGAAGTGGGCAGGTGGGGTGAGGTTCAAATGGTAAGAAGAGTAATGAAGGATAGAGGAATTAAAAAGATCCCTGGATGTAGTTGGATTGAAGGCCATAAAATGATACATATTTTTGGTGTAGGAGACAGATTGCATCTACAGTCATAGGAGATCTGTGCAAAGTGGGAGAAATTGGCTGGGGAGATGAAAGCAGCAGGGATTTTCCAAATTGGAGACATTTACTTAATGATGTGGAAGAGGAAGACAAATAATTATTTCTCTGCCACCGCAATGAAAAAGTTGGCAATTGCATTTGGTTTGTTAAACACGCCTCTTGAAACAACTATTTGAATTGTTGAGAACCTTCAAGTATGTGCTGATTACCACACTGCAACAAAATTTATCTCCAAGATTGATGCAGGATAATTTTTTTGTGAGAGATGCAGACTTTCCATCATTTTAAACAGGGACAATGTTCTTGCAAAGATTTAATGGTGATACTAAATGAGACAATCTGAAAAATAGGCTTGCACTTTAATAATGTGCGCTGTGCCAGACCGACAGAAATAACAAAGAGACAAGGTTTTATATTCAGTTCCTAGAAAGTAAGTTCTTTTTTTTCCTAAAACTTTTTTGTTTCGTTTTGAGTATTTGGCAATCTACATGGACAAGGTTTTATTTTCGGTTTGCAGAAAGTAAGTTTTATTTTTTTAATTTTTTTGTTTTGTTTTGTTTTGAGTATCTGGCAATCTAGACCATGCTGTTGGCTTCATAAAATTAGATGCATAGAGTATGATGCAGATCACTTTAGACTGTTGGGGTATCTGTCAAAGACCTGTTTTATGATAACATGGACTTTTTATTGAAATATTCTCAGGAAATCTGCATATGTATGAAATGAAGAGTTTGAGGAGCAGGAGGAGAATGGAGAAGAAACAAAGGTGAGGAACATTTAAAGTAAATGGAAAGATGTTTGACCAGCAGGAAATGAAATAGAAGTGCTCACAATCTACCCTTGCTATTTTGTATAGTTCTTTTGATTTGATTCATTGTAATATCTTTTGCCACTGTCAGATCACCCATTTGAGATTGAGTTGCACATTCCAAATGAGGTATGTAATTTTATATAAGTGCATGTAGGTCTTGTTTCATTTATGGTTAGAGATTTCTAATATTACTTCTCATCCTTTTGCTTGGTGAGATAGCTAATAGATTTGAGAATTCACAATTATTTTTAATTTAATTTGATTTTAATTAGAAACAAACTATTACAATTTCTATGAAGTTAAAAAAATTATAATTGTTTTTATGTTGTAATTAGCAAATATGCATGGCACTTGAAAAAATCACATAATGAGATTTATAGATTGATGATAGAGATAGGATAATGACTTTTGTACATGTAAAAATAAAATCACAATTTATATTGCATTGCAATCACACATTCATGGTTTTTGCAAAATTGTGGATGATAACATTTCTAAATTGATACTAATGAGATGAAGGTTTGAAGGTGGTTGGGAGAGAGCTAAATAGGGCATTTCATAAGTGTTTGGAGTGGCAATAGGTTTTAAATCAAGAGGAACTTAGAAGGACTAGGGTTATAAGAAATTCAGAGAAACATGATGGGAGACATCTATAGGATTAAAAAGAATAATACAAATATATTTGTAATATGGTCAAACTAAGTATTTTTCACATGTGACAAACCTAGCAATGGTAGCAAAGATTAATTCCATTTGATAATAAATAAATCAAATAATTTGCATTAGTTGCACACTTATCAAATGCTAGTAAATACTAAATTCCATATGCCACATCTAATGTTTGTTTACAATCATTAATCCCAACTACAATAAGAATCTTCACCTTTTCACTTGTTTTATGACAAAAGTTTCTAATAGCGGATTCAATTCACAATGCTCAAAGACTTATGAGTCATGTGGCTAATAAATTTTTATTAGTCAATTTAAAAATAGAATTTTATTAATTTGAAAAGGAACAAGATAGTATCAAGATTCCAAATAATCTAGTTATCTAGAATTTAGACTCTAGGAAATTCTCACTTTTTGGATACAAGTCAAAACATCTAGTTATAATAGGAGCATATTTCATAGTAAAAAATGGTTAAAATTTATTTGATGGTGTGATTATGTTATTGTTGAGGTGGTACTAGGAACAAGAAGTGTTAGAAAAATCGACAAAGGTTGAAATATAATCTATTTGGTAGTTCCATAAATGACAAGGAGCAATTTCACTTGATAAATTATATTTTGAGATATTAAATCAAAAAATAAGAAGGTAAATAAAAGAAAAAACTCTTGAGATTCTTGACATTTAGGCTACTCTAGTGCACAAGAGTGAAGCTTAAAAGATTCAAAAGAGAAAGAAACAAAGTTAAGGGTTGCCAAACAAATTGGAAATATAGGGAGCTCTAGAAGTTGTGGACATTGGACAAATAGTTCAACCTACTTGCAAACTAGGGAGAACAATACATTATAAACATTGTACCCTTTTTGTATCAACACATTATAAATATAATTTGGTAGATTGTTGTTGCACCTATTGACTTGGGTTTTTTCCTCCCAAATTGGATAATTCCTAGATGAAAATATTGTGTAACAACTTTCATGGTGTGTGCTTGATTTTGTTTCTAGTAGATTAAGATTAACTAGCATAAGATTTCAATTATGCAATGAATTGAGATTAACTGAACCACATAGTCAATAATTTGAATTGTTTTGAATAACCTCAAAACTTGACTTGTATGGACAACAAATCAACATGGGCATCAGAGAAAACATTAATGACAGTTACAAGGTCTTCAGGTGATAAACAAATTGCCCTAAGAAATTCAAAGATAAGAACTTGTCGTTGAAATAAGGAAATTGAAAATAGAGGATATGAAAAACAAAGTTTTAGCTTTAGAGAATCATTTAGAGTAGCTTATGCAACATCAACAATAGGTAACTCAACAACAAGCGCAATTGAGAAGACAATACTAAATCATACGTGAACAATCTTCCACAAATCTCTTGGTTCAAACTTTGGAAAATAAATTTGGGATAGGAGATTATGGAGAAGTAGAAACAAGTAATAAATATTAATTTTTGGAAGAAATATACCTTGAAGTAAAACTTGGAAATATCCCATTCAAAGTCAAGACTACGATTGAGATTGAGACTTTTGAAGCACAGGTATTTGCAAAAAAATTGGACACTTGGATCAAGTAAATGGAGGGGTGTTTTAGCATCCACAATGTCAATGAAGCACAAAAGATTTATTTTGTTTTCTTAAAAATGAGTGGACATGTTCTTGTATGGTGGGAAAGCTATCTATCTTCATTCGAAAATAAGAAGAAACTAACAACTTATTGTTGAGTAGGCTTCAATGATCTAGTACAAAAGAATTTCTATTCAATCAAGTATGAGGCTAATCAAAAGATGAATTCATTGTATTTTAGATCAACAAGTAGATAAAGTGTACAATATTACACTATAAAATTTCAAAGACAAGCCATGATGCTAAGTATGCACTTGGAAGGAGAGATTCTTAGTAAGTGTCTTAGTGGATTACACTAAATTTTACACGAAATCCATCTTTGTTTATCTAGCTGATTTGTATGAGCCTTGTGTATTGGCACATTAAATTGATGATGAGAAAAATAAAGATGAATCTTTTAAAGAGGAGAACAACATGATAAAGATAAGCCTATAGAGAAAAAAGGGAAAGCCATTCAAGAAGTGGATTATCATGTTGTCTCTAGAAGATGTCACACTTACTCTAGTAGTATTGTGATTTACTCTACAAAATATCAAGCTCTGTGGTAACCATACTTCCACCAAACCTTCTACAAATTCTACCACAAATCTAGTAGAATCCAACATAACTCCAAGTCAAACCACAAAGGATAACTCATACTACTCATTACCATGTTGTTTTGAAATGCGCCCCTTAGTTTTTTCTTTAAAAATTCACAACACAAACCAACACTATGCCAAATGTTACTGTTAGCTTCAAAAGATACTTAGACTGAATGTAACCTTCTCCAAGAATGTTCACCAAGATCCTTTGAAAGGCAAGGTGATAGCATATGGGAAGGGGTCGTTAGCAACCAAACTGAAAAGAAGAACAAAGCTGAATTGAAGCAGGTGATGGTCCGACCATAAGAGATCCACACTACCACTTGTCCAGTGGGGGTGATAATTACATTAAAGAGCTATTCATCCGCTATTAACGGGCATCCACTAAACAATGGGGATTCACCACTTAAGCAGTGGGTGTAAGATAAGAATTGCAACTTGTTCTTTCCTCAACACTGGCAGTAAACCGACCAGGGGTTACAATGTGTGAAATTAAACACAAGTAATGCAACAAATTAAATGACTGGAACAATACTACTATTTCAGTCTTACAAGGACAAATAACTGCAAATTACAAGTGTTATTACAATATTATCAATGCACAATTAAGATGGAGTTCTCCCACACTTAAAATCTCTCAACTATTGAAGTTTACAAAGCAAAAATCAGAACTGAAGTGAATCTGATATGACAAACAACAACTGGAATTCTAAATCAATGATCTATGAAAACACCAAAATGCTCATAACACCTTTAAAATACCTCCAAATGGTCTGAAATGAATTGCAAATGCATACTAGGAGGATGGCGCCCAAAATCAATCACTAAAACCGCATCAAAGGCTCACCAAATGTTTAAGCACAAACTCCAAGACACCTCTAGCAATGGTATGACCTTCTAGGAGGGTCGACCTTGCATAAAAAAATGAAATCTGCAAAATAAAATTTGAAACTTTGCCAAGAGGGTCACCCTTAGCCTAGGAATAGATTTCTTCAATACCCAAAAGGAAAATAATTTTTTCTAGTGATCTACAAATGAAATCTACTTTCAACAATGACATAACCAACAACATATAAACTAAAACTATCACAAAAAATTCACCGACTTGAAGCCCAAATCTACTAGTCTGAATGAGAAGCAACCACAATCCCAACTAGGTGTTATCTTTCAAACATTAAATTGGACAAATGCTAGGAGGTAAGCATTCCTCGAAGCCAAATTCATGAAGTCATTTCAACAACATAACATTAGCATAAAACATTGGATACCAAATGTTGGAGCAAAGCCTCTCTTTTATAGAACTTGAGGCGACCTTTCATCTTCCCACAATTTCCCTCTAAAAAGGGATGTCCATTCACCTTTGGAAATATTTTAATTTTTAAAAGACATTTATTTCCTCCTTAATGGCGTCCAAATCTCCAAGGTAATTAAAACATCATAAAAATATTAATTAATGCCTTCATGAGGCATCCACCCTCAATGACCACCTTTTAAGACAACTTAAAGTTATAACACTAGGATAAGGGGTCAACTCAAAATTATAACATTAATGACTTAATAGCTTATTTCTCCAATATTTCACCTCAAAAGCCAAAATCAACATAATCAACTGCTCCAACTAAAATGGAAAACTCACTATGATGTTGTCAACAAGACCACTGCCAAAATTAGAACTTACTAAAAATAGTAAATTTCGAGAAGTGCCAAAAACCTCCAAATGATGGAAACCCTAATTTCACCTTGACAAGCCTATGGGCCTCCATAATAGGTTGGCAAACTATTGAACTACTCACCGGTGAGAAGGGGACATTATAGTCCGTCGTCCTCGAGATTGCTTGTCCTCAAGCAACTACAAGTCTGGATGTTGCAAAATGTGTTCACCTTCCCATGTCACATCTTCAATTGGCAAGTTCCTCCATTTCACCAAGTACTCTTTGATTGTTCTTCTCTCAAAGAGTGTTCTCTAGTATCAATGATTTCCTTTGGAATCAACACCAATTGTCCCTCTTCGTCCAAAGGAGGCAACTCGGAAGTAGCAACTACATTGTGCCCAAGCGCCTTCTTGAGGCGAGACACATGAAAAACATTATGCACCTTGCTATTGGCTGGGAGCTCCAACTCATATGCCACTTCACCAATCCTCTTGATGACTTTGAATGGACCATAGAATCGTGTCTTGAGCTTTTTTGCCCCACTCTTCTTGAGAGTATATTGTCTGTAGGGTTGAAGCCTCAAGTAAACCATTTCTCCAACTTCAAAATAATGCTCAACACACTGTTGATCAACATACTTTTGTTGGTTTTGAGCTTGTTGGAGATTTTCCTTCAATGATTTCAAGATGTCTTGGCTTTGCTGCAACATATCCTTTGCCTATGGAGCTCTACTATCACCAAACACCAAATCTACAAAGTTAGGAGCATCATATCCATAAAGAGCCATGAAAGGAGACATCTTAATTGAATGTGATAGGAAGAGTTATAACAATACTCTCCCAAATGAAGCCATTTTAGCCAAGTTCTTTGCTGCCCTGAAACATAATTTCTGAGATAGCCTTCTAACCATTTGTTTACAATCTTGGATTTCCCATCCGTTTGTGGGTGATAATTAGTGCTAGGAGTGAGCACAGTACCACTCAATCTAAAGATTTCTTGCCAAAAAGCACTTAGGAACTTGTTATCCCTATCACCGACAATAGTTCTAGGCAAATCATGTAAACGAAAAACTTCTCTAAAGAACAATTGAGCTACCTGGGCTGCTGTAAATGAACTTGTGATAGCAAAGAAGTGAGAAAACTTCATTAATCTATCCACCACAACATAAATGCAATCTCTCCCTTACACTTTTGGTAACCCTGTAATGAAATCCTTTGCAATGCTCTCCCATTTTTTATTAGGAATTGTCAAGGGCTGCAACAAACCAGCTGGAAAAGAATGTTCATTCTTGTTCATTTGACATGTTGGACACTCCTTTATGTAGCGCAAGACTTCTTCTTTCATCCCCTTCCATGTAAATATTTCTCGAATTTGTTTATAAGTCTTGAAATACCCTTGATGACCAGCAAGGGGAATGTCATGAAAAGACTGTAGAACCCTCTTCTTAAGCTTGGATTCGGGCACTAGAAAGATTCTACCTTTATAGAGGATCAAACCATCAACCAATTGATACCTTTCATCTTGCAAATGACCTTCTACTATGTTGGTTGCGAACTGATTTTTTGCATAATCAACAAGCAACAACTCCTTCTAGTAAGCTCACAAAGAGAGTGCAAATGAGGTCTTCTTGATAAGGTATCTGCCACTATATTGTTTTTCCCTTTGACATACTCAATGTCAAAATCGTAAGCTTGGAGCTTATTCACCCACTTTTGTTGCCTTTCATTCAAATCCTTTTGGTGCATAAAATGCTTAAGACTGTTGTGATCAGTCTTCACCATGAACTTGCTTCCCACCAAATATTGTTGGAATTTGGCTAATGCGTGCTTGATGGAAAACATCTATTTTTCATAGATTGAATATTTTTTTTCTGCTCCTCTCAACTTCTCGCTCTCAAAGATGATAGGGTGTTTGTCTTGCATGAGAACAAATCCTACTCCTTCACCTGAAGCATCACATTGCAACTCAAAAGGCTTCACGAAATCCGATAGACCCAACACTAGACAAGAGCTCATTATGTGCTTGAACTTGTCAAAAACTCCTTGTGCTTTATCTGTCCATAGGAAAGCTCCTTTCTTTGTAATATTTGTAAGAGGGGCTACCATTTGAGAATAACCCTTACAAATCTTTCGTAAAAACCACACAAGCCCAAAAATCCCTTCAAGTGAGACATGTTCTTTGGAGGTGGCCAATCTAAGATGGCTCTTATCTTTTTTGGATCAACTCAAACTCCCTTAGAGCTGATAATGTGGTCGAGATAAAGCAACTCCGTCATCCCAAACTCACATTTTGATTCCTTGGCAAACAAACATTCAGCCTCCAAAATGCTAAGCACTTCTTCTAAGTGCTTGAGGTGCTCCTCCCAAGACTTGTTGAAAATGAGAATGTTGTCGAAGAAGATGAGCACAAACTTCTTCAATTGCTGCCTAAAAATCTTGTTCATACAAGACTGGAATGTTGCTGGAGCATTTGTCAAACCAAATGGCATGACAAGGAATTCAAAATGCCCAAAGAGGCATCTGAATACAGTCTGTATCTCAATATCTGCCTCCCTCATCCTGATTTGGTGGTAGCCTAATCTGAGATCAATCTTCGAGAAATGCATAACCCCATGGAGCTCATCAATAAGCTCATCAATCCTAGGAATAAGATATTTATTCTTGATCATCTTCTGATTCAATGCGCGGTAGTCAACACACATACACATTGTGCCATCTTTCTTTTTGACTAGCACCACTGTTGAAGCAAAGGGGCTTTTGCTTGGCCAAATGAACCCCATTTCCAAAAGCTCCTTGATGGCTTTTTCAATCTCGTCCTTCTGCTTCTTGGGATAGCGATATGGAGTAGTGATAACCGGTTTTTCTCCTTCTTCGAGCTCAATCACATGCTCACAACCCCTTTCTGGAGGTAGATTTCCAAAGACTTTGCTCTTCTTAGAAAGTAAGGCTTGAATATTTGGATGATATTGCCTTTTCTCCTCCATTAGATCTGCTAGTAGGATTAGGCACTCTGCTGCCCACTCAACTTGGTCATAGCGGACCAACCTTTCCATTCTCTTCAGGGACACTATTCAAGGGCCTCCATTTGAAATCCCTCTCAAAACCACCTTCTTTCCATCAGATTGGAACTTCAGCTCCATTGTTTGTAGATTCAATGTGATCTCTCCAAGAGATCACAACCATTGTATACGCAGGACAACATCGGTGTCACCAATGGCAACTACATAGAAGTCATCTCTTACTTCATAGTTTCCCAATTGTATGGAGAGGTTGGGAATCTTCCTTGTGCAGGACATGGTGAAGCCATCAAACTCTTCTCTGTGCAAACCTCTATTTGCCACCAATCCTTCGTCTATGAAGTTGTGAGTTGCTCCAGTATCAATTAGAGCAACAATTCTCTGTGAGCCAATCACTCCACGAACCCGAAAAGATTCATTCTTTTGAAAACTTGAAAGTTGTGCCAAAGCACTACCATCTCCAACATCTTTGGGCTTCTCTTCTGGAGCTTCTTCGCCATCACTACTCGCCGATTCATACTGTTGATCAGAAAAATCAGATTCTGATCCTTCATTAGAATAAGCCCCCATATGTTGTGTTTTTCCTTTTCCATAGCATCTATGACCCTTTGTCTAAGGCTCACGACAAGTGTAGCAAACACCATCTTTCCTCAACTGTTCACAGAGTTCTTCGATCAACTTTTGAGGATACTTCTTGGGTTGGCTTGAAGAATGTTAAGAACATCCTTTTTATGATTAAAGGATTTTGATTGAAATTTTGGCCTTGGGGTAGCCAACTCCATGCTCCTAGCCTTCTTGATTGCTTCATCCAAGGTTGGTGGATCAAAGACTTTGACCCAACCCTTCAACAACTCCATTAATCCTTCAGTAAACAAGACCACAAGTCTCCTCTCAGTAATGTTGGGCACTATTACTGACAACCTTTGAAAATCAACCACATAAGCTTCAAGAGACCCATGTTGCTTCAACTGCGCCAATTCACGTAATCTCACCTCAAGATCCTTGGTGTCGAATCTCTCAATCAACCTATTTGTAAATTCCTCATAGGTCTGAATGAGGTTATGGCCAAGTGTGACCAAACCATGGTACCACCATTCGTGAGCAACTCCCTTCAAACGCAAGGTGGCGAACTTGATAGCATCCGCTTCAGGCATCAGTCTCAATCAAAAATAGTTATCTAGTTTTTACATCCATGACCTTGTCATACATTTATCACTCCCATCAAAATGGGCCAAAATCACTTGGCCTAAATCTTGTTGATAATCTCTCCTTGGAACTATAGGAGGACGGTAATCATTTCTTCCACCATTTCTTCTACCCCTTTGATTCATGAATTGATCAAATGCCAATTGATCTCTAAGATCAGGAGGTAGTGTAACATACTCCATGTACGCTTGTCTAGCGTCATCTGCAAACAGTACTACAACCTCCGCTTTTGGTGGTTCTTCCCTTGGAGTAAAGGTTGGGAACACAGGTCTAGAGGTTGATCCTCTAGTGTTTGCAACATGCTACCCAATAGTCCTCTCACTTACGTTGACCTCCAAACCATTATGGCGATTATTTCCATTGACACCATTATTCGAGCTCCCATATGATTATTTTGGGGCTGAGGATTATTTTGAGTCACTTGCTGATCCATTTTTGCTAGCAATCGTGACATCAAATCAATCATTCCATCAAATTTCTTTTCCATTCTCACTTCTTTTTCCTCCATAGCTTGTCTAAGATTCTCCGACATATTTTCAACTATTTTTCCAACACCTTCAACTACTTTACTAGTATCTATTAGAGATTCTGACAGTGTCTTTGCCTCGGGAACTGGTGGAAATTGATGTTGAGATTTGGCCTGACTTCTGGTGAAGTATTTGGTGTCTCTATCGCTCATCTGACAGTTGAACCCGAAAAGTCACAAGATGGCAAGATCTTGGGCTCTGATACCACTCAAATGTGTCCCTTAGTTTTTTCTTTGAAAATTCACAACACAAACCAACACTACACCAAATGTTAGTGTTAGCTTCAAAAGATACTTAGACTAAATGTAACCTTCTCCAAGAATGCTCACCAAGATCCTTTGAAAGGTGAGGTGATAGCATATGGGAAGGGGTCGTTAGCAACAAAACTGAAAAGAAGAACAAAGCTGAATTGAAGCAGGCGGTGGTCCGACCATAAGAGATCCACACTACCACTTGTCTAGTGGGGGGATGATAATTACATTAAAGAGTTATCCATCCACTATTAACAAACATCCACTAAATAGTGGGGATTCACCACTTAAACAGTGGGTGTAAAATAAGAATTGCAACTTGTTCTTTCCTCAACACTGGCAATAAACCGACCAGGGGTGACAATGTGTGAAATTAAATACAAGTAATGTGGGAAATTAAATGACTGGAACAATACTACTATTTCAGTCTTACAAGGAAAAAAAACTACAAATTACAAGTGTTATTACAATATTATCAATGCACAATGAAGATGGAGTTCTCCCACACTTAAAATCTCTTAATTATTGAAGTTTTACAAACCAAAAATCAAAATTGAAGTGAATCTGATATGATGAATAACAACTAAAATTCTGAACCAGCAATCTATGAAAACACCAAAATGCTCATAACACCTTTAAAATACCTCCAAATGGTCTGAAATGAATTGCAAATGCATACTAGGAGGATGGCACCCAAAATCAGTCAGTGAAAGTACGTCAAAGGCTCACCAAATGTTTAAGCACGAACTCCAAGATACCTCCAGCAATGGTACGACCTTCTAGGAGGGTCGACCTTGCATAAAAAAATGAAATCTGCAAAATAAAATTTGAAACTTTGCCAAAAGGGTCTCCCTTAGCCTAGGAATAGATTGCTTCAATGCCCAAAATGAAGATAAATTTGTCTAGTGATCTGCAAATGAAATCTACTTTCAACAATGACATAACCGACAACATATAAACTGAAACTATTTTTGAAAATTCGCCAACTTGAAGCCCAAATCTGCTAGCTTGAATGAGAAGTAGCCACAATCCCAACTAGGTGTTATCTTTCAAACATGAAATTGGACAAATGCTAGGAGGTAAGCATTCCTCGAAGCCAAATTCATGAAGTCATTTCGACAACATAACATTAGCATAAAACATTGGATACCAAACGCTAGAGCAAAGCCTCTCTTTTATAGATTTTGAGGCGACTTTTCATCTTCCCACAATTTCCCTCCAAAAAGGGACGCCCATTCACCTTTGGAAATATTTTAATTTTTAAAAGACATTTATTTTCTCCTTAATGGCATCCAAATCTCCAAGGCAAATAAAACATCATACAAATATTAATTAATGCCTTCATGTGGCATCCACCCTCAATGACCACCTTTTAAGACAACTTAAAGTTATAACACTAGGATAAGGGGTCAACTCAAAATTATAACATTAATGACTTAATAGCTTATTTCTCCAATATTTCACCTCAAAAGCCAAAATCAACATAATCAGTTGCTCTAACTGAAATGGAAAACTCACTGTGATGTTGTCAACAAGACCATTGCCAAAATTAGAAATTACTAAATATAGTAAATTCCGAGAAGTGCCAAAAACCTCCAAATAATGGAAACCTTGATTTCACCTTGGCAAGCCTACGAGCCTCCAGAATAGGCTGACAAGCTATCGAACTGCTCACTGGTGAGAAGGGGACATTGCATGTTTTGAGCATCAAAATTTAAATATTAAATAGTACAATCATTATGGTAATCTAAGTGTCACTTATGAGTATTGCACTATGTCAAGTCATCTACCAACACATTATTCAACTACTAGGTACATTGTGATTGTTAAGAGATGATAAGTTGCACATAGAAATATCTCCACTTCAATGGGAATGGTTCAAATACTATAATGAATTTCATCCTTTATGGCATTTAATATATATACACACATGTATATGCAACATAACTTAGTAAAAAAGGACAAAAATATATACATATAGATAGAAATATAGAAGAAGATATTAACCATAATCTTTCTCAAGAGTATGTCATGTATATGATTAAAAGATAAATAAAATACATTCATTGTTTGAGTTTTATATCTCTCAATTCTTTACACTAATCTAACATAGATTCCACACATAGGCATAATTTTATGTAGATCCTCATCTATGGAGGTATTCACTAGCATCCTCAAATCATCAACCCTTGTGATAAGTTAGGTGAATCAAATCTCGTATGAGTTGCATTATGTAGTGGTGAATGGTTAACAAACATGTTAATGTTTTGTTAAATATGGTTCCTAGGCTAGTGTTAAAAATAGGTATGCAATTATGAATTGAATCTAATGAGCGTAACTCATTCCTTTACCTACTTTAGTGAAATTAAAATAAAGACTATAATTAATTTATGAGTCCTTGATTTGTACTTTCACCTTACTAAGTGTCTCTCAAATTCTTACCCTCTCACCTTGTGGAGATGAAGCCATATTTATCCATGTGTCGGTATCACTTGCATATCTCTTTCACATGTGCTTAGGTGTTCCTAGTGGTGGTGGTGGTGTTGCAATGAAAACACTAGTTTGGGTGTGTGTGTGTTGTGGCATCATTGTTGTTGCAATCTTTGTGTGAAAAAGTTAATAGACATGTTTTTTGTAGTAATGTTTGATGTTAAAATAGGGCATCACACCTTCAAATTCATGTGGTGTTTGATGTTAGAAGGGTGGTTGCCAAGTTTAGATTTCTCAATGTGTAGATTTAATTTCCTAAACCATGTTTCTTAACCCTACTATTGATGAAGTGACCCATCTTACAACTATGAAGGGTCACATAGGAACATTCAATCTTGTAGATCCAAAACTTAAGAATAAGATCTCTACTATATTTAGTTGATAGGATAAGGATTCTTACTATAGTAAAGGATTTGTAAGAACATTTGAAGCCTTTTTTATGAAGAATTTTTAAATCTCACTGGGATTCCTTCAACATAAGGTGGGTTGGAAAAAAGCATAATAGAAGAGTTATATTACCCTTGTAAGAAATTTTGAGTCTCAATTTGTTTGAATGCTCTCACAATCTATTTTCTCTTGTAATAATTCTATTTAAAGACTTTGTTAAGATGGAAATTTCTTGTTTGATATGATCTGTTGGTTGTTTTTACTATAACCAGGTTTATCTTCTAATCTACCTATGGAATTGCCAATTCCAATCAAAGGCAACTCGAAGGACCTGGACCAACTCACGAGGATTTTAACAAAACCTCCTACACTTCGGGCTCTGCAAGACTCAGGAGGGTGATCCCCTTAACGTGTTTATAATCTCTGCACCAAACTTATAAACAACATCAATAATAACAAATCATCACTTAATAGCTCAACATAATAGGATAATATTGAAACGAACTGGCTATTCATCAATAATATCAACTACTTGGAGCATGAGATACTACAACAATATTACACAACTTAAGATAGTCATTGATTTGCAATTTGTAGCAAGCTCTAAGCAAAGACAAGAAAATACATAACCTCACAAACGATTACAACTTAGACTAGTGCCATATACCATTGGAGGAGTCAAATTCATAAGCATTTAAGGATCCATGACAGATTCAGACACATAGCATATAAATCTCAGATAATATTGCCTTACAATACCATCGATCTGTATTCTAACCCAATACTACTTATCAAATCCTTACATGAACATATCCACCTATAACCTCATCTAAGCATTTTAATTAATTCCTTGAATTAAAGCTAAAACGAGAATCATACACACCACAACAGTGAGATGAACAAAATAACCCTTGATCATTTTATTCAAGATAATGATATATTCATACAATGGAGAGACATGAGCTCAAAAAGAATAATTTCCATTCAAATACTAGTACTATCCCAAAACATCAAACACTCATGAAACTAAAACTTACAACATAATAACACAAAAACTTAAGAGTAGCTTTTCCACTATAACATCAGTCTCTTTACAATCCGTTCTGCAACTTTACTTAGACTCAATCTAAAGATATCTAACTTGCTAACTCGTATTTCTGGCCTTGAAATCCTTCTTATAGAGAATGAAGAGCAAACAAGCATTGGGCCAGAAATACACATGTCACCGGTCATTTGGACCGATCTATGACATTTCAAAATTTGTTACAACAACCAAGTCCTTGGAGAATCTTCTTGTTTATCTCGTCCACTAGAGAATAGCTGCTGCATTGGCCAAACTTCAAAAACCTGCGCCAAAACCGCCATCGAGACATACCCAAAATCTGTTATAACCATAATCGTTGAGTTGTTAACTATCGGTAATAAACTTTGTCCTATTCTTCTTCAATTAAATATTTATCCACCCATCTTTGATATTCTTCATTTGTTGGCCAATCAAAATTTATCACCTCATTCACCTTGGCACTGTAAGGTGTATACTTTACAGCTACCTGATTCGCCTCTTTTTCAAAAGACTCCAAAAATGTGTTGGTATTAATGATTTTATCCATACTACTCACCAACATGTCATAGTCTGAGTCATCACAAATCAATTTGATTTGTGCATTGATGACTCCATCTACCCTATCCTGCCACTGCTATAGTGTTCTAACATTCCCTTGGGCATCTACTATATCTAGTAAAGATGTGTCACTCCAGTCGTCAAAATTCTTTACCAACTCTCTAATCCTCCTACTCAAATCATTAGGTAAGGCCTGGAAACTTTGCAGTGACTTTACAAAAATTTGAGTAGGCCTTAATGATTCAGGCATGTTAGCTGCATCAAATCTAGAGGCCTTATACATAACATCTAAGTCATTGGCCCTAGGGATCCATTTCTCAATTAAAGGCAAAACTAATTCCTGATCCCTAGTAATGTTTTTTATTGAATTCAAGAATAAAGAAAATAAAGAATAAACTGATGGCAATCTACCATCAACTTTCTCATTTAGATGCCTCAAAACTGTATCCACAACTTCATTCTGCTTGGCAACTGCTCCCTCTTCACTTGCTTTTAGAGTTGCCTGTAGCTCTGTAATCTTATTTAGCATCTTCTTTTTGGTGGGATCTACAGAGTACTCAACCTCCTCTTCAACTGACTCTTTTGAAGGACTAGGAGCAGGAGTCTGGATGGGAGATCCCAGAGTTGAAACAATTGGAGAAGCTGGAGGTACTGACCTTGATGTAGAAGGAAAAGTCAAGGTACCATGAGCACTAGAAGACTCCCCCACATGTCTGTACTTCAACCTGTCTACCTTAGTTTGCAGCTCAACATTCCTTTGCTACATTCTAATATACTCTCCAATGATGGTGTTATACTTCTCTATCAAACTTTTCTTCTCAACTTCATCTCTTTTAGCTGTCTTTTGGGCCAATTTGGCCACATTTACAGTCAGGTTTGTAGCTTTTGTAGTTGAGGTCTCATAAGCTCTCTTGATGATTAACCCTCCCCTTAGGTTTGGGCTAATATCAGTAACATTTGGCTTTCTGCCTTGGGGTGCCAATGCCCAAATAGCCAAGGTCTCATATTCTTCACTAAAGGCAAAATCTTGGAGTGTTGCCTTGACCTCTTCCTCGATGTTCTGCATGGGATGTTTGGACTTCAGAATAGCATTAAATGCCACTGCATCAACTATGTCCCACTCAAGTAAAATTAGAACACCAGCCTGGGTCACCAACTTCCTTCCCTTTTCAGGAGTGATTCTTTTGAATTCATTCATGAGTTCAGCCTTCACCTCATCATCATTCTCCTGATCAGACCTATCAGTCCTTGATTCTCTTCTTTCCTTGCATTTGGCTTGGTATTCTTCTAAGTTCATCCTCCACACCAGTGGCAAGAAAACTGGAGTCTTCACAAATGCATCATCATCCAAGAATGCCTTGCATGCTTCCATTCTGGCATCTTGTACACATTGGCCTTTTATATCCATATCACATAGTACTAATTGAGTTGATCTAGGAGGGGATGGAATACCAACCTGCATCTCATGATAGTAACAATTATTTCATCTATCAGAGCTTCTTGTGTTTCCTCAACTCTTTGCCTCTTAGGGCTTGGCTCTGATGGTGGGGATGCAAGATCAGCTTGTGGTGGAGAATCTAAATCAATTATTTTTATTCCTCCAGGTGCTTTGATCTTCGGCCCTGGGTGAGCCGAGGTCTTCATTATCTGCTTTCCCTTCTTGCCCTCTTCCTCCTCACTGCTACTGTCACTCCTCTTTCTCTTATAAAGAGGCCAACTCACTGTGGGTTGATAAGTCGACCTTGTTTCTTCATGCCTCACCTCTGGTCTTTGTATACCAAAATCCAAATCCAAATTGACCCTCTTGGTCATCAGAGTGTCCATGATCTCTCTGAAATTATCCATCAAGAAATCAATCTTCTTGTGGAATGGAGTGAATTCCAAAAATGGATCATACTTGGGTTCCATTTTATGTATTATAGCCAACAATTTTCCATATGCAATCCACTTTTCTTTGTTCAATTCTTGTTTGTTCAAATCAAATTCATTCCTGATTAAGTCTTCAGGTAAATTAAACTCATGGGCAAACTTTCCACCCTTAATTTGTTGCCTAAACAAGGCAAAGAAACCCTCTGGATCATGTTGTCGCCTGGGACCACTCCTCAAATGAAAGTCATCAAAATATCTCCCGAAATGGACCCATCCTCCCTTGGAAAAACCAAAATTTGATACAACATTGTAATGAGGGAAAAGAGTCCCTTTCCCCTTCCTTGTCAGGTTGTCCTCATGGATACAACCTATTTGCCACATGACCTCAACAAACCCCATTTTGGATGACACATTAAATGGGAGGATATGTGGGGCTCCCTGGAAACCATATACTCTAAGAACCGTACTGACTGGGTATAAAATGATGTCACCCCAGTTGTGACAAACCTTTAAATTAGGCTTCCTCACCTTAGGTCTGAGAAAGTCATGAAGATCCTCAGGAATCCTAGGCACATTAACAATTAACCGAGCCCTGAGTCTGGAAGCAAAGCAATTATCAAATTGCACATAATTGGTGCTTCCTCTGTTGTATGACAAGTCTGCAGTCTAGACTTGCACTGGTAACCTTTCTCCATTTATATCCTGCCTTAACTCCATCTTCTCTGAGAAGAAGTCAACATTCTTATACAAAAACATGTACATTAGCAATGAGTACCAGAAGAAAGGATTGCTAGTATCTCCTACTTGCAGTTTCAACAATCCATCATGTATCTTTTCTGCTAGAAAAGATGCAAAGTCATATACCACAAAGAAATTGGGGTGTTGTATCTGGGCCCCCATGAACATGTATGAAATTGGCATAACAGTATTTGGGCTAAAACCCAAAATTTGGAAAAGTGAGTAGAAAGTAGCCAAAAAGTGATTGGCAAAGCAGTTTAGCCTGAAAGGCTCCTAGTCACTGGGACTGATGTAAACTGTAGAACTACCTGCCCTAGCCAGATGAGGAGGAAGCAACTTCAACCTGAACAACGACTTTGATCTTGCATATTCTTGCTTCATCTCCTTGAGATCAATTTGTACAAGAAACGAACTAGGTTCACTTAAATCAAATACTTGTTGAATTTCCTCCTTGCTTATACTCAAGGGGCCCGGCCTAGACGAATCAATGGGACATAAGTCATTTTAAAACCCCCTCCCAAAAGGTAACGGCTGAATAGATCTTACCCAAGGTTTTAGATATAACATTAGGATTTTCATGAAGACAAACAAAATAAAACCCCAACCTTAGGTTTCTTCCAAATAATAAGACAGACCAAGATAAGGGCAAACATAAATGGAATTCAGAGATCGAAATTTGAAGCTCCATCATGACCCTTATCAAAAATTTAGAATGCCCTAGTGGGAAAAGTCTTTAAGGCACCATTTTTTTGTTTGAGTGACAATGAAAGGGTGAACAAAGGTAAAGGTCTCTATGGGTGGTCTTTCAAAAACTCTCTTGGTCCTCAAAATTGCATCTTGCAACTCTAGGAAGACAAAATCTAATCATTTACCCCGAGGAAACAAAGTTAGGTTATGAGCATGTTGGATTAATAATTAAATCGCATGTGACTTTGACAAATTGAGAAGAGAAAGATAATTCTTCTACTCTTCTAGATTTTCTTCGGCCAAAGAGGGGTGTTCCTAGAGATCTTTATAGGATATATAAAGACACAATGACCATGTGGCTTAGCTAAACCCTAAGCATAAGGACATCCTAAAAGGATATCCATATATGCCCTTTATATTTGGCTTACTTTCTTTTTAGACCATATATCTCTTAAGAAAGTAAATTAATCAACAATTTTTGATACAACTCATTTGAACATTTGGTTGATAACCCAATATGCATAACTCTTATGAATTATTACTTCATTAGTAACTAGAACCTAGAAAAATCCATGGTTCCTTAGAATGAATCACAAACAAAAGCTCAAAAATAATATAGTACTTATTTTATGGAAATTAATTAACATAAACTTTAGATAATTTATCAAAACTTTGGGTAGATGATTCATTGTTAAAATCTTGATCAATTGGTTTAGAATAAGAATAAGTTATTGATCCATGGGTAATAGAGTCAAACATAAGTTTAATGAGAAAAACATGTATGCAAAATTAAATAGAGAACCAAAAACATCTATAAGATGTCATTAGTCTTTCTACACTTTCATTCAAATAAAATGTTTGCTTAAGAACTTTATTTGACCGAACATTCATTCCAATAAAAAATGAACAAATAACTGGGCATACTATACTAATGAAAGGATTTTACAATTGTTGCATAGTAGAATAAATAGAAAAATCAGCAAGATAGAAAATGTAGCCTTGTAGATTTTTCAAATCCCTTAAAATTATCAAACACTTGTCTAGACATTTGGACATGGAGAGGAATTATTTTCGCAAAAATCTTCTACAAATTTAGAAAATAATGAAAAATACATTATATTGTATGAGCATGAATTTGCACCCCTAACGCAAATTCCCTTTTACCCCCTCACACTTTAGAAAACCTAGGGCAGAGGCTTAATTCCACTTAAGCCCGTTGTTCGCATCACACTTGGTGCTTGTTTTGTGGGTTGGTGGAGGCGTTTCTGTCAGGGATGCCCGCACGACGCGCATATGTCTGCATGACGTGTTTACATCCTTAGCATATTCTTGCGGTTGGAGATTGTAGAGACGTTACACTTTCAATTGGAAGTCGAAGTGTAACACTCCTCTCCAGCTGGTTGACCTAAATATGTCTATTTTCCATCCTTTCCTTCATAATCTTCTCTCTCATCCATTCTCAAGTTTGGACGAAGTTTGGCGAGATCTTGAGTTCATCACTTCACATTTTCTCCACTCTTCCAAGCATCCACAAGCTTTGTAGCAACACTTCACACTCCATTGCAGCAAGCTACCACTCCATCAGTTCAATAGTACAAGCGCATGACAAACACCATTGCAGAAGAGGCTTGAGTTCCTCTCATTTTCTCCTCCACAAGCCTTGAGCACTTTGGACTAAGGTGGTAAGCTCCTCTCATCTCCTCTATTTTCTTTGGTTGAGTAAGCACGTACTATTTTGTAGTGTCTTTTGTTTACGTAGTTTGTATTCCTTTCTTTATCTTTATTCCTATCGTTGCAAACTTGGTTGTCCATGGAGGTGGAAACACCAAAACGGGGGTTTGACTGAGACAGGCCTCTAAACAGCCCCAACATTCCCCCCTTTTTCTGTGTGCAGGTGGAGAGATATCAAAGCAAGCTGGCAGGAGGATTGTTCTACAAAATTGTCTTCGTCACCCTTGCAGTAATATGTTTCTTTTATTACATCCATATTCATGTTTCTTTCTTATTAATCTGATTCTGCTGTTCAAGAAGCCTCTAGACTAGGTTAGCAGTCCTTTCTTAAGGAATTCAACCTCGTCTCTCTAGTTTTTTGGTCGTACGGACGCCAATGCTCCGTGTTGCCGTCCCAGAACCGTGCTTTTGTCCTCTACCAGAGAGCTACTTGAGACGTAGATTTGACCTTAAAAAGCGACTCACCCAGTCTCCGTTTAGTTCTCGGGATTGCAGAGTGATCGAACGATACATAGTCTTCATCATTCTCATCCCTTCTATCCTAACAAATTCCTTTAAACTGGGGTAAGTTAGGGCAGCCTTTCCGCTCTTGGCCTTTCGTGACTTGGGGCCTTGCAGTGGTTAGTCCCCCTCTCTTACATTTTTGGTGAACCCAACGTGAACCAACGTCTATCCATTTGTCGATGTTCTGAACTTTTTCTCTTATAACTCTTGGTTGTTGTACCCTGGTGTGTTGTGAAAGTTTATGAGCTTCACGACCTAGTCTATGACCTCTGGGCATATTGTCAGAAGAATTTTGCAACACCTTCCGATGGAAAAGACGAAGGTATCCTCTAGCTTCACTACCGACCTTTTCTTTGGTTTTGCGGTTGGTCTATCTGCACAGGAGCACGTATCGCGAGACGAATCTAGGTTTCTTGACGAAACTAATCGCATCCCTACCCCTCCTACATCATCGACCTCTTCATCCATAAATGAGCATGAGACCGTCTGTATCCCTTCTGAATATGTCCTTAGCCTCAGTAAAGGGTTAGGTGCATTGGAAAATCACCTGTAAGGAAACCCGAAGATGGCTAGAGTTGCTAAAGTGATTAGTGAAATAAGATACATGGTTGAAAAGGACCAGATAGGCGTAGAGCTCTTAGCTAGTCTCGTTGGTCTGGCTGAAGCATGTGCCCCCTCAAGCCATTGTCACATGACACGAGGTGGCCTCTTCGAGGAACGTGAGAGGCAGCCAGAGATGTCAATGCCTCCTACATCCGTATATATGGCTAACGCAGTCCCTTTGGTCAGTATACATGCTACTTTTGAAAGTTTTGAAACTGTCAAAGTAAACATGAACCCTTTGGGTTTCCACTTCACCCCTTCCACCGCCTCCGGTGATGGAGGATTTGGTAGGATGATAGGTGGAGGCTTTGGTGGCAGAAATGTCAGAAGTGGGGGTGGCATTGGTGGAGGCGGTTCCGGTGGAAGTCACACTAGTGGTGGCAGCATTGGTGGCTCTAGTGGTGGTTCCAGTGGTCCTATGTCTTCTAATGACCCTATTCTGAACACCCTTCTTCAAAACAAGGGGAAGATGCAAAACCAGTTGGCGAACCTTTCCCAGGCCTCGACCCAGCCTATTTTCTAGCCTTTCTTCTGACATAGCCCGTTGTTAGTTACAATTTTAAACACTTATTTCTCGAAAGGGATGGAGATTCCCAAATTCGAGAAATACGGTGGTAAAGGGCACCCACAGACGCATGTGTTCGCCTTTAACACCCTATGCATAGACTTTTTCCATCACAATGTGTTCGCCTTGAACACCCTATGCATAGACTTTTTCCATCACAATGTGTTGATGGCCAAACTATTTCCCCGATCCCTCAAAGATACATCACTGCATTGGTACTGTTCTTTGCCTGATAATTCCATCTTCACGTTTGATCAGCTTGTGAACCAATTCCTGCGATAGTTCCAAGCCAATATCGAACCAAAAACGACCTTCTCAGACCTTGTTCGATGGAAACAAGGGGACAATGAGAAGATTACAGACTTTATAGCATGGTGCCAAGCACTCTTCTCACAGATCTCGTATCTGTTACCCTACTCTAATGTACAAAAAGTCTTCATATGGAACTTACAAAGGCCTTGGCAAGAGAAGTTCGCCCTCATGAAGTATCCTTCTTTCACACACTTGTGTGTGGCTTTACGAGAGTACCAACAGATGGTAGTTCAGTTCGGGGGTCCTCCCTCATGCTCCCGTTTTGAAGGAAGATCTATCGTATCGATCTCTGGAAGAGGTAAAACTGTTGCAAATGTAGTAGCCGTTGTTGATAACAACGACCTCAGACACGATCAAAATTTTACGAAGCTATCAGAATCTTATTCGTCCATCTTGCAGAAGTTGGTGAAAGATAAGATCCTTACCTTGCCACCTCCTAAACCAGTTAGAGAACTGTACCCTAACTGGTATGAAGAAAGCACATATTGTTAGTACCATCGAGTTAACGGAAAGGATACCGAATGTTGCATGTGCCTGTGTTGTGAGATACAAGATCGCATCGAAGACGGTACTATCCGTCTTGATGGAAGTAAGCAAAACATGAACAAATCAGTGGCGAAAGCTAATAGTGAATTGCAGATATACACAGACTCATTTTCGTCGCATTCTGCTAACATGATTATCGATCCCGTTGATTCTATTTATCACCTTGAGGCGTATGTTAACATGGTTACCGTTACTCCCACTCCCTGCCTTACGACCGGTTCGCTGGATGTAATGTTTACTTTGCAAGACATACTAGCAAATGGTAGGCCTTCTTCACTTTATATTCCCGCTCGCTTCAATAGTAACATTGTGCCAGGGGTCTTAGTTGACCCCGCGAGCAAGGTGAATGTCATCACAGAGGAGACATTACTCTTAAATTCCCTACAAAGGGAGGAATACGAAAAAACAAAATCCATCATTCGTACGCACGATGGACTTTCTCTTAAACCTTATGGATCAATAACATTGTCTGTCCTGGTTGGACCTAGGAATGTAGACACGGTCTTCGATGTTATTCCTGAGTCGAACCTGTTTAGAGTGAAGCTAGGCATACCTTGGTTGGCTTCCATGAATGGGATCGCCTTTGTAATCCATAAGTGCCTCAAGTTTTCCCATGAGGGTGTCGTGCACGTGGTGCATGACACTGGATATCAACCAGTGGCATCTCGTGGAGGATATTCGTTGGATCGCTTTTGGCCCAGTTCTATCAGTCCGCTCCCACAAAGAACATACCTACTTTACAAGAACTATGTGAAGTATAAGACTGGAGGCAAAGGATAGTCGAAGTTGACCCTTCCTGTAGCCGAGCCGCCAACTACCTCCTCCTCCCAAAAGGGAAAGGAGAAGCTTGCTCTCTCTCGGGTTGACTCGTCCAATCCTCTCTATTGGGAAGAGTATTGGATGAACAAGCCCGGGTTCTACCCGCTGAGTCCGGTGATGCCTCCTTGGCAAAAGCCCAAGGTCAGGATATCGGACCTCCCTAACGGGTCCCTAGGACCCTGGTATTATTTGTATGACAGAAAGAAAGGCTTGCGAAGAGAGTTTTCCCCTCGATCTCTTCTTGTTCCCCTTAACAGGAAACAACCCACCTCTAAAGTGGTAGTCAACTACTCCCGCCATTTCTGAACCTGCCCCTTTTGCTCCCATTCAGGAGTCTGTCCTTTTGTTGGAAACAACTGTGGAAGACAGTACTCCCATGGCTAAACAAGCTCCTTCCCTCCCTTCACAGATCCTGGCTTCTGGTTCGAAGAGCCGTAGAAACTGCCTTGCATGCGAGCATAAGCGTCGGCGAAAGGCTCTCCTAGCTGAGCAAGCCTCCTTACAAAAGAAGGATGAGATGACTGCACCTCCTGTTGTGTCCTCCTCTTTCCCTTCTTTCGTCTCTGAATCTCTTCTGACTCTCGCTGTGAGCACACATGCGCTTGGAAAGGTGCAGGTGTTCATTGCTCCTTCTGCGAAGCCCCCCCTGCTGATTTCTGTTCTGGATGTCTCACCTTTCCCAAAGCTCGTGGATATAGTTAACACTTCGGTCGTATCCGCTGCGGTTCTTTCCTCTTCTCCCTTGACCCTCCTTGCTTTGTCTGTGGGGAGTTCACCTCCACCGATGAAGAAGAAGGTAGAGTGTGGTCCCTCTAGTAATGGAGGACGTAAGAAGAACCCGCCTTCTCTGAAAGGTGGCCCCGCGTTGACTTGTTCTTTCCTAGTGACAGAACCAGTCGCGACCTCCCTGGGTTTGTCACTGCCCTTGAGTCTCTCAGTGAGCCCAGCGGTGAACCTCGGGTACAAACTTCGCCGTCTACTGAGGTGAAACATGACACTCCTCTTAAATATATGTTTAACTCGATGGATGAAGTTCCGACCCTATCAATGATCTTCGCGAAGTCATTGACCTTGGACCAACAAGAGTTGAGCGATAGAGACCTTACAGGTCTCTCTTCCTTGACCCTTGTTGTAGGAGGATCAAAAGCTCCCCCCCTTAACATTACACCATTACAGGCTCGTCATCCTTCCTACGATGATCTAGAGTGGGTAGTTGATGACCTCTTGGATGACCAATGTTAGGGGGAGACCCTCTTCTTGATCTTTAGATTAGATGTGTGTGTGTTGTGAGGTACTCCCTCGTAATCATGCTATATGTGTCTAGATGATCCTCGTCACCCTTGTCGGTGCTTGGATACAGGCATGGTGTTTGTGTTGTAAACCTTCTTCTATACGTGTCTCTATTCTTCTATGTTTGTGATTGACTTTCAGTAAGTTGGGGATGATGCAAAGCGTCAGGAGCATTTAGGCCTCCTTCCATGTTGACCCATTTTTTAATTTTTGCTTTGTTTATCGTGCATTCTTCCTGATCTGGTCAGGGATTGATGATCTTTCACCTCTTGCCACAGTTACCTAATATATATAAATAAAGGCAGATCTAACTCTACGAAACCAGATCCCCTTGTGCCCTTTGTGTGTGATCTTTTTTCTTTTACTTTTCCCCCTTATCTTTCTCTCTTCTTTGTTTGAGTTGTCCCTTTCATGTGTGACAATGCCTCTTCTACATTACTTGGTCTTTAGAAAACGAATTCGTTGCTGAACAAATCTTTTCTCAAAGATCCTTCATACACTTCTTTATTAGAATTGCATTCTCAACTTGAAACCCTAGCGAAACACGTTTCCTCCATCATGGGTTCATAAAGAAAGGACTTGGAAGCCCTCCTCCAAAGCGAGAATAGTCTTAGTCTTCCCCTCGCATGGGTGCATCTCCTTCCTTGATGAAGTGAACATCTTTGAAAAGGATTCCTTGGTGACGAATCGATTCAAGAAGGAAGACGGTAGCTTTTGAGCAATGTGTCCCTTGAATGGACCCCTACTCTTCACGTCAGGTTCCCAAGGAACTCCTTCAAAAATTTTCAACAAGTTCTATGGCATCTAGCTCAGGGGAAGCTCGACTAGACCGGCTTCACACTTTGATGTCTAGTCCGGGGGCAGCCCAAATAAACTGTCCTCGCATCCTTATGTCTAGCTTGGGGGCAACTCGAATAGACTTCAATTTTCAAGCAACGCGTCCCTTGAGCAGACCCTCCTTCCTTTTGAAGGGTCCCCGAGGGAGCCCTTTGAAAGTCTTACAACTTAGCGATGGTCTGCGTGACTGTCTGTTCATTGGCCTGTGTTGCCGCTTCCTGATGTGTTTTATCTGCGGATAAACATGTCACCCTCTCTGACTCTACAGAGTCCCCTTTACTGGGTCTCCCTCATGTGAGAGTTCTTGGGGGATACCTTCCTTGCAGGTCCACGGATCTGTAAGGTGCTTTTCCTAGTTTCCTTCATGTGAGAGTTCTTGAAGGATACCTCCCTTGCAAGACCATGAGCCTATGAGGCACTTTCATACTTCAACTTTGTAGTTCTATGGAACTATGAAGTCATTTCCTGCACTTTCGGGTTTTCCAAACTATGCTCTGCTTCCTCGTCGGTTCAGGTATACATCTCTTGCTATGTTACTTCCTTACTACTCTACTTTACTGAAGCACTCATCACTACTCGTGCTCGCTAAAGTGGGGGAAAAATGTATGAACATCAATTTGTAGCCCTAACGAAAATTCCCTTTTACCCCCTTGCACTTTAGAAAACCTAAGGCAGAGGCTTAATTCCACTTAAGCCTATTGTCTGCATCACACTTGATGCCTATTTTGTGTGTCGGTGGAGGCATTTTTGTCAGGGACACTCGCGCGACACGCAGACGTCCACGCGACGTGCTTACGTCCCTGGCAGATTCCTAAGGCTGGAGATTGTAGAGACGTTACACTTTCGATTGGAAGTCGAAGTGTAACGCTCCTCTCCGGCTGGTCGACCCGAATATGACCATTTTCCATCATTTCCTTCATAATCTTCACTCTCTCATCCATTCTCAAGTTTGGACAAAGTTTGGCGAGATCTTGAGTTCATCACTTCACATTTCACTCTTCCAAGCATCCACAAGCTTTGTAGCAACACTTCACACTCCATTGCAACAATCTACCACTCCATCACTCTGATAGTGTGAGCGCAAGACAAACGCCATTGCAATAGAGGCTTGAGTTCCTCTCATTTTCTCCTCCACAAGCCTTGAGCACTTTGGATGGAGGTGGTAAGCTCCTCTCATCTCCTCTATCGTCTTTGGCTGAGTAAGCACGTACTGTTTTGTAGTGTCTTTTGTTTACATAGCTTGTATTCCTTTCTTTATCTTTTTTCCTATCGTTGCAAACTTGATTGTCCGTGGAGGTGGAAACACCAAAACGAGGGTCTGGCTGAGGCAGGCCCCTAAACAACCCCAACATTCCCCCATTTTTCTGTGTGCAGGTAGAGAGATATTGAAGCAAGCTAGCAGGAGGATTGTTTTACGAAATTGTCTTCGTCACCCTTGCGGTAATATATTTCTTTTATTACGTCCATATTCATGTTTCTTTCTTCTTAATCTCATTCTACTATTCAAGAAACCTCTAGACTAGGCTAGTAGTCCTTTCTTAAGGAATTCAACCTTGTCTCTCTGGTTTTTTGGTTGTACGAACGCAAGTGCGCCTGTGAGACACCAATGTGTTGCGTTGTTGTCCTAGAACTGTGCTTGTGTCCTCTGACAGAGAGCTACCTGAGATGTAGAGAACCTTAAAAAGCGACTCACCCAGTCTCCCTTTAGTTCTCGGGATTGTAGAGTGATCGAAGGATACATAGTCTTCATCATTCTCATCCCTTCTATCCTAACATTCCTTTAAACTAAGGTAAGTTAGGACAACCTTTCCGCTCTTGGCCTTTCATGACCTGGGGCCTTGCAGTGGTTGGTCCCCCTCTCTTACATATAGAATGACTTGAACTAAAATATTGTTTCACTAGAATACATAAAAAAATAGAAGACACTTCACAAATTTAGTTGAGAATCATGTGTTTGTCTTAGAAACCAACCCTTTTCGCCTAAAGAAAATTGCTTTTATAACAATTAAAATTACCCTAGATTTCATATATTGCACCTAAACAATAATATGATAACTTATTTTATCACTTCCTTTCTCTATAGATCTCCATAATAAAGTATTTAATTTACCCCTAAAACATATGGCCAACAAATTGTTTTAAATTTCCCACACAAACTTTCACTCACTAGCACATAATATACCCACTTGTAGTTCATTAGCTATTAAAAGTAATTTTATTTACCCACATAAAACATGAAAAGATATAACCTCGCCATATGTAAATATTGTCTTGAATGAGCAATACAATAAAATACTTTATTCATAAAACTCTTTCCATGATTCATATTTTCACCTTGGGCATTCACTTTTTAAAACTTTAGGTCATAACGTACTCCCTTAAATGCTAATATATATACACATAACACCCATAAAGCACATGGTCTTCATTTAAAACAAAGGCTTTATGAAAATATAACCTCTAGGGATAATAAATTTAACCATCCCACCTTTATGAGCCCACCATTCTAACATTTTTTACACATGATGCTTTGCTTGCAACTTGGAGTGTCCTCTTAGTTTAATCTTGTAGACACTTAAATCGTCTCTTGACAATTTCGTTGTCATCAATTCACTTCACATCATCACTTCTAAATTAATTAATTACTCGTCATAAATTGTCTACCAATATTAATTAAATATTTTTAATTATTAAATTGATTAATCTAACCCTTTTTCTAACAATAACTGAATAAATTAGGACAATTTATTCAATTAATCAATTGTTCTTCTAATGTCCAATCTTAAATTATTTAAGCCCATCATATCCACTCCAAGACATTAAATAAATAAAATCTATTTATTTAATTCCCCTTATTTTCTCTCACATCATTAGTACACCAAAACCAATTATTTAATCTAGCTAATCATTTGTATAAGTCAAAAACATGATTAATCAAGGAAAATCTTGCCCAAGTTCCTCTAATGCATGTGTGTCCAAAAAATGACTGCATATACATTGACCAATGCTTCCCACTTCTCTAAAAATCCTCTCATGCAAACTCATCCATCCATTTTATCAAGATCTTGACCCTTCACATAAATCCAAAAATGTCATCTTTATTCTCTCCCTCCATCTTCTCTCAAGAAGATTCCCAACATCACATATCCTAGAATTGTGGAGCTCCTTTTGTACACCAATTTCAAGGCACACTTGGAGGCCTCTCATAACTCCAAACCTCAAAAACAATCTCCACCCTTGATCTTCAAAATCAATCCTAGCCCTTGATCCATCATCCCCAAAAATCCATAAATAGCACCTCATGTGGGATATTTTCATATCTTTCAAGTTCATGCAAGGTTATGTTGCTAGTGTGAGCATCAATATACCATCCTTTCCTCATAAAAATCTTAAAGAAATCCACACTCTTAGTATACAACAAGAGGCCTTTAAAAGACTTATTTTGAGTCTTATTTTGGGTGCACTTGCTTCTTAGGCTAAATTGAAGGTGAAAATTGAGCATGAGATACATGTTTTAATTTGTATGTTAAGTATTTCATTTATGTTTTATGTTTTCTTGATGACACATCTACATGAGCAGGAACCAATGCAAGTATAGTATTACATATAATACAAACATTTGTATTACCACCCAACATAGGCTATAAAGTTCTAGTCAGTATACTATAATGATATGGCATATATCCTCCCTAGTTTTACACACAACTTTACACATTTTCACTTAGATTGTTGATAATAGCTCCAAGAATCTTCAAACTCTTATTCATATTTGAAAATATGCCCTTCAAAGAAATGAAAATCGTGTGCACCATGCATAACACTATTCTTTTACCCTACATGCTTTTTACAAGCATGTTTGGCACAATGTTCTAACATGACACCCACTAGTCTAATGCAAAAAGAATGAAGGTGAAGTCCTAATTTTTTGTTGTAACTAAGGGAGAGGGGCTAGTAGTCGCGAAGGCTAACTTTCCAACCATGTGATGGTTCATGGAATTTTCCATGACATCTTTTTTCATATAGAAATGTGAGAAGGAATCTTATCTCTCTACAACCAAGGTTTAGAGGCATGACTCATCATGCAACTTGCAACATCAATACATCTAGTGAGAAGTACCCTTGAAATGTTTTTTTTTAATATTTGATCAAAACTAATCATGGAATTTTGAGTAGTTGAAAAATAAATATCATTTGTTGTTAGGACATCATATTCTTTTTTTAAAATATAAATTATATGCAACCTAAATGATCTTAATACCTTTGGTAACCATATGTCTTGTTAACCTTAACCTTAACCTTTGTATCAAACATAAATGACCCAATAGTTGAACACAAAATACTAGTTATTGTTATAAACACACCATATTCTTATTCAAAATATGACTTATCTTCAACTTTAAATTATCATGATTTTTATCAATATTTTACATTTCATGATAAAATACAAGGTGTTTATAGTACTCACCTTTTACATTTGTCATGGGTCAAACATATAGTATGAAGTACCCCAATGCATGGAAATTGCTACCATAGTAATTTTACACATAAAGAACATTATTTTCCAATATAAGAGTAATACTTGTTCACATGGGCACCTTATTTTATAAATGACACACTTATATTGGATAGTTATGATGCTATAGATATAAAGTGAAAAAAAGTATTTATTACACTTGTTAATGAACGTATTTATTATTTTTTAATATGTTGTTCACGAGTTCTCATGCATTCATGTAAGGGCCCATCTTGACAATCTTTGGTCATTTGTTAATTTACATGTAAAATAATGTCTTACAAAACCCTACATCTATATTAGCCAAATTATATAGCATAAATATGTTGCAAGATTGAATTCCACAACAAGTACTATACCAACAATAGGACTTCATTTTTTTCCTCCAATTGGAAATAACGCTGAAAATGGTTGTAGCATACTTTTCTTAGTCATATATGCTTCACAAGCTAAATTTTTGTACAATATCGTGCCTCAAACCTTGAGCTTTCACTAAATGTATAATGCACCTACCTTTATTTGATATATTGTTATATATACATAATATTTTCAATCATTGGACCCTACACAATCAAACAAAACCTCTCTATTGATGTGTGCAACCACACAGTTACTATTTCACTCCTACATAAATTGTCCATAAATTTCAAGTACTAGCATATGTCTTTTTACTAATTGATGGATTAAAACATATTGGGAAAATTATAAATTGTCAACTTATCCCACCTCTTACAACCCACAATACATTAAATAAATGTATTTTGACATTTTATTAAAACCTTTTTTAAGGAGGGAGTATAAATAATATTTTCACTTTGAGGACCAACTAGGCTATTTGAGAGGTTCACCAAAATAGAAAAAATATATTATGTAACAATTGGATCCATTTCCAAAGGTATAGAAGACATGTATTCCTTCATAAAATATACAATTGAGTAAATACAAAAACTTTGAATTTGTAAGGGTGCACAAGCATTACATTTGTGGGAACAATCAACATGTTAGAATGGCAAAATTTCAACAAGGCAAATATCCTACCAACAAGCTTAATGAGAAAAGGAACCACCAAGTTTTTTGATGAGAAGAATTTTCAAGAGAGGGGAGTTGATTATTGATTTTAAGTTCTTTGGTGAACTTAATGCTTTTAGTGTTGTGTAAATGAGATTGAAACTGTTCAATTTTTTATTTTTTTTAGGGTTTTCCTTCTAGGAATTATTGGTTCATATACCACTTTTTAGAAGGTGAAAAAGGTGGATCTAAGGAACAAATCTACTAGGGAATTCATTTCATCACTAGTCTTGCATCTAGTGACAACATTAGAGTTGACCAATATTCTTCATTTTTTCACCTTTTTATCTTTGATGAACTCAACAAAATGGGAGAAATCCTTGGTGAAGGAACAATAATTTCCCACGTGTGAGGATATTTTCCTAGTTAGGAGACACATCTTTTATGTAGGAAAGTTGGTGGTGTTGACAATAGACCTTAAAGCAATTCTTGTTCTGTGAGTTTTTGGAGCATCATAAATTTAGGGTGTGATTTCTTCATCAGAGTGAGACTTCTTGATGTTGTCAACTTAATGTTGTCAAGAAAAGAAGAAAGAGTTACAATATTTTTCACTTCTTTAATGATCTTGATAATGATATTAAGATCTCACTTTGTAACTATCATTATTGGCAAGGAGATCAAGCAACTTGAAGTCATAATCATTTTAATTCAAGATTATCATGTCGTTTCCCTTGTTTGCTTTGATGATAATGATATCTTCATTTCTCATTGATTCTTAAAGGCAACAATATCTACTTTTGGAATATTTCATTTAGGGGATTTTGCATGTCTTAAAGTGACTACACAATCTTGCTCAATCTCCTCTACCATATCAATAGGTAGAGATCTTGCTACATTTTTAGTTTCTATAATAAAATCCACCTTGTGTATGGTATTTAGAGTGAGAGAAGTTTAGGTCTTTTAAGCAAGTTGAAGGAAAGGAGATTGATAGAGACTCTTGATAGGTTAACAATAAATTTATTTTCTCAATTTATATTTGAGCAAAGAGAAGACTCGATAATGATAAGAGTAAGAGCACTTATAAGAAAAACATTAATCAATTCTATAAGATAAATACAATCCTAATTAGTGGTAAAGAAGATGAGACACATATATAACTCTCATTAATATGAATCATAAAAAATAAAATCTTTTGGAACAAAGCCTAAATTTAGTAATTGATCCTAAATATCAAATAATTTTTTTATAACAATTATTCGTTTAAAATTGTATTCAAATTTAAATTTGATCGTTATAGTATTTAGATATATCCAAAATCTCCCAATTTAAAAGGGCGATTTTAGATATACCTAAACACAACTGTACAATCTACATCGCAGCTCACCAGATCATGGCAGAGTAAGAGGAAAAGAGTGAGAGTACGTGAGGAAGAGTTGACGACTTGATTGTCTGCTATCGTCTCCGCTTCAAATGAAAATTCTCAGAGGCTTTCCAATGGCAATGTCATTGTGGTAGATGCAGACTGAATAATACTACACATTTTCTACGTTCCAATTACAACTATAAAATGCCATTGTTACCCACTACTCATCTGAATCTCACAGCTTTATGTAGAGAGGGCCAGTTGAAGGAGGCGCTGCACATTCTGCTTACTACACACAACCCCGCTGAGGACTATTCTACATATATTCAATTATTGCAGACCTGCATTCTCAAGAACGCACTTTCACAAGGGAAAAAAGTCCATTCTTTCATCGCTCAAATGCGCTTTGCGTTTACTACAGGCAATATTCATAATAAGCTTATTTATATGTATGTAAAGTGCGGAAGTTTGGTGGATGCTCGTAAAGTGTTTGACCACATGAACGAACGAGACAGCGTGTCATGGAATACGATTATATCAGCATACGGAAGACATGGGTATCCTCGCGAGGCAGTCACTCTGTTTCACCAAATGCAACGAACAGGTCTCCAACCCGATCAATTCACTTTTGCCAGTGTACTTCCAGCCTGTGCCAAAATGGGAGCTTTGGAACAGGGTAAGGACATCCATCAAAGCATAAAGAATAGAGAAATTTTGTCAAATGTTATAGTTGCAACTTCCCTGGTAGACATGTATGCAAAATGTGGAAGCATAGAGAAGGCACGTGAACTGTTTGACAAAATGCCTCAAAGGAATGTGGTTTCATGGACTGCAATGATTGCAGGATATGCTCAAATCGGGTTTGCTGAAAAGGCTTTAGAAACTTTCAAGCACATGCAATTGGAAGGTGTGAAGCCGAATTCCACGACCTTTGCCAGCATCCTCTCTGCCTGTGCCAAAATGGGAGCATTGGAACAGGGTATGGACATTCATCAAAGCATAATGGAAGGGGGATTTTTGTCAGATATTGTAGTTGCAAGTGCCCTCGTAGACATGTATGCAAAATGTGGAAGCATAGACAAGGCACGTGAATTGTTTGACAGAATGCATCAAAGAGATGTGATCTCCTGGAATGCCATGATTGCAGGATATGCACAAAATGGTTTCGTTGAAAAGGCTTTAGAAACTTTCAAGCAAATGCAATTGGCAGGTGTAAAACCAAACTCCACAACCTTTGTCAGCGTCCTCCCTGCCTGTGCCAATATGGGAGCTTTGGAACAGGGTATAGATATCCATCAAAGCATAAAGGATAGAGAAATTTCTTCAGATGCTGTAGTTGCAACTGCACTGGTAGATATGTATGCAAAATGTGGAAGCATAGAGAAGGCACGTGAACTCTTTGACAAAATGCCTCAAAGAGATGTCATCTCATGGACTGCTATGATTGCAGGATATGTTCAAAATGGTTTTGTTAAGAAGGCTTTAGAAACTTTCAAGCAAATGCAGTTGGCAGGTGTAAAACCAAATTCCACAACCTTTGCCAGCATCTTCCCGGCCTGTGCGAAAATGGGAGCTTTAGAACAGGGTATGGACATCCATCAAAGCATACTGGAAGGGGAATTTTCGTCAGACATAATAGTTGGAAATGCTCTGGTAGACATGTATGCGAAATGTGGAAGCATAGACAAGGCATGTGAACTGTTTAAAAAAATGCCTCAAAGAAATGTGGTCTCATGGAATGCCATGATCGCTGGATATACACAAAATGGATTTGTTGAGAAGGCTTTACAAACTTTCAAGCAAATGCAATTGGCAGGTGTAAAGCCAAATTCCACAACCTTTGCCAGCATCCTACCTGCCTGTGCCAAAATGGGAACTTTGGAACAGGGTATGGGTTTCCATCAAATCATAATGGAAGGGGGATTTTCATCAGATATTATAGTTGGAAATGCTCTAGTAGACATGTATGCAAAATGTGGAAGCATAGACAAGGCACGTGAACTGTTTGACAGAATGCCTCAAAGAGATGTGATCTCATGGAATGCCATTATTGCAGGATATGCACAAAGTGGATTTGTTGAAAAGGCTTTAGAAACCTTCAGACAAATGCAATTGGCATGTGTAAAGCCAGACTCCACAACCTTTGCCAGTGTCCTTCCTGCTTGTGCCAAAATGGGAGCTTTGGAACAGGGTGTGGATATCCATCAAAGCATAGAGGATAGAGGAATATTATCAGATGTTATAGTTTCAACTGCCTTGGTAGATATGTACGCAAAATGCGGAAGCATAGACAAAGCACGTGAACTGTTTGACAAAATGCCTGAAAGAAATGTGGTGTCATGGAATGCCATGATTGCAGGATATGCACAAAACGGATTTTGCAAAGATGCCCTCAAACTCTTTGAATTAATGAAGCACTCTGGAACATATCCTGACATTGTAAGCTTTGCTTGTGTTTTATGTGCATGCAGCCATGCAGGATTGGTGGACGAGGGCTGTACATACTTCAATCACATGAGTAACCCTTACTGCATTACACCTACAGTTGATCATTATGTCTGCATGGTTGACCTTCTTGCCCGTGCTGGCTATATTGAGAACACCCTAAACTTTATCATTAAGATGCCAGTTAAACCTGTGGTGGTTGTGTGGATGTGTTTTCTTGGTGCCTGCAGATCACATATGAATATAGGCTTAGGAGTATTTACAGCAACACTTCTTTTGGATTTGGATCCTAAAAATGCTGCAACTTATGTTCTTCTATCAAATATCTATGCAGAAGTGGGCAGGTGGGGCGAGGTTCAAATGGTAAGGAGATTGATGAAAGATAGAGGAATAAAAAAGATCCCTGGATGTAGTTGGATTGAAGGCAATAAAATGGTACATGCATTTTGTGTAGGAGACAGGTCACATTCATAGACACAGGAGATCAATGTAAAGGTGGAGAAATTCTGAAATTGTCTTGGGAGATGAAGGCAGCAGGGTATTTTCCAGATTCAAGACATTTACTTAATGAAGTGTAAGAGGAAGAAAAATAAATGTTTCTATGTCACTATAGTGAAATGTTGGCAATTGCAATTGGTTTGCTAAACATAACCTCTGGAACACCTATCAGAGTTGTTAAAAACCTTGGAGTATGTGCTGATTGCTATGCTGCAACGAAATTTATCTCCAAGATTGTTGCGAAAGAAGTTGTTGTGAGAGATGCCATCCATAGGTTTGCACTATAATACTGTGCAAAGGGACAAGGTTTTATTTGTAGTTTTAGAAATTTCTTTTTTCTTTTTTTAATTGTTATTTGGCAATCTAGACCATGTTGTTGGCTTCATAAAATTAGATGCATAGACTGCAATACAAATCATTGCTTATAGTTTCTGTTGGGTTGTCTGTCAAAGACCCGTTATGGTAACATGGACATTTGATTGAATTGTTTTCAGGAAACCTGTCTATATATGAAATGAAAAGTTGGAGGAGGTGAAGGATGAGGAAAAAGCAAAAGATGAGGAACACTTCAAGTAATTGGAAAGATGCTTGATCAGCAGAAAATGGGAAGGGGGGTTCACAATCAACCCTTACAATTTTGTATATTTATTTTGTTTGGACTAATTGTATTATCTTTCACATATGTAGGTTGACCATTTGAAATTATATTACACATTTTAAATTAAATATGTAATTTTATATAAGTGCATGTAGATTTTGTTTCATTTATGGTTAGAGATTTGTAATGTTGCTTCACATCCTTTTGCTTGTTGAGGTAGCTAATAAATTTGTGAATTTACAAATATTTTTAAGGTAAAATAATTTCAATTTGTTTGACTTAAATTAGAAATAAACTATTATAAATTTATATATGAAGAAATTTTAAAAAATACAATTGTGCTTATGTTGTAATTAGCAAATAGCATGACATTTGAAAAACTCACATTATAAGATTTATAGATTGATGTTAAGAGAAGAGAATAACACAGATATATGTAAAAATAGAATCACAATTCATATTGCATTATAATCATATATTCATAGTGTTACATAATTGTACACAATGAGATTTATAAATTCATATTAGTGAGATGAGGGTTTGAAGGTTATTGGGAGAAAGCTAAATAAGACATTTCATAAGTATTTGGACTGGTAATAGGTTTAAAACAAGAGGAACTCAAAGGGATCGGGTCTATAAGATTACAAAATTGTGCATGATAAGATTTAGAATTTGATACCAATAAGATGAGTGTGTGAAGGTGGTTGTGAGGCTAAATGTGCATTTCAGAAGTATTTGACGAAACAATAGGTTTAAAACAAGAGGAATTGAAAATGATCAAGGCTATAAGAATCTCAAATTTAGGAACTATTGAAAATTTATTTATTTCCTAGATTTGACCTATTTTATTATTTTTTCAATAAGAATCCAAAATCGTTACTTTTGTAAAGGCATAGTCTAAGATTTGTATTGTAACCACTTGCTAAATTATAAAATTAGTCAAATCTAGGAAAGATTTAAAATTTATTTTTTCAATATTTTCTACACCTAGTATTTTACATTTTCAAAGGCCTTCAAAATGTTTATAGCCTTTAGATGGATCCTCTCAACGACTCTATTTATTTATTTCAAAGTTTTTTCTAACACATCCAACAACTTCAACTTATTATAAGTGGGTTGGGACTTACAATCCACCAAGTTGGGGTACCAAAAATAAATATTTTTATAATTTTTAATTAATTAATATATTGAAACAATAGGATGCAAGGTTGAGACACCTTTCCTAACATGAAGTACCTTCTATTCTTATAAGAGCTAAATCATTTTGTAGGTATCATTAATAGTATCACACTTTATATATATATTAATAGTATCACACTTGAGGTCTCAAGGTACATCTAAAAATAAATGAATATTTAATGTATGCATTATAATAATATGAAACATTTAAATAGAAGCAACTCCATTGTCATCAATAATAATCCCATAGGCTACATTGTAAAAGTGGGCAATATGGTAGTGGTTCTTTAAATCATAGGATATATGTGCCATTGACAACAATCAACAAAACTCTAGGTTACAAGATAAGTAAATATTCAAGCCATAAAAATATTGTTGTCACAAATTTATGTGGGATTGCTTATCTAACACTTATATGTAAATAAGAAAAGCATGTGCCACATAAACATCACAAATCTAAATAGAGTTGTCTTAGGATTTTTTTGTTTTTCCTCCTTTCCTTGACATCTAATATGAAGTGTATTTGTGGATTGATCTCATCCAATGCCATCTTTGCTCAATTCTTATAATCTCCCACATGCCTGAGTTAAGTGTCTTGATATAAATCTATACTAATGAATATGGGAATTTGTTATTGTTGGAAGCTCGACACTTCCACCACTTAGTCAACGTTGATCACGTGATTCGTGACATGGTTTAACAACCTCTCGTGGATCCTTAATTTGGGATGGTAGTAGATTCCTAATAGGTCGGCCTTTTGGGAATAACAGTTAGTTCAACTCCCAACAAGTGGTATCAGAGTGGGGGTTGCAGGTTCGAATCTCATGGTCATGTTGGGGGGGGATTGTTGGAAGCTCGACGCTTCCACCCCCAGTCAACGTTGACCATGTGATTCACGACATGGTTTAACAACCTCTCGTGGATCCTTAATCTGGGATGGTAGCGGATCCCTGACAGGGGAGCCTTTTGGGAATAACGACCAGCTCAACTCCCAACAGTTATTGATAATTATCCTTAGGTACCACAATACTTTGCTTATTAGAACAAGGGAGATTGCAAGGAAACCACCCTTCATGATGTTGGTGGTTTATAATTCTTTTGTGCTTGCCTCTTTTACCATATCTCTTACATGGAGAATTAAGGCTATAAGGAGGCACCTTGGTCATAGTTCACATTCATGGCCCTAGTACTCAAGTATGTCAAAAGATATTGCAAGTGTTAAGACTCTAAGGCCATCTTGGATGTTTGATGTTGAAATTGGTAAAGAGTATATGAAATGAAATAATACTTTGTCAAACAAAAAAAACATATCATTAGAAAATTTGGTTAAATGATAGTATATAAAAAATTCTATACCAAAACATGCATTGATGGTAATAAGTTGTCTTCAAAACATGAAGGATTCCAAGTTCTAAGTTGACATTGAAATTCACTTAGAATATTTTTTAAAAATTTATAAAATATTTGAAAGATAAATTATGTAATAACTTTTTGCGATAGCATTTCAAATCACACTACATGGTCCATCATTAAGAAGATGATAAAAATGGTCCACAAATGAATAACTATCTCCTTGGGAAGAGAGATAAAGACTTGATATAGAAAAACAAGAATAATAGAGGAAGACTAAGAGACAATTAAGATAAAAAATAGAAAAGTTAAAGCCTCAAAATATGGTACAATAATAGAATAACAATAGAAAATAAATAAATAATATATGAATAAAAATATTATGAGGTGATTTATGAAAAACTAGCAACGAATATTACAATAAAGAAAACTAAAATAATATTAATATAAAAAGTTAGTATTAAGTAGTTGTGATTGTAAAAAAATATTATAATGATAAAGATGCAATAGATAGTGAATGCAACAATAATGAGATTAATGGTAAGGTGTAATATTGACAATTGAATAACCATATAAAAGAGCAACAAAAAGAGAGCAATATTAATAATCAAGCTATAAACAAGGCAATAATTATAAATAGTGATAAGAGATGAAATAACAACAAAAAGAGAGCAATATTAATAATCAAGCTATAAACAAGGCAATAATTATAAATAGTGATAAGAGATGAAATAACAACAAACAAAGAACAATATTAATAATCAAGTATAAACAAGGCAATAATTATAAATAACGATAAGAGATTAAATTAAAAAAATTCTAGAGAAAAATACATATTGATATGTAAAGAAATGATTGAAACAAAATTATTAAAATGAAAAAAATAAAAGAAAGAAGAGGAACCAAATAAATGATTTAAAAAGGAAGAGGGAAAAATGGGAGAAAAAAGATAGGGAAAGAATTAGGCTAGGATAGAGAAGAAGAGGGTTGAGAGGGGATTCATAGATGAGGAAAAGATAGAAAGAACTAGTAAAGGTTGGGAGAGAGAACAAGATGAGGAAAGGAGAAGAAGAGGAGCTACGGGAATGTGAAAGGAGGGTGGGACGGGGGGACTGTAAAAAAGGATAGAAAATGAATTTGAGGAGGGGGAAACAAGCCAATTTGAGGAGGGTAGGTGGAGAGAAATCATCTAGAGGGAAGGGGAGTTGGTTTGTAGGGAATTTAGAAGAGGATTCAAGTTGAGCTCAAGCTCCACCTATCATCTCGATTTAGGCTTGTATGGTGATTTCCAATAAATTTAGCTTCTTTGAGCTCTCTCCTAAAGAAACCATCCCCTTTGACCAAGATGATGTGCATATCCTCAAGACGAATGTGGTGTTTAGTGCTAGATGAATGCTCTAAAAGGGAAAATTTTGTGATTATTTGTTGACTCAGCCTATCTCCCTCCCTCCTTAACTTCACTTTCCTCTCTTTTTAGGGGTATCCTGCCCTCCTAATTTAACATCCCCCTCCTTCTCCTCTCGTATTTCCTCCTCCTCTCCCCCAAATCATCATGAACATGAGCGATTTGGAGAAAATCCTCTGAAATTGCATGAGTCTTTATGAGGTTTTGCAAACACTTATTTTGTTTGTTTTTGTTTCACAAGGCCTTTTAATTCAACCAATGTATAATCATCTATATGTCTACCTTCTTGCCCATTCTCCTAATATACATGGTAAATATAAGAGAAAAATGTCCTTTGACAATTAGGTTATTCTTTTATCTATCCATATAAGCATATTTCTCATATGCAAGACAATATTCATTGACTTATTCTAATTATAGATTTTTAGTATATACAAGATACATTTGGATTCCTTGGTCTTATCATCTCTATATATCTGAATTTGTCCTAGTAATTCTAGCTTTAACTATTTTGGCCGTAGGTATGTAATTTCTTCTTATCCTATTTTGTCTTCATCTATTATATTTTCATTAAAATTAATAGGTCCATTATCAACTAAGCTATAGCACTAATGTCTTAGTTTTGCAAAAAAACCATAGTAAATAATTGACCTTTTGATGGTTTGTCCAATTTGGTCTTGTGTAAATTAATTGTTTAATACCATCAAACTATATGCAAATAATATCATAGGGCCCTAATATTTTATCTATATTGAGCATGAATCCATTTATTACTATTGGTCTAAAATACCTTGGGACTAGAAATTTGTCACTAATTGTTCCACATTTACATTTGTGCTCTCTCCAAGCTTAGTCTTTGTTGTGATCTCCATGTTTTATTTTCTTCTTCAATGATCAATTCTTGTTATGAGACTTTTTTTCATTTGAAGATGATTCTATATTTCAGATCTTCTAATGTAGATTCATATTTAGTTAATTATTTATCTACATAAAAGGTTATAGGATTTCTTCTATTATTCATATTTCATGGATATAGTTATTTTTATCCATAATTTATGACTTTTACCTAGATTTTTTTGAATAGATTTGTACTCTCTCTTTCTTTGTCTTTTTCTTTGGTGTGTTTGATAATTGAAAGAGGTGTAATTTTTAAAATTCTAGAACTTGAAGGTCTTTCTCTAATTTTTTCTATTATCTTTGACTTATTTTCAATCAAAGATTTATTTTCTTCATTAGAACTATCATATTCTACTTGGGTGGTTCTAATATTTTTAACATGAGTTCTTGTTATCACTTGAAATTGCACCCTTACTAAAATTGGTCTAGTATTTCAAAATAACAATGGGAATGATCTCTCAACTATGAGACCTTGCTAGCTTGAGATCAAATCTCCAAAGAAGGTTGGTTTCTTTCTAATCCTAGGTGCAATTTAGATGGGCAAGGATTCTTTGTGAATAAGGACTTTGTGGGAAAAGTGAAACAAACATACCTTACATGATTTGCAAAATGAACCAAATAAATAGACTTCCAAAGGTGCAATTTGCTTGAATACTAACTTTACGCAAACATTGAACTTTGAGGGATTTTTGAACTTAACCCGACATACATAAAGAATTGTTGGAAGTAGCCTTTAGTGTAGTTGGAGGGACAAAACCTACAAGTGAATATTTCCTTTTCCTTAGAGAATTTGGGGAAACCTTCTAAAGGACCGAGGCTTAATTTGGTGACCTCTAGGAGTTGTTTGTCTGCTAAAAACTAGGATCCAGTAGCCTTAGAAATCCATTAGGCATAGGAGTCATAAGGAATTTTAAAACAACCTTCAAAGATAAGCCTAGGCCTGACCAAGCAACTAAAATAGAAAAACAAAAAAATTACCTAAAAGACAACAAAACATGTAATCTACTAATGAGAATCCAACATGTACAACAATAGTTTGAGGAAGAAAAAGAACTAAAGTAAAATGTAAATGCTTTGTAAAATACTGAATGCCAAACTATTAGAACAATTTTTCTTTATCATAGACAAGTCTTCTAAAGGAGTTGATCTCCCCCATACCACATTTGCATTGTTAGAACATAATGTTATTAGGGGTCATACCCTTATCACATTTATATATTGTTCTAGAATATAAGGTTATAAAAGCTTATGCTATAAAGAATATACCATTTAAAGAATTAATGATCTAATAAATTATTTATGAATGGTTACTTTGAATAGGTGTGACTAATACCCCTTAAGGTATTTTGCCACCCTTTCTCCTATATTTAAGGAGGTTCTCTCTTATTTGAGAGGGTGTGAGTTTGAAGATTATAGTGAAGTTATATCACTATCCACAAGAGGAATTATTGGCCACATGCAAGCATGTAGAGGAATGTCCCCAGATTTAGTATATTTTTAATAAAATATTTTTATGTAAGTGTTTTAATAAAATGATGCTTTATGGGGTTTTTTATTCAAAAGGGTTTTCCCCATGTATATATTGTGTAATGTGTAAATTCTATGCTTGTATGATTCTCATTTTATTTATTTTATATGTTGTTAATAATGATTAGTATCTTAAGATACTAATTTTTAACATGCATTCATTGCCCAGTGCAACAAATGAATCCATTTGTCTACGTACAACAAATCACAAATACCGCCCTCCTGAAAATTCACTCCACGATCAGTTTCATCATTGTAGGGTAGCCATAAAAAATAAGTGTTAGATCTATCTAACAATGTATTAGGTGTGCATATAACAACATGTGTAATTTTTTTAAAACCAAGTCATCATCAAAAGGATTGGAACTCATGGAAGAAAGTGAACTTCCTTCACACATGAGCACATCACTGCCTACTTGATAACTTCCTCATTTGAATTGATGCCAAAATAAAATACCTCTAACTCACTTGGAAAATAAAAATGTGTCTAATTACATTGAAGATTTGTGTAAAGAGAATTTTCCCCCTACAAATAAAATTGAAAGAAATGGAGCTCTGACACAAGTTGAGAAACATGTTGATCTTCCTTTTGGAAAATGAGTTGTTTCTCAACATTGTTATCATATGTATGTTGGACCCATAGAAAGGATTATAATTTAGGCACACCATCATTCATAACAATAGAAGTGTGAAATTCAAAAATAAAAGCCTCATAATCAACATCATCTTCATCAAGACCTTAGATAACATGTGATCAATACACATCACTATCACACATTTTGATGCAATATTTATCAACATGAAAATCATCATTATGAGAGACATCATGAAAAGAACTACATTATTCAAAATGTCTCTTTATTTCAAACTCTTCTTGGTGATTGATTGTGACATATTTTTTTCAAAAAATAAACCTGCGATATAATCCAACCTCCATGTCCGTTATCACAACATTATCATTTTTTGTGATTTTATCTTCATGTGCAACTACACCTATGCTATCCTCATGCACACAAACATCATTGGTTCAATTTTTTTTTTTTTTAAAGGGAACGAAGGAAGGTAATGTTGTGCATGTTTTGCACACATGCCCCGCCATGGGCAAGGACCCCCTCTTTTCACTCCAAACGGGTTGCTTTTCTCCCGTCTCATTTTGTGTGCCCCTTTCCTAGAGCCTAAATTGGTCATGTGTTGTCAAATGATCAAATTTCCCTGACCAGATTCACCTACCTGAGTTTTGCTAAGTCTTTTGCTTTCGCAGAAGTGCCCCTACGGATTTCCCCTCGCTAGTTGCCCCAACGTCCTCTAGGCCTCATCCCTGCTTGCTCGATTCACTTTTGCCTTCATTTTTGACTTTGGGGATAGGTTTCCTATGGATTTGGGATGTTTTTGTGGTGCCTAAGTGAATTGCCAAGGTTTCGTTAAGTTTCAAGAGGTTGTGGAAATTTCATTCCAAAACTCCATCCCTTTGCGGCTGTTCCCTGGAACTTCGTCCCTCCCTGGCCATTTCCAGAACTCCGTCCCTCTGCGGCTGTTCCAGGAACTCTGTCCCTCCCTGGCCATTTCTGGAACTCCATCCCTCCGCGGCTATTATGGGAACTTTGTCCCTCCCTGGTTGTTTTTGGAAACTCCGTCCCTTCGCGACTATTCTGAGAACTTCGTCCCTCCCTGGCCGTCTCTGAAACTCCCTCCCTCCACGGGTGTTCCAGGAACTCCATCCCTCCCTGGTCGTTTCTGGGAACTCCATCCCTCTGCAGCTGTTCCGGGAACTCTGTCCCTCCTTGGCCATTTCTGGGAACTTCGTCACTCCGTGGTTGTTCTGGGAACTCCATCCCTCCCTCACCATTTCCAGAAGTTTGTCCCTCTGCAGTTGTTCCGAGAACTTTGTCCCTCCTTGGCCGTTTTTGGAACTTCATCCCTCTGCGGCTGTTCCAGGAACTTTGTTCCTCCCTCACCGTTTCTAGGAAATTTGTCCCTCTGCGGCTGTTATGGGAACTTCGTCCCTCCCTCATCATTTTCGTAACTTTGTCCCTCTGTGGTTGTTTTGAGAACTTTGTCCCTCCCTGGCTGTTTCTAGGAACTCCATCCCTTCGCGGTTGTTCCGAGAACTTTGTCCCTCCCTGGCCATTTTTAGAACTTCGTCCCTTCGCGGTTGTTCCAGGAACTCCATCCCTCCCTGGCCGTTTCTGGGAACTTCGTCCCTTCGCGACTGTTCCAGGAACTTTGTCCCTCCCTGGCCGTTTCTGGGAACTCTGTCGCTCTACGGTTGTTCCGGGAACTCTGTCCCTCCCTGACCATTTCTGGAACTTCATCCCTCCATGGTTATTCTGATAAATTTGTCCCTCCCTTGCCATTTCTGAAACTCCTTCCCTCTACAGCTGTTCCGGGAACTCCGTCCCTCCCTGGCCGTTTCTGAAACTTCGTCCCTCCACAGTTGTTTCAAGAACTTTGTCCCTCCCTTACCGTTTATGGAACTTTGTCCCTCCATGGCTGTTCCAGGAACTCTGTCCCTCCCTGGCCATTTCTAGAACTTCGTCCCTCCATGGCTGTTATGGGAACTCCATCCCTCCTTGGCCATTTTCGGAACTCTGTCCCTCCACGACTATTCTAGGAAGTTCGTCCCTCCCTAGCTATTTCTGGAACTTTGTCCCTCTGCAGTTGTTCTAGGAACTCCATCCCTCCCTAGTCATTTCCGAGAACTTCATCCCTCCGCAGTTGTTCTGAGAACTCCATCCCTCCCTGACCATTTCTGAGAACTTCATCCCTCCATAGCTATTCTGGGAACTTCATCCCTCCCTGGTCATTTTTGGAACTCGCTTTTGGGCCGTTGTCCCTTCTCTTATCGTCCGTCGCCCGTCTACCGTCCTCTAACATCGTGGGTCTCGGATCTCGGAACTCCTTCCTCGAAATGCTGCCTCACCATGCTTGTTCCAAACAACAAACTCCAGACAACTTTCCCTCGTCATAACTTTGTGTGCCTTAATGGTGGTACAAACGCCTCCTAATCCGAAAACAAGCTTTGACCCACATATTGAAATTGGATGCTCTTCCCCATGGAATTTTTAAATCGCCTAAATTTGAAGGTAGGAGAAATCATCTAAGTTGCTCCGTCTTGTTCACCTTTTCAAAACAACATTTTGGCCAGGGATATCTGGCCTCTCGGGCCCGGATCGTCCAAACTCCCTCGAGTAAACTGCTAATGGCAATTTAGACTGAATATTATGATCTTTTGACGATGCATGGGTGAATCTAACAAGGATTTTGCAATATTTTACTAACATTTGCCTTGATTTGTGTATGAAAGAACTTATGACACTTGATGTATGCAGGTTTCAAGAAGCCTACCGTGGGTCCGTCAAGGAGACCCATTGAGAAAGTTGAACAAGAAAAATCACATAGCTCCTGTCACCATTCATTTTATGCCCACCTCTCTTCATGGCACCCATCAACAAAGATGGCATTAGAAGAAGGCTTGTGCCAAGGAAGTCAATGACAAAATGCAAGGGGTGGGTTTGAAGATGCATAGGGGAGTTGTCCTACTTTTCACCAGATGATGGTGATATTTAAGGAGTTGTCTGCCCAAATCAAAGGCAACCAATCCATTGATGCCAGTCGTCAATGGGCCCGTTTAATCCAATGAAGAATGTTGCAAGTCTATCAAGCAAAGGGCAGCTTTTAGGCAGTCTCAACTACAGTAAAAGGGAAATCAGCTAGAAGACAAAACCGCTACAACACCTAAGCACTAAAAGACAAAATAGGGAAAAAAAAAGATGTATTTTAAATTGCTTAATATTATGGGGTAGGTGAAGCCCTAGTGTAATCAAATCTAGGCCACACAATGTAATTCTATCCTAGCCATCCTTTTGGGCTTTGTAAAACTATAAAGAGGGGTCTCCCCTTCATTTGTAAATGGTTGGAGAGCTGTTGTAAAAGCATTTGCAGTAATAAAAGACAACATTGCATAATTTTATGGATTTCCTCTTTGATTTTTCTCATCTTGCATGCATAGTTCTACTTCCCCTATTAGTTTAATTGTTAGTTTCTTGAAGGGAAGTGATGATGGTGTTTGTTGTTACAGTATTTGATGAATTTCAGCTCATGCTTTTTGTGGTTTGTTGATGATCAACTACTTTGTAAATATAGTCTGAGCTTCATTCCTTTATTGTTGCAACTTAGTTTGATTGCATGTGCATGATGTGTGTGTAATTTGAAAATCTGCAGTCCTTAGAAGATTGCACTAGTTTTGTGTAACTATAGGTTCCTCTTGGCCAAGCAAAACCCATTTTAGGGAGTTTGTCTATTGTAGCAGCCTCCATGATCATTGTTCATTCATAGTTTCAGGTCTAGGAACCTCTTCTCTTCCCTGCGTTTTTTTATTTTTTTAATAAGTAACCTATGCTAAGGTTCATTGAACATTGTAAAGCTAAATCCAATGATAAAATGGAGTTCAAGACTGTTGTTTGAACTTGCAGAAAATGCACAAAAACTCTCCCATCTTAAAAAATCCATTTGCAGACCTAACTTCCCACGCTTTGTAACTCATCCGTAAGATCGCCTTGTGATTCCAAAAAATCACATAAATCAACTGAGATATTCCAAGCACTATCAAGACCTGACATTAGAGACCTTGGGATAGTGTTTTGCAATTTGATTGTGGAAGATTGTCTTTCAAGAGAGGTGATGCATCTACTCTTGACGCATCTATGCATTACCCGTGTTGAGAAGTGCATAAAAACACATCAACAAAATTGGCGCTAGAAGGAGGGAATGACATGTTGTGGCTACAAAGCTGAAAGTTTGAAATTGAAAAGAGAACTTTCAAGAAGAAATATGAGATAGGGAGATCTCTTTAATGTTGGGGACCTAATATCAGAAAATTCTAAAGGCAAACAAAAGCTGAGTTGAAATGGAGCAGCACGTGCAAATCAACATCACTCAACTTCATGTAGATTTAAATAGGAGATTGAAGAGGCCATTGCAACAGTTTGCATTGGTAGAAAAGTGTAGGATCCATTGCACTTGCAGGAATAATGAATTAGAGTGTCTAACATTCTTGGATAGAGTTGAAAGAGTCTTGCAGGGAGAAATTCCCTTTTGGGAAATCTATCAGCCTTTAGCCCCTGCAAACCCGAAGGAAGAATTGACAACCATGGCAGCCAAGGCATTTGAAGAGTCGATCCAAGAATGTTTGGGTAGAAAAGATGGACCAAGATTGGAGGAAGTACTAATGTCAAGATGGTGCAGATTTCACAATGCACCACATTCAAAATTTACTTGTCCATCGTGTGAAAACATCATCACCCAAGTCAAGGGTAGTTTGAACAAGTTGGAGCAACCAACTATCAAGGAGGACGAGTCATGCTCCAACTATCAAGGAGGACGAGTCATCCCATGAGGCAGAAAAGATGTTAGCATCTGGAGGAAAACACCTTCAAGTTAGACCAAGAAGCTCCATAGAAATAGATGATGGCACAACAAACACTGAAGTTGAAAATCAAGAAGGAGAAGTTGATTTCCTTGGGACAACAAAAATTTTTGGTGAAGGTTCACTAAGAATGGAGTTGAAAAGACTCTCCTTCACCAATAAGGGGTAGTCCTCCACTCAGGAAGAGGATCCATTGGCATTTGAGGATGGGTCAACAAATTTTGCAGCAGGTCATGAGGATGCTGAAAATCAGAAAGAGAAAAATCAACAAGTGGAAAGGGATGGAAGCCTTGCAAAAACAGAAAATGATGACGAAGGCATAAGTGAAATTAGACTGGAAGACCTCTCCTTCATAAATGACAACAATCAATAATCTGAAAATGAAAGTTTGGAGGAGTGGGAACAACCACTCGCCATGGTTGTTTACCATCAAGCTTCTTTTTCAAGTGATGATAAGGACCCAGTAGCAGAAAGATATGACCAGCTCATCTTCAGATTAGCAAAGGATTGGTCAGAGTTGAAATACCAAGTGGATTTGGAGGTGCTACTACTGCTGAATTGGTGCAAAATTCATGATTCATCACACTCGAAGTTCACATGTGGACTATGCCAAGAAGCCATCAAGCAAGGCAGCTAAGCACACCACTTCTTGCAGTTGCTTCAAGGATGAAATGTGAGGATCAAGAGCCCGAGCCAAGTGACAACCTAACTGAAGGTATTCCTCAAGAGGATGCTGGGACAAAAATAGAAGAAGGACAACAATACAATCTCGAGTTTCTGAGCGATGAATTAGATCAAACAAGAAGGCTATCCACGAGTCATCAAGAATTTCTCTCTTCAAGAGCATTTGTGCACCATGGATGATAGGCTTTATGACAAGTCCTTGGAGGGAGATTGCATAGTGGATTTTGGTCCCCTTGATGAGATGCCATCAATTGATGACTTATTTCCATTGGGATTTATACTGCGAAGCTATGCTCATGTCGAGGAAGAGCACATCCCAGAAGATGGTAGTGATGAAGACATATTCCTTGAGCCTCTAAATGATGATGCACTAGAGTTTACGGATTGGGAGAGGGGTTCCTTCTCCGTCTATAGCGATAGTGAACAAGGGAAATGAGTGAACGTCATGATGAGATGCATGAACAACAAAAAGAAGAAGAAAAAGGCGGGGGTGCTGAGATAAATGTCAATAGAGATGAAGCACCTGGTCGACTAGAAGATGCAACTTGGAGTCCTTCCACCATGATTGTTGTTGATCCTCCTTCATATTTAGATGGCTGCAATAGAACAAATTTGCGCATGTCATTGTCCCATGACATTGAACACCACATAAATAAGGACAACACTTGGGAAAGGAAGTGGGACAGTGTGCTGCCTTTTAAGGGGAACAATCAAGTAGACACTAGGTTTGCAGAAGATCAATGAGATGAAGTCTATCTTCTCGAAGAACAGCTGGTAGGGATTGTCAATCCCACACAAGATGTGGAAGAAGTGTTTGCTGCCTTGTTCTCCCTACCTTATGCAGGCTTGATTCCTAAAATGTTGCACCCTCCACCATGCCCGCCTGAGGTTACTGATGCAAAGACTGACCATTCAATGCTCATTCTCGATTGTCAAACACTACCACAATTGCACAATGAAATCCAGGTTCTATCCTTCCTTGCTCCTGTTAATTGTCATAGTTGCACTTATCATTTGATTATGGGAATGAGGGGAGACAAACATTTTTATGGATTAACCATGGGTTTAAAGAGCCTCCTCAATTGCTGATTTTCCCTGACCGAGTGACTAAACTTGAGTGTTGCAACGTTGAATTTATTTTTTCGGAATATAAAGATAAATTAGCACAATTAATAATGATAACGATTGCCCATTTGCTTGTGCATGTATTGTGAAATCCAATGAGTGTTGATGTCAGCTCGCCTTGCCCGAACATAGTGCTTTGTAAATATCTCTTTGTACATAGCTCATTTTTTAGTAGTGTAGGTTTCCTGTAAATACTCGCTTTTTTCTTTCGTTAGGTTAGTTGGTTTGTTGTAGGTTGCTTGCTTTAGAGTAGTTTCTTTACTCTTTTCTTTTGTTGTCCCGCTTTGGTTAGTTTTAGTGTTCACTTTCCATTTGCTTTGCTTCCATTTTGTTGTTGATTTGCTCAGGATCCCTCTACTTTTGGCTGGACACATCTGTGTGCACAACAACCATACTTATCACCTGGGGTTGTTCTATGTATTTCTTCATCAAAATCTAATCGAATTTTCAAAGTGGATGGTGAGGATCTTCTGTTAGTGTCAAGTAATCTGGGTGTTTGATTCAAAGAGGATAAGTCATTGGTTGGTCTGATTCTAAAGTATTCTGAAATGTTATATCTCTCACACATTTTAAGAATCCGACGGTTGTCGTAGGTCCTTTGCGAAGTCTAGTTAAGTGAAAAATCTAAAATTCTGCTTCAGCGCCACTATGATTCTCAACCCTGAGCGCGAGCTTCAATGCTTGCAGGTTGAAATAAAAAGAATTAAAATATTGAAAATCAAAATAAAAGAAACAAAAGAAAGAAAGCAAAATATTGAAAATCAAAAGAAAAGAAATTCATCTTTTCAGGGGTATCCGAGCAACTCTATCGGGGCTATGGACGCTCGATTGATAGTAGAGCAATGTTCGAGAGAATCACAATGGCAACCTCGTCAGGGCTATGGATGCCTGACTGGCAGCGAGGCAATGTCCCAGATGCTTTTGTAGTTAGAATAAACTACGTAGCTTAACTTGATGGAGCTTGGGTTCCTGTAGCAACTGAAGGATGGGAATGGACACAACTGCACACACTTGGATTTTTCAGCATGCTGAAGGTTGGATTAGCTAGTGGTTTTGATCCTTTGGTTGAGCATCTGGCTTGTTTTCCCTAACGTGAAGATTGGAACCAGAGATTTTGGTTTCGTGAGTCCAGTTTGTCATCATAATTCTCTAGAGCATTTCCTTAGTGAGTCGCCATTTGCTGTGCACATTTTGCACACACGCCCTGCCATGGGCAGGGATGCCCTCTTTTCACTCCAGATGGGCTTCTTTGCTCTCATCTCGTTTTGTGTGCCCCTTTCTTAGTGGAGCCTAAATTGGTCATGTGTTGTCAAACAATCAAATTCCCCTGACCAAACTCACCTACCTGAGTTTCGCTAAGTCTTTTTCTTTTGCGGAAGTGCCCATGCGGATTTCCCTTCGCCAGTTGCCTCGGTGTCCTCCAGGCATCATCCTTGCTCGCTCGATTCGTTTTTGCCTTCATTTTTGACTTTGTGGACAAGTTTCCTATGGATTTGGGATTTTTTTGTGGTTCCTAAGTGAACTACCAAGCTTTTGTTAAGTTTCAGGAGATTGCGAAAATTTCATTCCGAAACTCCATCCCTTTGCGACTGTTCTAGGAACTCTGTCCCTCCCTATCCGTTTCTGGAACTCCATCCCTCCGCGACTATTCTGGGAACTCCATCCCTCCTTGGCCATTTTCGGAACTCCATCCCTTCGCAACTGTTCCAGGAACTTCGTCCCTCCCTGGCCATTTTCGGGAACTCCGTCCCTCCATGGCTATTCTGGGAACTTTGTCCCTCCCTGGCCATTTCCAGAACTCCGTCCCTCTGCAGCTATTTCAGGAACTTCGTCCCTCCCTGGCCATTTTCGGGAACTTTGTCCCTCCACGGCTGTTTCGAGAACTTTGTCCCTCCCTGGTCATTTCTGGGAACTTCGTCCCTCCGCGGTTGTTCTAGGAACTTCGTCCCTCCTTGGTTGTTTCTGAAACTCCATCCCTCCGTGGTTTTTTAGGGAAATTTGTCCCTCCCTGGCCATTTCCGAAACTCCATCCCTCCACAACTATTCTGAGAACTTCGTCCCTCCCTAGACATTTTTGGGAACTCCGTCCCTCTGAGGCTATTTCGGGAACTTTGTCCCTCCCTAGCCATTTCCAGAACTCCATCCCTTTGTAGTTGTTCCAAGAATTTCATCCCTCCCTGGCCGTTTTTGGGAACTTTGTCCCTCCGCGGATATTCCAAGAACTTTGTCCCTCGCTAGCCGTTTCCAGGAACACCGTCCCTCCGCGGCTATTTTGAGAACTTTGTCCCTCCCTGGTCATTTCTGGAACTTCATCCCTCTGCGGTTGTTCTGGGAATTTTGTCCCTCCCTGGCCATTTTTGGAACTTCGTCCCTTCGTGGCTGTTCTGGTAACTGTTATGCCTTGCATAACCACCCCATCTTTTTCCCTAGTCAAAATGGGTCCCCCTTTTTGTTTTTATCCTTGATTGTTTTCAACAAAGTTTGGAGTTTATTTTCTCCAACACTTTGTTTTTCTTTTATTTGTCTGGCAGAATCGGAACCGGAACTAAATCGCGTTTTGAAACTTGTTTCAAAGATTTCTTTCCTCCCGGTCCGGACTGTGCTTTTAATTCTTTTGGGTCTTATCTTTATTGAAACCAGAGCTAGAGTAGAAATTAAGCTTGAACATAGTCCAAGTTTCAATCAATTCTCTTTCCGCCTCCGCCTTTTATTTTGTTTATTTGACTTAAGTTTTTATGTTGAATTTTCTTATTTTGGTCTTTGTGTTTTGTTTTGACTTTTTGTTTCGCTTTCTTCTTTGTAAACGAAACCGAAACCGAAACCAAAATGTGAACCAAATGCAAAACTTGGAAAAAGTATCAAAAACAATTCCAACTCCGACTTTGGTCCCGCTGTTTTCGGTCGTTGACTTTACTGAAGTCTCACAATAGTAATGTGCCAGTTCCTCTGCAGTTCTGAATCTGCTTTGCCTCATTTACGACATTAATTACAGGAGCTCTGCACATATGAAACTGTGAGTTTTTACTTTAATTAGGGATTAACTCGGAGTTATCCTCATTGTTTAAAAAATCAAGAGTAAAACCAAAGTTGCAATGGAGTATTTTCGCATGTGATTCGATTGGAAGAGAGATAATTATGCATGGGATTGCTTCAGGGGACTAACCTATTTATTTGCAGTTGAGGTACGATTTTCTATTCTTTTCTTTTTGTTCTTTTATGTATCGTTTGGTTCGGGTTGTTTACGTGAACTCATGATTGATCGATCTTCTTTTGAGTTCCTCTGGTTTGTGTTGATTATATGCTTTTGTTTTAAAGTTTTTTTATTTTGTTTTGCTTTGTTTAGTGTGATTAGTTTTTCATTTATTCTTTTTTTTCCTCACAGTCGTTTTCACGTTTTAACCGTGACTGTACTGTGATGCCCTAGGTTTTAAATGGTATAGATTAGTTGCAGTGCTTTCGTTTAATGGTTTGATAGATTATGTTTTAGCTTAAGATTTCTATTATGCATTGTTTGGTTTATTAGAATTAGATTAAATTCATGCCCTAGGTTGTTAGAGGTCGAGGTTTTGAAAGTTAGGGTTTTGGCGCATTTTGAATATGATGCCCTAATTGGTATAGTTTCCTTGCGGTCATATGGGTAGTTCTTTGAAAAGGTTTTTTTAAATCCCATGCGACCGAGTTTTTTAATCATGGTATTATCAATTATCTTGTCGAAAGCATTTATGATGTCATGATTACGTTGAGTGGAAGCGGGATCAAAATCGATTTAGACTTTGAATCATGTCTTTGTAGTAAGTATCGATTCCATTTCCATCTCGTCTCCGCCTCCGCTCCTAGTAGGAAAGAACTCTCAAAAACGATGGTAACCCAGGCAGAACCGGAACCGGAACCGGAACTGAATGTAAATCTAGAAAATCTTCATGGAACCAAATCAGGTTTCGTTCTAGTTTCGGTTACCATTTCAACTCCGACTTCGGTCCCACCTCATTATTACTGCAATTTCAATAAATTTTTTGACTCTGACCCCAGCAGTGTTTTAAAGAGACTGTTTAGAGTGTTTTCTGCCTGGTTCTGCCCCCGATATTTATGTGAAGGGTAAGATTTTAAAGCATATTTCTTTGTATTTATTCAAGGATCTAATCTAAGGTTTTAATTGCAGGAATCTAAAGGATGTCAGGAATATCAGGAGAAGCTTCTAAGAGGAATCAACCTGTAGAAAATTCAAAGGCATCAACTAAGACTAAGAAGATCAAACCAGAGCAGTTGCCTTATACCTTGAGATATAAAAATAAGGGTCCTCTGGTCACAAACAGTAAAGTAGAATCTGAATGGGCTGATATAACTAATACCAACTTGGGTCCATTCAACTATGAGGAGCTATATTTGGAGACTTTTGCTAAAGAGGTTACAGGAAGAACACAAAGAATAGTTGAGTCTGGCCTAGCATACATTGTTGTGATTCCACTTTCCATCCAATGCCCAAAATTGATTATGACAACAACTGGGGCTTATAATCCTGTCAATAGGCAGTGTGTAGATTCACAAGATAATGCCATTATAGACCTGGCACCACAAATGTTACAATACATGTTTAATGTTCCCAACCCAAATAATATGAGACACTTGAATGAGGCAAAGGCCTTGGAGATATACAAAAACAACAAGGAAACAAACAAATCTCATTTGAACAATAAATGGCTGAGGACAGAAAATAAATCTTTGACCAAACTTGCAGATCAGCCAAACAGGGCAGATTTCTACAAGGAAGTGACGGATATAATAATGATGCTATCAAGGGTCTTTGGAAAGCAAGATGCTTTTCATTTCAAGGAATGGATTTTTCCCTTCATTCAAACAATCTTGGATGGGAGACAACAATTTGACTGGCCAATGATTGTATCTGACAGCATACACAATCAATTGGTCAATATATGAGAAACTAAAAGTTTCTTCATGACTTCCTATGTGGTCTATGCAATAGCCAGAGGAAGGATCTTCCCAGGATTGAACGGAGTAGGGATATTAGGGGAAGTTGATGGACATAAGAGAGTTTGGGATCACTATGACTAGCTATCCCTACCTATCTCAAAGTCACATTTCAGAAGGGTTAATGATGCATTCTTATATGTAATCATTAACCAACTTACAGGAGATGCAAGGTACAGGTTGAGTCAGGAGGCCATGGCCTTTATCCTATAATGGGGATGTTGGTACATCCAATACCCCAGATTCACTTCTTTCAGGTTGGCATGATTTGAGGGTCATCCTCATCTGCTTCCAAGATGTTGTAGCAACAGGGTGATTTTGATGGATTTTGTCTACCAAGCTCTAGGGGTTAATGCCCGGTTGGCATTGAAACACAAGCCAGGTTGTCATAAGTTCCCAATGCAAATGGGTGAGTATAGTTTCCCACACCTTGTGGGAGCTAAAGTGATTTGTAGTGAACTAGTGCATTTGAAGTTGGGCTTATACACTGCCCGGAAGTGTTTTCAGCTGAAGAAGAAAATGAATGCAGTATTGGCTTCAATCTTTGTCAAACACTTCAACTTGCTAGAGGACTTCTAGAGTGATCTCCAAGATGAGTATGACCTAAGAAAAATAATCTACTAGAGACTACATGTTCCTCTTATGGTAGAATTTGGAGTAATGACAGATGTTCTTGATGCACTATCTGATGATGGAGTAGTATTAGATCCATCCTATGAAGCACAAAGCATAGGAACAAAAAAATTAGATCCAGTGGATTGGGATGCTGAGGAAACCATTGATATTAAACACATAGCAAGACCAGTGCTCGATAGGAGTATCCAGTGGGTTGTTCTCAAAGCCAAGACTCTTGGAGGTGCAGCTCCCAAGAAAGGATAGGGATATAAGAGAACCAAGAGGAAGATGCCTCCAAAGGAACCATTGGAGTTCTTCCCTCCTAATGTAGAAGAAATTGAGTTTGAATCTTCGGCTCAAGATGAACCTGAGGCACTGGAGGGAAATGTTCCAGTAGGAGCGGTGGCTTCAACATCACTTGTAGGAGAGTCATTTTCCCAAGTCTCACATACAGAGCAGCAAGATGAAGAGGTGCCTAGAGGCACTCTTCATGATACGACTGAGACCTTGAAGGAGAAGGAGGCAGAAGTGGAAATTCATGACATTGCAACTGATTCTGATGAAACCTTGTCAGAAAAAAATGTGCAAGGAGAGATGCCCCTAGAGACTGAACATGTATTGACTAAGGAAGACCAATGGGCACTTTTTGAGGAAGCCAAGAAAGCTTTGGATGCTAAATAACATGCAGAGGTAGTAGAGAAGCAAAAGGTAGAAGATGCTAAGGCATTAGTAGATGCCTTACTACAACAACAACAAGTAGAAGCCAAGCAAAGAGCTGATGAGGTAAAAAAGAAGCAGAAGCAAAAGGAGTAGGAGCTCAAGACTAAAGAAGAAAATGATAAGCTAGCGATGGTGAAGAAGATCCATGATCTAGAAGAGGAAAAGGCTAAGCAGCGAAGGGAGAGAGAAGCCCTTGCGGCCAAATTGAAGCTAATTGAAGAAGCCTATAAGAAGAAGGAGGAAGCAGAATGAATGCAAAAAGATAAAGATGTTGAAGAGTTGGCCAAGAAATTACAAAAGGAAAAGGAAGTCTCAGATAAACTCAAAGCATTGCAAGAAGAAAGAAACAAGTCATTGGAAGAGAAGAGGTTGGAAGAAGAACAATTGAAGAAGGAACAAGAAGATAAAAGAGTGCAAGAGCAGAAGGATAGGGAAGAAGCTGAGAAGCTGGTACAAGAAAGTGTGGAGAAAGAACAATAGGATGTGCAAGAGGTTGATACTCAACCTAAGGTCAATGTGTTACAACCTTTACCCTCTACAACTGCTGCTTCCTCTTCAACTATGATGGCCACTACTCCAAGTGCTCCCACTTGGTTAAAAATTGATCTACAAAAGAGACCAGTGACACCCTCACAACCTCTCAATTGGGATGATATGATGAAGGAGATTGAAAAGGAAAGACTCAAAAAGAAGGCCAAAATCCTACTTTCCACTAGACTCATAGAAGAAGGAGAAATTGTTGTTGAGTGCGCAATACCAGTGGTGGATGAGGATGTAGGGGATATGCAACTAACTGATTACTAGTTCGACATAGTCAATTTAAGGAGACCCACTAGGAATCAACAGATGAACCTAATTGTTGTGGTAGCATCATCCACCAAATCAAGAATGTTAAAGGATAAACAAAGGAAGGATGAGCTTAAGGCTCAATTGGATCAATTACACACATTCTGGAAAGTTGTTTCTACTCCAAGGTCACAACAAGTCACCACCATAAAAACACCAGTTTTGTTGAGTAAAAGGGAAGTGGATGATTTGGTGCAGGTAAGGAGTAAGGCTGGGATGATGGATAGATGGACCGACAAGCTTAATCAGGAATTAGGGGAGTTGCTAGGAAGCAGTTATGAGATTCATGAGAAAGCTTTGAGGTTAGTCGAAGAAATGAGTCAGCATGCTAAAGCATTGGGAGAACAAGAAGAGGAATATAGAGAGTATATCCAAAAGCTGAAAGAGATCAATAAATTTCCGAAATCCACTCTTCTGGAGTAGTCAATCCTTGAAGAGGACAACACAGATTTCTTGGAAAAGGCCTCCAGCATAATCCGATTGAGATCAGATTTCATATACAAGCATAGGAATGGAGTTCAGGCTTCTAGCAAGGACCTAAATGAACAACTTGAGAAGCTAGAAGGTATTGTGGCTATCCTAGTAAATGTTGATATACTGGTTAAAGAAGGCCTTCCTTTAAGTCAAGTAAAAGAGAAATGGGATAGTAGACTTCAAGAGGTTATACAAAAGGGAGATGATGGAGAAGATCTACTGTTAGATCGATTAATGGATATTAGAGAAAAGGTAAGGGCTGCAAGAAGGGAAGTGACAAAGTTAAGAGACATGAGTGAGTTTGCTGCTACGGAATTAAAGAGGATCAAATTCGAGGACAATTGGATTCATGGACCAGATTTGGATATGCTTCAACAAGTCTTCTCTAGTTATGATGAGTACAGTTCAGATCAAGCTTCGCATGCATGACTGATGGTTTAATGAGTGCATGGCTTTCTTTTCTTCTCTCTCTTTTTCTCTCTATTTTACTAAGTGATCAATATGGGAACTAGAGATCAAACTGGTATGAGTTTCCAAGAAAATTTAATTTCCTAAAAAGGTGGCTCTCAACTTTAGACAGGGAGGACTTAATTTTTTGTACATCTATATATACCTTTGGGGTATGATTTTGTAAGGGTCAACTAATGAGAATAAGATTAGCCACTTGATATTAGTAGATAGGATTTTTACAGTTTTACAGAGATACATTGTTATTTTCAGTTAGAGTTGAATACAAAATACAGGTTTTTATGCAATATTATTGTTTTAAATTAAGTTTAATGGATGAGGTTGATGAATTATAATCTATCTGTATGTCAGTGATTGTGTTGAAGCATAAGTGTTTCTTATTTGATAAGAATCAATAGGGGAAACCAGATTTAAGGATTATTTCGTTAAAACATCTATGAATTGAATTATTGAATGCTTGTTGATCTATGGTTTTAGCAACGAATGAGAGTTTGTTCTTTTGAATCTTTAAAGTATTTATAATGCGTGGTTGTGATGGTTAAACTAAGAACCATATATCCATGCAATAGTATGGATTGTTCTGTAAATTGCATCATGTTATAGTTTTCTTGATCTACTAGAGGAACATTCGTTGTTGAAAATATGTCCGGATATTAGATAATTTTGTTCATGTTTCACTAATGCATGCCCTGATCTATCTTTTTCTTTTATTTAAAGCCCCCTTTTTGTTAAATACAGATTGATGAATCCATCATTGCTTGTCTTCCTTATTACCAGTAAAGGCCCCTTGAATATTACAGTTGCATGGACCAATTGAGTGACACCAAACAGTTGAGAACCAACTATGAGGACCTTGGGGGTTAGGCTACTATATGTTGTCTTTCTTTTTCAGGAAAAATAGAATAGAGATATTATGTTTAACGTTGTTTGTGTCATTTTCACCATCAACAGATCTGGCACTAGAAGGAGGGTCTGAAGGAACAAGCTGGCTCGCATTGTGTCATTCTCACCGAAGAATTACGAGAGGATTCTTAGATCCTCTACTGACCCTGAACCATTAGAAGAACTCCAAACCCCGGTTAGACCTAGACCCCATGCTTGTAGAATTTTTATTCCATCGCTTACTCCACTTGGATTTCAACCAAATCCACGTACACCACCACCAGTCCAACCTACATCACCACCACGGGTTTGGCCAATGTCGCCACCAGTTCGACCTATATCACCACCACCTACTCAACCAATCCCACCCATGGCTTACTTTGTGAATAACCCCTCTCCACTAGGGAATATTCCAAGGGGAATCCATGATTTTCCAAAGAATCCAAAAAAAAATTGTCCCAAGTACATGCATGGGGAATCAAGAAGCATTGAGGAGCATATACAAGCATTCAAAAATGCTTGTACCCATGCTCAAGTAGCTCATGAAGATGTGGTATGTAGATTGTTTCCTTATTGTTTAGGGGACATGGCATATAACTAGTACTTAAATCTGCCTCGGGGATCTATTATGGGCTGGACAGATTTAGAAAATGCATTTATCAACCAATTCAGGGTCTACGTAGACCTTGCTATCCTGTATCACTAGTTTTCCACCATAAGAAAAGAACATCATGAGCCACTACCTCTCTTTAACACTGGATTCCAAAGGATGTATCATAGGCTGCAAGATCCTTACTTAGTGGCTAAGAACATTGCCATTCAAGCATATTTAAGAGTTGTTGATCCCTTGATTGGTCTATTCTTGCAAAGAACTTATCAGCCCAACGAAATTGACTCTTTGTCTAAGGTGTATCATCTAGCCATCAAATTGCAACATCAGATAAGTTTGTAATCAAGAGGTTTAGGAGCCACTCTTCCTCCCATGAATTACCAAATGCCTAGCCCACCATTATACAACATTGTCCCAGGGGTGTCTTATTCCCAATATGGACCTATGTCTGAGTTACAAGCCCCACCTACTATTCCCTTTTTCAGTAATGGTGTGCAAGATTCTTCCCAACAAGTTCAAAATCACCAATAGCAAGTGGGAGGATCAACGCATGTTCAGTGCCCACCCATAGTGCAAAATGTGCAAAATGAACAAACTGTTCAATTGACTAATGAGGTAGAAACTCTAAAAAATACTTTGTCTCAGATGTCCAATGACATGGCACAACTTAGGCAGAACCCTCCCCACCACAATCAGAATTAGCAAAACCAGGGAAGTTACAACAACCAGGGGAATTACTCCAATTAGAACATGAATCAGAACACCAGTCGAACCTCCGAGAATCAAAATTCCTCTAACCAAAATACCAAAATCAAAACAGATGATATAATCAAAGGTCCAACAACAACAATAGACAATGGAATACTAGACCTAACAATGGCGAAGTTTCCCACAATTATCAACTAGGTGAGGATAGGTCACATACTGCTAATGTAGTTGACCTTAACTTCATGACTAATTGGTGCAGGCTACATGATACTGCAACACATTCTAAGGTCAATTACCTATAAATGGAGAAAATGGTAAAGATTGCACAAGCTGATTCCCATCCTCCAACAGGAAATTCCAATCAGAATAATGGGCCGATAAGTACTGCTATAACTTTTGAGACTATTGAAGAGAAGTACCAATTTCCCATGCAGGGAGATAATGAGCCAAAGGAGGATGTGTATGATGCCCAAGCCTTCCAGTCCAAAGGTGGTCACTTTCTGAGAAATTAGAATAAGGGCCCATTTACTACATCTGCACCCCCAAACAATATGGTTCCACCTAACCAAAATGCAGATAATAATCCTCCACCACCAAAGGGACCTTCTGACCCTCAGAATAGACGTAATCTGCCTCCTTTTCCTAAATATCAAGTGAGAAATGAGTCAGAATTTGATTTTATTACAGAACTATAGAGACATAAGACATCATTATTACTCTTTGATATCATGAAATGGTGCCCGTCTCAACGTGAGGTGGTTTTCAAGGCCCTAGAAGAGGCGGACCGCTTAAAGGGAAAAGGTAAAGTGACTCCAGTAAAGGAGACAAATTCAACTATCTATAAAGGTAAGACCAGTATCCCACGTTTCCTTTTAAGTTTAAGGATTTTTGGAAAGAATTTGCATAACTATTTATTGGACTCTGGAGCATCGGGTAATGTTATGCCCTTTTCAATATGTAAGAAGTTAGGTTTAAATCCTATCCCAACCAATAAGAAAGTGATCCAGTTAGACAAAACTGAGGTCAATGTTGTAGGAGAACTAAAGAACATGCATGTGCAAGTTGGATCAGATCCAAGGATCCAAACCTACATAGATATCCAAGTGGTTGATATCCCAAAGACATATGGTATGCTCCTAAGTCGGGAGCTAATGAAAATTATTGGGGGATATTTTTCTTTGGACTTATCTCACATGTGGTTACCCTGGAAGGGGGTAGCAATGCAGATAAGGATTGAGAGTGAACCAAGGCTCAAGCATATGATTACAGAATATGATGCTTCAAATGAAGTAGCATATTTTGAGACTGAGATAGGAGTTTACAAGCAAGAGGAAGTCCTCTCCTTCTCTGTATTAAATCTCGAGGGTACACTACCCTTAGAACACAGTGACCCGACGATCTGCACCAACCAACAAGTTCTCACAAGAAAGTTGCAACAAGATAAGCTGGTGTTAGGAGAAGCAAATGATTTGAGCAGTTTATTCCTTCCTAATTGTTGTAGAATTCATTATCATAATCACTCTGAGTTAACTTTCCCAACATGCCTAGAGATTTTAAAACATATAGGCTAGCCTCAACAAATCTGTCAAGAAGAACCCCAGATTAATGAATTTCATTTTGAGGTTAACGATGCTACTATACTTACCAGGACCTACCATTCGCAAGAAAAATATTTCTCACAGTTTGATCAGGCCCGGGTTCTATGCTCCAACATTGTAGAAGAGATTGAGTTGTCTCAGTTCTGTTCCAATACACCTGCCCCAGATACTCTACCAATGCCCAAGGAATTAATGAAAAATGACATAGATTTCAATCTAATCCAAGAATTCATCCAGGAGGTAGTTCTTGACCAAGTTGTGAACATAGAAAAGTCTTCAATTGAGCCTTGCCCCAAGTCAATTTATGTTGACTTGCAAAAGTTCAAGCCGCCACATATCCCAAGTACGTCATCCCCTGTTATCTCTAAACATAAATAATACCCAGCCAAAGATCAATTGTGGAGTCTTAAATTTGATGGCTCCAAGTCCAAAGCAGGAAGTGGAGCAGGGATCGAACTAACCAACCCGAAAGGGAAAACTTACTTTGTGTCTTATAGGTTGCAATTTGGCTGCACAAACAACGTGGTTGAGTATGAAGCAATTGCTCGTGGACTTATGTTTTCTCATAAGAAGAAGGTCACTACTCTCATGGTCATGGAGGATTCTGAAGTGATCGTAAAATAGGTACGTAGCTAGTATACATGTCATAACAAAAGATTGGTTGCATATAGAAACAAAGTTTGGAACGTAATTGAAGACTTTGATGCTTTTGGGATTACTCTGATCCCTAGAGAATCTAATAAAATTTTAGATGCCCTTTTCATTGTTGCTAGCACATTAGAACCCATGCAAGATTCTAATCTAAAGATATTTTTAGTTGAATTGATTTCAGTCCCAGCTGCTCCTGATAATGTCCAAAATTTTAAGGTATTTGATGATGATCAACATATCTTAGCCTTTCTGGAAAGTTCAGATGTTTTTGAAGGACATATTATAGATGACTCAGAAAGATATCAGGGAGATTGGGATCCTGAGAATGCTACTCCAAAAGAAGGGATATTAGAGCTGAAAAGCAACATCATTCCAAAAGGGATGGTGGCCTTAAAAAGAATATTTGATTCTGACCCACGGGCTCGTTAGAGGGTGCCCACAGAAAGTGAAGGAGGCAAATATGAATCTATCAATTTAACTCACTCAAGCCCTAAAAGGAATGTTCTTGTAGGGAAAACCTGCCTTGTAGAGATTAAACAGAAAATAGATAAAGTTTTAGAGAAGAACATTGCAGCTATTTCTTGGGGGTATGATGATCTGAAGACTTTTGACACTTTGGTGATCACTCATACAATACCTCTTAAGCCAAAAGCTAAGCCCTTTCATCAAAAGCAATACCCGGTGAATGCTTTGATTGAGCCCCTAATCTAGAAAGAGGTACAAAAACTCCTATCAACAAGAATAATCTTTCCTGTTAGACATTCCACCTGGGTGGAAAATTTAGTTCCTGTACGCAAAAAGAATGGTGAAATCAGATTATGTGTTGGTTTTAGGAATTTAAATAAAGCCTCTGAGAAAGATAATTATCCATTACCCTCTCTTGATGAAATGATACAAAAGGTTAATGGGTCCCAAATGATGTCATTCCTGGATGGTTATTGTGGGTACAATCAGGTTCTTGTCAATCATGAAGACAGGATGAAGACTGCTTTCACCACTAAATGGGGCATATTTTCCTATAGAAGGATGTTGTTTGGTCTCATCAATGCTGAAGCAAATTATCAATGAGCAATGGGTGTAGCCTTCAAGGATTTAATAGGGAAGTGCATTATTATTTTTGTGGATGATTTAACTATCTTCTCTAAGAATCGAGAAGACCATGTTGCTGATCTGGAAAAAGGTTCTCAAGAAGTGTATAAACTATGGTGTATCTCTCAACCCAAAGAAGTGTGTGTTTGGAGTATCTGAAGGGAAACTCTTAGGACATATCATATCAGAAGAAGGGATATCCATAGACCCTGATCGAGTAGAAGCTATCTTGAAGTTAACAAGGCCAGGTAGCAAGAAAGAAATGATATCCTTCTTTGGGAGGATCAATTTTGTTAGAAAGTTTATAACAGGGTTTGCGGAGATTGTCAAACCTCTAAATGAAATGATGAAGAAAGAGGTGAAGATTGAGTGGAGTAATGAGGCTAAGTTTTTCTTCTCACAGATCAAACAGTCAATATTTGAGGCACCTATTTTGACAAGCCCAGATTATTTAAAGCCTTTTTATATCTATTCTTTTGCATTTGATCATTCATGTGCAGCTATGTTAATGCAACGAAGAGGAGAAGGAGAGGAAAGACCTATTTCCTTCATGAGTTCTCCATTTAAGAATGCAAAAGTGAGATATCCACCACTGGAGAAACAAGCCTTCACATTGGTATGAGTGGTAAAAAATTTCAGACATTATATTCTTTGAAGTCAAGTAATGACAATTGTTCTTGATCCAGTTGTGAAGTCTCTCTTGATGCAAAGTGAATTGGGAGAACGAAGAGGAAAGTGGATGGAAATTCTACAAGAGTTTGACTTAGATATTCACTCGATGAAACTTTTCTGAGGGAAAGGTTTATCAAAAGCAATGGCAGATGTGGACAAAAACATCACTTGTCAGCAGTATACTATTCATTCATTTACTAAGGATCCCTGGTACACATACTTGATTTTCTTCCTCCTCAATAACAGATGTCCAAAAGGAATGAATGCTACTTAGAGGAGAGCATTGAGGATGAAGAGTGCTCACTACATGCTTAAAGGGGGATCCATCTATAGAAATCATTTTCAAGGGATTTACTTGCGTTGTTTAGATCAGCAAGAGGCCAAGCATGCCATTTTTGAGTTTCATGGAAGAGCAAGACATGGATCTGCAGATGCTTTGGCTCATCAGATTCTTAGATCAGGCTATTATTGGCCTTATGTATTTTGGGATGCACACCAACATGTCAGAACCTATCATGTATGTCAAACTTCTGCACCCAGGGAAAGAAATCCGGTAATGCCTTTGCAACTAGTGTATGAGGTAAGACCCTTTGCTCAATGGGCCTTGGATTTTGTAGGTGTTATTAATCCCAATTCTTCTATAGGACACAAGTTCATCTTGAATGCAACCAAATACTGTACACGTTTGACGGAGGCCCAACCATGCAAAAATAGAACCATAGAGGTGGTAATCAATTTTTTGACTGAGAACATCACAACCAGGTTTGGAGTTCCATTTTCTCTGGTGTGTGATAATGGCCTTGATTTTTATTTAGTTGAATTCATTCAATGGGCCTATGAGCATAAAATTATTCTGAAGTATTCATCTAATCACTACCCTCAGGGAAATGGAGTGGTTGAGTCCACTAATAAAAATCTATTGGAAGTAATAAGGAAGTTGTTAGAAAACAATCCTAGGGACTGGCACACCCAGTTAAGATTTTCCTTATGGGTAGATCAAACCGAATTAAAGCCGCCTTGGGAAATTCACCTTTTAAGTTAGTCTATGGCAAAGATCCTATCTTCCCAATTCATTTGCAAATACCTATTCTTAAGTTCATGCAGGAGTTTTATACCAAGGATGATAGGATCGAGGTCAGGTTACTCAATTTACTTAACATGGAGGAGAAAAGAGATGTTGATTTGCAACAATTCTCTAAGCATCAGGTTGTTGTCAAATGCTGGTTTGACAAAAGAGCTAAGATAAAATCCTTTAGGATATCAAATCTTGTATTACTATGGGATAAAGGCAGAGAAAAGAAGGGAGATCACCAGAAGTTTGATAGACTCTAGTTAGGTCTGTATCAAGTGGCTGAAATACTAGGCGAGAATGCTTTTCATTTAAGTACCTTAACATGAGAGCTTGTTCCATTGCCAATTAATGGTCAGTTTCTCAAGCACTATTTTGGTTCATGAAAGGTCTGATGTTTTGAAAGAATGTCTTATATTGTATCACATGTAACTATTTTTTATTTTTTGTTTTGTTTTGTTTTTTGCTTGTTTTGTTTGTTCTTTTGTTTGTTTTGTTTTGTCTTGTTTCGTTGGGGATTCTTCATTTTTGTCCATCTCAAGAAAAGGGGTTGTCATTCAAAGTATGCTACATGGCACAAGGAGAGAAGTTGGTTTAGGTATTTTTATCATCATCTTTGAAAAGGATTTCATTCTAAAACTCATATCTTATGATCATTCTGATGTTGGTTTGAGAAGGTATTTGGGGATAGAAGATATACTGTGAATATCTCGTGAATTATGATCAAAGATTTGTCACCAAAATAAATAAAATATCTGCCTAAGTAAAGACCTATATGTTTTAGAGTGGCTCCACCTTTGATTCAAGTGAAAAATCTGATTCCAAGACTGTCATGAAATTCATGGTAATTCTCAACCCACATTTCAGACTAATTGTGTCTAAGTATTGAGGAAATTTTATAAAATATTTCTGCAAGTAAAAGCAAAAAGAAAGAAAGAAAAGAAATGGAAAGAAAAGGCAAGCTCAATATCAAATGGGTGACTCAAGTATCTCTATCGGGGCTATGGACATCTGTCTGGCAGTAGAGCGATGCTTAGAGAGAACTAGAGGTATCTTCGTCGGGGCTATGGACGCATGTCTAGCAGTGGAGCAATGCCAAGGATTTTATTGCATGGTAGTTAGAGGAATCAACCTATGTAGCTTGAATCTTGGGTATAGTTGTTCAGAAGTAGAGAAAGTATCTATAAAGAATGATGCACAATATAAGCACACACTCAGATTTATAGAACATTCATGAGCACATGCATCTGAGATTCCAGCTCAATCTTATCCTAAATATATATCTGATCTTATTCAAGTTAGCATGTTTCATAAGCTAAGTGGTTTTTGGGTGACTGAATTTTTCTTGGGTATCTTGAAAATGAGTAAACCATTTTCCCAGTCGAGTCGCCATTTATTATGCCTTGCATAACCACCCCATATTTTGCCCTGGTAAAAATGGGTCCCCTTTTTTGTTTTTATCCTTGATTGTTTTCAACAAAGTTTGGAGTTTATTTTCTCCAACACTTTGTTTTTCTTTTGTTTGTGTGCCGAAATCGAAACCGGAACTAAATCGGGTTTTGAAACTTGTTTCAACGATTTCTTTCCTCTCGGTTCCGACTATGCTTTTAAGTCTTTTGGGTCTTATCTTTATCTGAGTCAGAGCCGGAGTAGAAATTAAGCTTGAACGTAGTCCAAGTTTCAATCAATTCTCTTTCCACCTCCACCTCTGCCTTTTGTTTTGTTTATTTGACTTAATTTTTTATGTTGAATTTTCTTATTTTGGTCTTCGTGTTTTGTTTTGACTTTTTGTTTCACTTTCTTCTTTGTAAGTGGAACCAGAACCGGAATGGGAACCAAATGAGAAACTTGGAAAAAGTATCAAAAACAATTCCAACTCCAACTTTGGTCCCGCTATTTTCGGTCGTTGACTTTACTGAAGTCGCACAACAGTAATGTGCCAATTCCTCTACAGTTCTGACTCCGCTCTACCTCATTTATGGCATTAATTATAGGAGCTATGGATGTATGAAACTATGAGTTTTTACTCTAATTAGGGATTAACTCAAAGTTATCCTCATTGTTTAAAAGATCAAGGGTAAAACCAAAGTTGCAGTGGAGTATATTCGCGTGTGATTCTATTGGAAGAGAGATAATTGTACGTGGGATTGCTTCAGGGGACTAACCTATTTATCTACGGTTGAGGTAGGGTTTTCTATTCTTTTATTTTTGTTCTTTTACGTATGATTTCATTTGGGTTGTTTGCATGAACTCGTGATTAATCGATCTTCTTTTGAGTTCCTGTGGTTTGTGTTGATTATATGCTTTTGTTTTAAAGTTTGTTTGTTTTGCTTTTCTTTTTTTAGTGTGATTAGTTTTTCATTTATTCATTTTTTTTCCTCACAGTCATTTTCATGTTTTAACTGTGACCGTACTGTGATGCCCTAGGTTTTAAATGGTTTGATAGATTACGTTTTAGCTTAAGATTTCTATTGCACATTGTTTGGTTAATTAGAATTAGATTAAATTCATGCCCTAGGTTGTTAAAGGTCGAGGTTTTGAAAGTTAGGGTTTTGGCACATTTTGAATATGATGCCCTAATTGGTATAGTTTCCTTGCGTTCATATGGGTAGTTCTTTTAAAAGGTTATTTTAAAGCCCATGTGATCAAGTTTTTAAATCATGGTATTATCAATTATCCTATCGAAAGCATTTATGACGATTACGTTGAGTGGAAGCGGGATCAGAATTGATTTAGACTTTGAATCATGTCTTTGTAGTAAGTATCGATTCCATTTCCATCCCATCTCCGGCTCCACTCCTAGTAGGAAAGAACTCTAAAAAATAATGGTAACCCAGGCAGAAGCGGAAGCGAAACAAAATGTAAATCTAGAAAATATGCATGGAACCGAATCAGGTTTCGTTTTGGTTCTGGTTACTATTTCAACTTCGACTCTGGTCTTGCCTCGTTATTACTGCAATTTCAATAACTATTTTGACTCTGACCCCGACAGTGTTTTAAAGAGACTGTTTAGAGTGTTTGTTGCCTGGTTCCGCCCCCGGTATATATGTGAAGGGTAAGATTTTAAAGCATATTTTGTTGTATCTATTCAAGGATCTAATCTAAGGTTTTGATTGCAAGAAGCTAAAGGATGTCGCGAATATCAGGAGAAGCTTCTAAGAGGAATCAACCTGCAGAAACTTGAAATACATCAACTAAGACTAAGAAGATCCAACCGGAATAGCTGCCTTATACCTTGAGATATAAACATAAGGGTCCTGTGGTCACAACCAGTAAAGTAGAATCTGAATGGGTTGATATAACTGATACCAACTTGGGTCCATTCAACTATGAGGAGCTATATTTGGAGACTTTTGTTGAAGAGGTTATAGGAAGAACACAAAGAATAGTTGAGTCTGGCCTATCACACATTGTTGTGTTTCCACTTTCCATCCAATGCCCAAAATTGATTATGACAGCAGCTGGGGCTTATAATCCTGTCAATAGGCAGTGTGTGGATTCACAAGATAACATCATTATAGACCTGACACCACAAACATTCCAATACATGTTTAATGTTCCCAACCCAAAGAATCTGGGACACTTGAATGAGGCAAAGGCCTTGGAGATATACAAAAACAACAAGGAAACAAACAAAGCTCATTTGAACAAGAAATGGTTGAGGACAAAAAATAAATCTTTGACAAAACTTGCAAATCATCCAAAGAGGGCAGATTTCTACAAGGAAGTGGCGGATATAATAATGATGCTATCAAGGGTCTTTGGAAAGCGAGTTGATTTTCATTTCAAGGAATGGATGTTTCCCTTCATTCAAACAATCTTGGATGGGAGACAACAATTTGACTAGCCAATGATTGTATTTGAAAACATACATAATCAATTGGTCAATATAAGAGAAACTAAAAGTTTTTTCATGACTTCCTATGTGGTCTATGCAGTAGCCAGAGGAGGGATTTTCCCAAGATTGAATAGAGTAGGGATATTAGGGGAAGCTGATGGACAGAAGAGAGTTTGGGATCACTATGACCAACTATCCCTACTTGTCTCAAAGTCACATTTCAGAAGGGTTAATGATGCATTATTATATGTAATCATTAACCAACCTACAAGAGATGCAGGGTACAGGTTGAGTCAGGAGGCCATGGCCTTTATCACAAAATGGGGATGTTGGTACATCCAATACCCCAGATTCACTTATTTTAGGTTGGCAGGATTTGAGGGTCATCCTCATCTGCTTCCAAGATGTTGCAGCAATAGGGTGATTTTGATGGAGTTTGTCCACCAAGCTCTAGGGGTTAATGCCCGGTTGGCATTGAAACACAAGCTAGGTTGTCATAAGTTCCCAATGCAATTGGGTGAGTATATTTTCCCACACCTTCTGGGAGCTAAAGTGATTTGCAGTGAAGTAGTGCATTTGAAGTTGGGATTATACACTGCCCGAAATTATTTTGATCTGAAGAAGAAAATGAATGCATTATTGGCTTCATTATTCAACAAACACTTCAACTTGCTGGAGGAATTCTGGAGTGATCTCCAAGACGAGTATGACCTGAGAAAAAGAAACTATGAGAGATTACTTGTTCCTCTTATGGTAGAATTTGGAGTAATGACAGATGTTCCTGATGCACTATCTGATGATGGAGTAGTATTGGATCCATCCTATGAATCACAAAGCATAGGAACAAAATTTTTAGATCCAGTGGATTGGGATTATGAGGAGACCATTGATATTAAACGCATAGCAAGACCAGTGCTCGATAGGAGTATCCAGTGGGTTGTTCTTAGAGCCAAGACTCCTGGAGGTGCAAATCCCAAGAAAGGAAAGGGATATAAGAGAACCAAGAGGAAGATGCCTCTAAAGGAACCATTGGAGTTCTTCCCTCCTGATGTAGAAGAAATTGAGTTTGAATCTTCAGCTCTAGATGAACCTGAGGAATTGGAGGGAAATGTTCTAGCAGGAGCGGTGGCTTTAACATCACTTGCAGGAGAGTCATCTACCCAAGTCCCACATACAGAGCAGAAAGATGAAGAGGTGCCTAGAGGCACTCTTCATGATATGGCTGAGACCTTGAAGGAGGAGGAAGAAGTAGAGATTCATGACATTGCAACTAATTCTGATGAAACCTTGTTAGATAAATAATTGCAAGAAGAGATGCCCCTAGAGACTGAACATGTATTGACTGAGGAAGACTAGTGGGCACTGTTTGAGGAAGCCAAGAAAGCTTTGGATGCTAAAGCACATGCATAGGTAGTAGAGAAGCAAAAGGTAGAAGATGATAAGGCACAAAAAGATGCCTTATTGAAACAACAAAAAGTAGAAGCCAAGTGAAGAGTTGATGAGGTAAAAAAGCAGCAAAAGCAAAAGGAGCAAGAGCTCAAAACTAAAGAAGAAAATGATAAGCTAGAGATGGTGCAGAAGATCCATGATCTAAAAGAGGAAAAGGCTAAGCAATGAAGGGAGAGAGAAGCCCTTGAGGCCAAATTGAAGCTAATTGAAGAAGCCTATAAGAAGGAGGAGGAAGTAAAACGAATGCAAAAAGAGAAAGATGTTGAAAAGTTTTTCCAAGCAATTACAAAAGGAAAAGGAAGTCTCAGATAAACTCAAAGCATTGGAAGAAGAAAGAAACAAGTCATTTGAAGAGAAGAGGTTGGAAGAATAGTTGAAGAAGGAACAATAAGATAAAAGAGTGGAAGAGCAGAAGGATGGGGAAGAAGCTGAGAAGCTCGTACAAGAAAGTGTGGAGAAAGAACAACAGGATCTGCAAGAGGTTGATACTCAACCTAAGGTCAATGTGTTACATCCTTTACCCTCTACAACTATTGCTTCCTCTTCAACTATGATGGCCACTACTCCAAGTGCTCCCACTTGGTTAAAAATTGATCTACAAAAGAGACCAGTGACACCCTCACAACCTCTCAATTGGGATGATATGATGAAGGAGATTGAAAAGGAAAGACCCAAAAAGAAGGCCAAAATCCTACTTTCCACTAGACTCACAGAAGAAGGAGAAATTGTTGCTGAGTGCACAATACCAGTGGTGGATAAGGATGTAGGGGATATGCAGCTAACTAATTACCAGTTCGACATAGTCAATTTAGGGAGACCCACTAGGAATCAATAGATGAACCTAATTGATGTGGTAGCATCATCCACCAAATCAAGAATGTTAAAGGATAAACAGAGGAAGGATGAGCTTAAGGCTCAATTGGATCAATTACACATGTTCTTGAAAGATGTTTCTACTCCAAGATCACAATAGGTCACCACCATAGAAACACCAGTTTTGCTGAGTAAAAGGGAAGTGGATGATTTGGTGCAGGTCAAGAGTAAGGCTGGGATGATGGATAGATGGACCGACAAGCTTAATTAGGAAGTAGGGGAGTTTCTAGGAAGTAGTTATGAGATTCATGAGAAATCTTTGAGGTTAGTAGAAGAAATGAGTCAGCGTGCTAAAGCATTGGGAGAACAAGTAGATGAATATAGAGGGTATATCTAGAAGTTGAAAGAGATCAATAAATTTCCCAAATCCACTCTTCTGGAGCAGTCAATCCTTGAAGAGGACAACACAGATTTCTTGGAAAACGCCTCCAACATAATCCAGTTGAGATCAGATTTCATATACAAGCATAGGAATGAAGTTCAGGATTCTAGCAAGGACCTAAATGAACAGCTTGAGGAGCTAGAAGCTATTGTGGCTATCCTAGTAAATGTTGATATACTGGTTAAAGAAGGCCTTCCTTTAAGTCAAGTAAAAGAGAAATGGGATAGTAGACTTCAAGAGGTTATACAAAAGGGAGATGATGGAGAAGATCTACTGTTATATCGATTAATGGATATTAGAGAAAAGGTAAGGGCTGCAAGAAGGGAAGTGACAAAGTTAAGAGACATGAGTGAGTTTTCTGCCGTGGAATTAAAGAGGATCAAATTCGAGGATAGTTGGATTGATGGACCATATTTGGATATGCTTCAACAAGTCTTCTCTAATTATGATGAGTACGCTTCATATCAAGCTCCACATGCATGACTGACGGTTTTATGAGCGCATGTATTTCTTTTCTTCTCTCTCTTTTTCTCTTCGGTTTACTAAGTGATCAATATGGGAACTAGAGATCAAACTGATCTGAGTTTCCAAGAAAATTTAAGTTCCTAAAAAGATGGATCTCGACTTTAGACAGGGAGGACTTCATATTTTGTACATCTATATATACCTTTGGGGTATGATTTTGTAAGGGTTGGCTGATGAGAATAAGATTAGCCACCTGATAGTAGTAGATAGGATTTTTACAGTTTTACAGAGATACATTGTTATTTTCAGTTACAGTTGAATACAAAATACAGGTTTTTACGCAATATTATTGTTTTAAATTAAGTTTAATGGATGAGGTTGATTAATTATAATCTATCTATATGCCAGTGATTGTGTTGAAGCATAAGTGTTTCTTATTTGATGAGAATCAATAGGGGAAACCAGATTTAAGGATTATTTCGTTAAAACATCTATGAATTGAATTATTGAATGTTTGTTGATCTATGGTTTTAGGAACGAATGAGATTTTGTTATTTTTAATCTTTAAAGTATTTGTGATGCGTGATTGTGATGGTTAAACTAAGCACCATAGATGCATGCAATAGTATGGATTGTTCTGTAAATTGCATCATGTTATGGTTTTCTTGATCTACTGGAGGAACATTCGTTGTTGAAAATATATGTCCGGATATTAGATAATTTTGTTCATGTTTCACTAATGCATGCCCTGATCTATCATTTTATTTTATTTTAAACCCCCTTTTCATTAAATACAGATTGATGAATCCACCATTGCTTGTCTTGCTTATTACCAGTAAAGGCCCCTTGAATATTATAGTTGCATGGAACAATTGAGTGACACCAAACAGTTGAGAACCAACTACCAAGACCTTGGGGGTTAGGCTACTATATGTTGTCTTTCTTTTTCAGGAGAAATAGAATAGAGATATTTTATTTAATGTTGTTTGTGTCATTTTCACCATCAACAAGAACTTTGTCCCTCCCTGGCCATTTTCGAAATTTTGTCCCTCCACGATTTTTTCGGGAACTTCGTCCCTCCCTGGTCGTTTCTGGAACTTCGTCCCTCCTTGGCCATTTCTAGAACTTTGTCCCTCCCTGGTCATTTCTAGAACTTCGTCCCTTTGTAGTTGTTCTGGGAACTTCGTCCCTCCTCGGCCGTTTCCAGAACTTTGTCCCTTCATGGTTGTTCTGAGAACTCCGTCCCTCCTTGGCCATTTCCGAAACTTCATCCCTCCACAGTTGTTCCAGGAACTTCGTCCCTCCTTGGCCATTTTTGGAACTTCGTCCCTCCATGGTTGTTCTAGGGAATTTCTCCCTCCCTGGCCATTTCTAGGAACTTCGTCCCTCCTTGGCCATTTCTGGGAACTTCATCCCTCCGCGACTGTTCTGGGAACTCTTTCCCTCCCTGGTCGTTTCTAGAACTCCCTTCCAGGTCGTCGTCCCTCTACCCGTAATCTGTTGTCCACCGCCCATCAGCTGCCCTCTTGCATCGCGGGTCCTGGATCCCGAAACTCCTTTCCTGGAATGCCGCCTCACCATGGTTATTCCAAACATCAAACTCTAGAAAACTTTCCCTCCTCATAACTCTGGGTGCCTTAATGGTGGTCCAAATGCCTCCTAATCTGAAAACAAGCTTTGACCCACATATTGAAATTGGATGCTCTTCCCCATGGACTTTCCAAATTGCCTAAATTTGAAGGTGGAAGAAATCATTCGGGTTACCCTGCCCTGTTCGCCCTTTCAAAACAACATTTTGGCTAGGGAAATTTGGCCTCTTGAGCCCGAATCGTCCAAACTCCCTCCAGTAAATTACTAATGGAAATTCAGACTGAATATTATGATCTTTTGACGATGCATAGGTGAATCTAACAAGGATTTTGCAAGATTTGACTAACGTTTTCCTTGATTTGTGTTTGAAAGGACTTATGACACTTCATGTAAGCAAGTTTCAAGAAGCCTACCGCAGGTCCATCGAGGAGACCCATTGAGAAAGTTGAACAAGGAAAAGCACATAGCTCTTGTCACCATTCATTTTAAGCCCACCTCTGTTTGTGGCACTCATCAACAGAGCTGGCATTAGAAGAAGGCATGTGCCAAGGAAGTCAATGACAAAATGCAAGGGGGTGGCCTTGAAGATGCATAGGGAATTTGTCCTACTTTTCACCAGATGATGGTGATCTTTAAGGAGTTGTCCACCCAAATCAGAGGCAACCAATCCATTGATGTCAGTCGTCGAGGAGCCCGTTTGATCCAATGAAGAATGTTGCAAGTCCATCAAGCAAAGGGTAGCTTTTAGGCAATTTTAGTTACAGTAAAAGGGAAATCAACTAGAAGACAAAACTGCTACAACACCTAGGCACAAAAAGAAAAAATAGGGAAAAAACAAAAGATGTATTTTAAATTACTGAATGTTGTGGGGTAGGTGAATCCCTAGTGTAATCAAATATGGGCCACACAATGTATTTTAAATTACTGAATATTGCATGATTTTATGGATGTTCTCTTTGATTTTTCTCATCTTGCATGCATTTTTCTACTTCCCCTATTAGTTTAATTGTTAATTTCTTGAAGGGAAGTGATGATGGTGTTTTTTGTTATAGAATTTGATGAATTTCCAACTCATTCTTTTTGTGGTTTGTTGATGATGAACTACTTTATAAAGCTAGTCTAAGCTTCCTTCCTTTATTGCTGCAACTTAGTTCAATTGCATGTGCATGATGTGTGTGTGTAATCTGAAATTTTGCATTCTTTAGAAGATTTTGGTTTTGTGTAGCTGTAGGTTCCTCTTGGCCAAGCAAAACCCACTTTAGGGAGTTTGTCTATTGTAGCAGCCTCCACGATCATTGGTCATTCGTAGTTTCAGGTCCATGAACCTCTTCTCTTCCTTTCCTTTTTTCCTTTTTTTTAATAAGTAACATATGCTAAGGTTCATTGCACATTGTAAAGCTAAATCCAATGATAAAATGGACTTCAAGACTGTTGTTTGAACCTGCAGAAAATGCACATCAACTCTCCCATCTTAAAAACTCCATTTGCATACCTAACTTCCCATGCTTTGTAATTCATCCATAAGACTGCCTTGTGATTCTATCAAATCACATAAATCAACTGAGATATTCCAAGCACTGTCAAGACCTGACATTAGAGACCTTGGGATAGTGTTTTGCAATTTCATTGTGAAAGATTGTCTTTCAAGAGAGGTGATGCACCTATGCATTACCTATGTTGAGAAGTGCATAAAAACACATCAACAAGTAAGATATCAAACAATATTATTTTTTTCTTGTTCAAAACTTTCATCATGCTCTACCATATGTTGTGAATAATCAATTCCATGAGGTGATGTTTCTAAATATTTTTTTATATACACATTCTTCCTTGTTCATACTGCTACAATGAATAGTAGGAGAAAATTCCCATCACCATTGGTCTCATCATGGTGATCAAAGAACAAAAAATCCTACTAATTGGCATCAAAAAACCATCCTCATCACAATTCATCAGAATGGACTCCCCTTGCACCTACTCATTACCAACAACATCAATTTCATCCCAATTCATTAAGCATTTCCTATATGTCAAATTAAATACAATTGTGATCTATTAAACAATCTAGTTAATACTATTTAATAAATACTACAATGATCTAATTGATATATGTAACCGAATGATGTGATCTAACTAAACATAATTTAATTGTCTAATTAGATGCTACATTTTGATTGAAGTGTATACATGTTAAACTAAATGCCACTATGATTTAATTTGGATATAATTAAATGTTGATAATGATATAATTTAATATATCACACAAATTATTGAATAGTATGCATGGTAAGTAATAATTAATTATGAAAATTACTCAAATAATTCAAGACACAATTTTTTGTCAAGAATGAAGCAATGTGAGATGAAAATAGAAAGAACGTCTATTTAATCTAATCAACATGCTCTAAAATACAACATACTATTCAAAAGGGCGATGAATACTTAAGTATAATATCTACACAAATGCATAGCATTGATAGGTTCTTCGAGAGGTATTCTATCTACTGTAAAAAGTTTTATGCTCCTGATCCAAAATATGCCTCTATTAGATAAGGCCATATCCAATTCAGAATGAATTTTCCTTTTGAACTCCTAATTCTAATTCAACATTAGCACCAAGTCGCCTTTCTTAAAATATCAATGAATAAATCCATTGTATTTCCATTGAACACCCTTGGAATAGACTTGTAGATGTTTGAGAGCGTGCATATGTTGTTCTTTGAGCATCTCAAGTTGTTGAAGTCTTTTTTCTCTATATGTATTGTCATCAATAATGCCACTAAGAGAGATTCTTAGTGAATGATTTTCTAATTCCAATGGTATAGCAACATGAGTGCCATAAACAAGGTTATACGAAGTATTACCTGTAGTTGTACGAACACTCATCTTATAAGCCCATGATGATTAATAAATTTGAGTATGCCAACCATTACCTTGTTTATTAATAGTGTTGTGTAAGACTTGTTCAATTTTTTTGTTAGTTGCTTTCGCTTGTTCGTTCGATTGAGGATAATATGATGTAAAAAATGATGTTGAATGCAAAAAAATTCTAAAAAAATTCTTTAGATCCTTGTTTTTAAATGTTGTACCATTATCCGTAATCAAAGATGAAGGAAGACCAAATCATGATATTTTGTTATCTAGGATAAAATGAAAAATAACCTTTTCTATTGTGGAATGAAGAGGAACTACCTCAACCCACTTCATGAAGCAATCTATAGTTGTGATGATAAAATCATGTCTTCAAGATGAGAGAGGAGAAATATTCCCAATCAAGTCTAAACTCCACACTGAAAAAGTCCAAATAGTTACTTGGGCACGAAGTTCGTGAGCAATAGCATGAATCAAATTGTTATGTTGTTGACACTTAGGACATTTTTAACAAAGGTGAAGTAATCTTGTTCCATGTTTTGCTAATAATATCCCATGTAAATTAGTCTTTGAACTAGAGATCAAACACTAAAGTGTCATCCAAACGAACCCAAATGGGCTTCTTCTAGGGCCACACCAATTTCAGATTTACTAAGGAAACAATGAAAGAGACCATTATATGATCTTTGGCATAACACATTAGCAAAAATTATATATCATGCTACAATTTTTCAAAGATAAGAACGGGTATTTTTCATAGTAGGTTCAGGGAAAATACCATCACATAGATATCGATATATGCGTGAGTACCATTCATTTGATTTATCTATATAACATATGATCTCTTCTTTCATGTTATCAGTGATTGATGGTGATGTGCGATTATATAAATGTTAAATTGAAAATCTGCAGAAGTATTATCGAGGGACATAAGGGAATCTACACTTTCCATTGCATATGCATGTTGATTATCCTTTCATGGAATATTATCTATAGTGTAGGAGAAAAAATGTATTAATATTGTTAATGCCAAATCATGATATTGGGATAGTTTATCTTATTTTTTGATATGATCCATTTATTTGTTTTATGATTAATTGAGAATCTCCAAATATGAAAAGATGTTGTATATTCAAAGATAATTTTGCACCCAAACCAACAATAAGAGCCTCATATTCCACGATGTTATTTGTAGAAAGGAAGTTGAGACAGTATGATAAAGAAATTGGATTTCCTAATGAAGGTACTAGGATCACCCCAACACCATAACCAATTCAACACTTAAAACTATCGAAGTATAAATCCCGTTGTATATTCTTATAATGTCAACACATGTTCATCAAGAAATGAGTCTTGGTTTGGCAATGTTGGTGGTGAGGGAGCTTCAGCTAAATGGTTGGTCAACACTTGACCTTTAATTTATTTTTGAGAGACAAAATTAAGGTCAAATTATATTAACAACATCACCCACTTAGCTAAGCATCCTGATAGATCAATTTTGGAAAACAAATGTTTTAGCGAATCAAATTTTGTCATCACATGCACTTCAACATTTAAGAGATAATGTATCAATTTTTTTTGTAGAAAACACAAGAGACAGACGTTGTTTTTTATTCTTGTGTATCATGTCTCATAATCAATTAATGTTCGACTAATGTAGTAGAAAATTCTTTCTTTTCCATTCTCATCTTGTTGCGCTAATAATGTTGCAAGAGCATTTGGTGAAGTAGAAGTGTAAAGAATAAAGGGACATCATGATGTTTCTTGTAGTAAGATAGGATGATTAACTAAATATTTTTTTAAATTCTCAAATGCTTTTTAAAAATATTCATTCCATTTGAAATGTGTTTCCTTCTTAAAAACTATGAAAAGTGAAGAGTTTGATCCACCAATGATGCTACAAAATGACAAATAGCTTGAATATTTCCTTGTAAGATACATAGTTGAGAGATTTTTTTTAGGAGTTGACATGTCTATTATTGCATCAATATTCTTTGTTTCCAACTCTATGCCCCAATGTGACACTATGAAACCTAATATTTTTCCACTATCCACATCAAAGACACACTTCTTAGGATTCAATCTATTATATTTTTGAATTCGCTCAAATATTTGATGAAGGATTTTAACATGATCTTGACATGTTATAAATTTATCCAAGATATCATTGACATAATGTGTTGAAAGTATGAAGGTGTTGTCATTGATGATAGTTGTGCAGTGGTTGAGAAGAGATTGTTGATTTGATTAGTCGAATTGTGTTGTCATTAGTTAAGTTGTTGATGTTAACCTTTGGTGTTTCTTTGATAAGCTTCTATTTATGGTTTAGATGTTGAGGATATTGAGAAAATTGATAAAATAAGGAAACAGGGTGTTGCAAAGGTGTTCTAGTTTGTAGAGGTGTTTTGGTTCTGCTTCGCATTTCTTCTAGGTTGAATATTTTCTTATACGTTTTGGATATGTTGGTTAGAGGCATTCAAAGTTTTTATATCTAAAATTTTGGCTTCTAGATAGATGGTCAGAGGAATTTATGTTCACCAGTATGTGATTTTTTTTTGTAGTATTGCTTACAGAGGTGTTTGGGAGAAATTTTCTTGCTTTGCATTTCTCCATAGTTGCTCTTCAGGTCTTGTGATTCTGAAGGTATGTTGATGATGTTGATCTCTTTCCTGTGTCAAGAGGTTTTGTGGTTTGGTACTCTGGAAGTTGGATTCTAGAGTTGCAGTGTTTGGCAGTGCAGTTTGACTGTACAAGTTGTGTACATTCTAAAGGTGTGAGTTGTTGCGAAGGATTTTGATGGATTTCAGGTTGATAGAGGAATATTCTAGAGCATGATGAAGCATGGTATGTGGCTTGCAAATCATCTTTAGATTTGTGGAATTTTTTACTTTAAATTTTAATAGTATTTGCACTGGTAACGACCAACTTGGTTTTTACACTACATTCAAAGATGTTTGAGTATTGATGAAAGTGTAGCGTGGTGCGTGAGAGTTGATTTGGGCCCCAGTTAAGTTTTGTATTGGTCCACTTTTGTTCCTATCCATTGTAGGAATGTCTACTGCCGACCTAATTTAAATTTGTAAAATGTAAAGGAGAGTGTAGTCGACTTGAATGTGTTTTTTAAAGTTGTGGATGGTATAAATGCAAGGTGAATTGATGTGATATGAGGTGTTGAATAGATTTGAGTATTGTGATGCTAAATTAAGTGAAAAAGTGTGAATTGTAGTGTGAGCTATAACACAAGATTGTTGAATGTAATGAGTTGAGGTATCTTGATCTCTTGAAGGATGCTAGTGTTGTTGGAGTTGTTTTGGTGGAACCTCTGTTGCATTGATATTTTTTTCTCTATGTAAAATTATATCTTCTTCTCTTCTTTATATTCTAGCAATGAGCTTGGGCTGTGAGCCTTTTTGGAAAGTGTGTCTTATTCTAGCAATGAGCCTCCTTATACCAGTTTTGCAATTACTTATATTGTGAGCTAATCCTCATGGTGGTTTTTCCCTTCCAGGGTTTTCCACGTAATTCGGGTGTTCTCTTGTGCATGGTGTTGGTTTCTTCAGTTTATGTTATCCGCTTTTCATGTTTAAACATTATAAAAAATTAAGGGTTTAATGATGCATGTGGATTTGATTACTATTAAGGGTTTTAATGTTTTGATTTGATACAATTGATTCACCCCCACTCTTAGTTGTCTTGTTCATTCAACAATTGGTATCAAAGCAAGATTCCTTGGAGAAAAACTTGACCACTTGAGGTAGATTTGGATAGTGAACAAGAAGGAGATCCCTATGTTTGATGGTACAGATTATGCATTTTGGAAGGCAAAGATGGAAGGCTATCCAATTTATCATGGATATGAAGTTGCAAAGGTAGTAAAGACTGCATAAACCATGCCTACAAATGGACCACACATAAGTGATGAAGTCAAGGCCTATGAAACAAATGGTAAGGTGATGTTTTTTCTTTTGACTAGTCTTGCAAATACTAAATTAGTGAAAGTTATGGATCTAAAAATTGCTAAAGAAGTTTGGGATAAGCTAGAAAGTATCTATGAGGGAGATGATAAGGTTAAAAAAGCTAAATTATAGAATCTGAAGGCACAATTTGAAACTTTGTGAATGTCTGATGATGAAACAATCACAAGTTACATGTAGAGGGTTAATGAACTGGTAAGTGCAATGAGAGGTCTTAGTGCACAAGTCAAAGAACCTAAAGGGTAAAGAAAATTCTCAAAAATCTTCTTGATTCTTATAGTGGGAAAGTTTCTACTATCGAATAATTTGTGGATTTTAATACATACACTAGAGATCAATTGTATGGTACACTGACTACATTTGAAATGAGGAAAATTGGTCTAAAAAATGGTACAAAAGTGGAGATTACTTTCAAGACTGGAAAATTAGAAAAAAATTGAAGATTCAAATGGAGATGATCTTGATGATATGGAAGATCATTTTGTAAGAAGAATGAAAAAGGGTACCGATAAATACAAGGATAAATTACCTTTCAGGTGCATTAGTTGCAAAAATATAGGTCATCATGCTTCAAGATGTCCAAACAAAACTATGAACAATAAGAAGGAAAACAAAGTTAAGATGATTAAGAAAAGCTACTATGTTAGAGAAGATGTTGGTATTTTTGATGATGAATCTAATTATGGAGATGTCGATGATAATGAATTTTTTTTCTTGGCTTTAAAAGATGAATCTGGTTCTACTAACTATGAAAGTTGTGTGAAGGAAAGTGTTCTAGAGAAAAATGATAAAACTGGAGGAACTTTGGTATTTGCTTTTCATGTCAGACAAGAAAAGAACTATTGGGTTATTGATAGTGGTTGCTCAAATCACATGATCAGAGATAAAAGTAAGTTTGTTAAACTTGAAAAATATGATGGAGGACTTGTTAAATTTGGAGATGATTCAGGTGCTAATATTTGTGGAATAGGATCAATCAGTTTTGATGGAAAGCATAATAGCACAACTTAGAGGGGGGTGAATCAATTGTCACACATTTTAACCTTTAATTCAATCACCAGAACTAATACTTAAAAATTCTTAAATGATTAATCATCAAATGCCAATGCAAAAACTCAAATCCAACATATAAACACAATAACACCAAATTTATGTGAAAAACCCAATGAGGGAAAAACCACAGTGAGGATTAACTCACACTATAGAGAATATCAAAAATGATTACAAAAAGGCTCACTGCCTGAGATAAGCCTCACTGCCTGAAACAAGGCTCACTACCTGAGATAAGGCTCACTACCTGAAACAAGGACTCACTGTCTAGAACAAGGACTCACTGTCTAATAGGGCTACAACCCGGAGAGCTCACTGCCACAAAGATATAAAGAAGACGAAAAATACTTGTTATAGAGAGACTACAATCCCAATGCAACAAAGGATTCCACCACAATTACTTGATCAACTTGCATGAATGATAGAGTTCGCCTTCTTCTCACTGCATCTGGTAAGTCAACATTAAGATTCACACTGATCTTCCACACATATCTCACACACACTTTCTAAATGGCATCAATGTCGCATCTACTCTTTCACTTATCTTCCTTCTTTTCTCTTGTATATTTTCCATTACTAGCTCATCCTCTATTTATACTATCTCCAACCTTGAAAAAGATATGAAGTCAACCATCCAACTTCAAATTCAACTTAGGTTGGCTCCAAACATCCTAGGTTGGAATTAGAATGATGGCAACCCAAACACACACTTCATCGAGACCCAAAATAGATCCAACGCACTTCATCAACTTCGATGATAGTTCTTAACACAAGTTTGGCCAAACCAGTGTAAAACACATAGAACAATTAAGCTCAAAACTTCCAGAATCCAAAAATATCTTCAATGCAACCAAAACATCTTAACTCTAGAACTGCAAATCAAAAGACTTCATCAAAGAGAAATCTAGACCAACAACTTTTCTTGCAGACCTCAACCAGAACATAGAAAAACATAGTTCACAACTGGTGAACACAACTTGAACTTCACAACAAACCAACAACCAAAAATATGGATATAGAAACCTTCACCAAAAACCATGACCAACATATCTGAATCGCACAAACATAGGGGCAAGTACTGGAGCAACAACTGAATACTTGTAAACTTTCTTTAATACAATTTTCTCAATATCCTCAACATATACAACCAACAACAACTAGTAGATAACCAGTTGAACAGTTGACATCAATGACAACACCTTCATTCCTTTCTTTATTCTTGCAACAATCTTATGTTTCAAGATGATGGATGTGAGATCAGAAAAAGGTCTAGAATTGTAATTATTGTTGAAAAGAGGACATATGGAAATATCTATGTGTTGATGGTCGTTGTTTTATGATAGATTAATGATAGTTGGCTATGGAATAGGAGAATGTGTCACATCAACTTTGGTAACCTGGTTAGAATCAATTTAGTTCAAGCAGTGAGATATATGTCGAGGATTAAAAATCATATCAATGTTGTTTGTAGAGATTGTCAATTTGGAAAACAAACTAGAAGTAGTTTTAAGAGAAAGGAATAATCTTCTATCAGATTATGGGAATTGGTACATATAGACCTTTGTGGTCTGACAAGAGTGAGAAGTCTTCAAGATGACATGTATTTTATGATTTTTATTGATGATTACTCTAGAATGACATGGGTTACTTTTCTTAGAGAAAAAAATGAAGCTTGAGATAGATTTAAAATATTCAAGGTTATGGTTGAAAATGAGATGGATTTGAAGATCAAATGGTTGAGATCTGACAGAGGTGGAGAGTTCACCTCCAATGATTTTAACATGTTTTGTGAGAATCATGGCATAAAAAGGCACTTGTCTGTCCCTAGGACTCCTCAACAAAATGGAGTGGTTGAATGGAAAATAGGACTATTCAAGAAACCACAAGTACTATGATGAGAGAAGCTAACCTTCTAGAAGTCTACTGGAGAGAAGCAATGCATATTGTTTTTTACATACTTAATAGATTCCAAGCAAAAACTAACAACACAAAGACTCCCTATGAGTTGTGGTATGGAAGGATCCCTATTGTCAAGTACTTTAGAGTGTTTGGAAGAAAATTCTATATTAGAAGACATGATGAAAACTTAGGAAAGTTTGATGCAGGGTCTGATGAAGGTATCTTCCTTGGATATTCTACTAAAAGCAAAGCTTACAAATGTTACAAAAAAATACTAAGAAGCATTCTTGAAAGTGAAAGTGTCAAGGTTGATGAAGACCTGTAGAATTCAGGTGTGATATATGGATATGAGTCATATGAACCTTCTTGCAAAGAAAAAGAAGAAAAATAAGTGCAAAATGAAGAGGAAGAAGTCCCAAAAAATACCCCTAAGACCCCTAAGTACATATAGAAAAATGATTATGAAGAATAGACCGTTGGAGACAAAATCAAAGGCGTATTGACAGGGAGAAGATTCATTGAAGCAGAGATAAATCTATGTTTACTTTCTAAAATTGAACCAAAGACAGTAAGTGAGGCATGCAAAGATGAACATTGGATGAAGGCAATGGAATAAAAACTTATGCATATTGACAAGAATCAAACATGGGAACTCATTCCTAGACTTGAAAACAAAAATATTATTGGTACTATGTGGGTATTTAAAAACAAGTTGAATGAGAATGGAGAAGTGGTAAGAAATAAGGTGAGGCTTGTGTGTAAGGACTATGCACAAGTTGAAGGAATAGACTTTGAGGAGACATTTTCTCTAATATCTAGGATGGAATCAATTAGAATGTTTTTGGAATTGGCATCACATAAAGACTTTAACGTTTACTAGATTGATGTGAAGTCTACTTTCTTGAATGGAAAGCTAGAAGAAAAAGTTTACATGGAACAATCAGAAGGATTTCAGTTGTCAGATAAACCTAATATGGTCTACAGATTGAAGAAGGAATTGTATGGAAGGTTGGACAAATATTTGGTACAAAAATCATTCAATAAAGGCATCATAGATAGTTATCTTTTCTTTTAAAGTTGAGGAAGATCGAATCTTGATAGTGGTTGTGTATGTCAATGACATAATCTTTGGGGGCAATGAAACTATGTGCAGGAAATTTTCAAAAGAGATGCAAAAAGAGTTTGAGATGTCTATGTTTGGGGAGATGAATTTCTTCCTTGGGCTACAAATCAATCAAACAGACAAAGGCATATTCATTTCACAATCAAAGTATGTTAAAGAGATGTTGAAGAAGTTTGGAATGGATGACTCCAAACCGGTATGTACTCCTATGGTTACTGGTTGAAAACTAAGCAAGGATGATGAATCCCATAAAGCTGATCAAAGCAAGTATAGATCTATGATTGGTGGATTGCTATACCTGACTACTACTAGACCAGATATCATGCATACAATTTTTCTTGTGGCTAGATTTCAAGAAGATCCTAAAGAGACACATGTTGTAACAGTGAAGAGGATATTTAGATATTTGAAGAGCACTCTGGATTATGGCTTGTGGTATCCTAAGGATACTGATTTCACATTGAGTGCTTATAAAAATGCAGATTGGGTTGGTTGTGTTGATGATAGAAAAAGTACTAGTGGCGGTGCATTCTTTCTTGGATGTAGATTGGTATCATGGCTTATCAAGAAACAAGATTTTTTTTCTTTATCTACTACAGAGGCTGAGTATATTGCAGTAGCATCTTACTGCACACGGGTATTATGGATGAGATAGACATTGAAGGATGTCAGAGTGGTGTATGATGAGCCTATTTCTATCTTTTGTGATAATACAAATGCAATCAATATTTCAAAGAATCCAGTGATTTATTCAAGAACAAAGCATATATCAATCAAGTATCACTTTTTGAGAGAGAAGGTTGTGGAGAATGAAGTGAATCTTGAATATGTAACCTACAAAAGATCAAATTGTTGACATATTTACTAAGGCTCTTCCTAAGGATACTTTTGAGTATCTTCAGGAGAAGTTGGGGGTTATTGCCCCTCCTTTTTTGAACTAGATGCATATGGAGATGCATCAGTCCAATGGATCTATAGATTCATTATTTGTCTAGACTGATGTGGTGGCTACCTCTCAGGGGGAGTAGGTAGTGACATTGTTGCAGTATGGAATACATGTTGTCATGGTGTAGAGTTTGTTGAGTTGATTAGTGTGTACTCCTAAGGGGGGTATTAAAAATAGTTGAAAGTATCTTGGTTTCATGTCAAAGGGGGAGAAGAATGCAAAATATTTTATCCTTTTCCATTGATGTCAAAGGGGGGGGAGAGAGAAAAGTCATGAGAGAGAGATAAGTCATGTGAAAAATTCAAGTATAAAAGGGGGAGAGAGTGTAATGAGTTAGTTGTGTAATGGGGAGAAAAGATAAAAGAAAATAAGTATGTTCAAAGTTGTATGTTGTCTTTGATGGTTTTTCACATCATGTGTTGCCATCAATGACAAAGGGGGATATTGTTGCAAGTATGAAGGTGTTGTCATTGATGTCAAAAAGCTTGTGTTGCCATTAATGATAGTTGTGCAGTGGTTGAGAAGAGATTGTTGCTTTGATTAGTTGCATTATTTTTTCATCAATTAATTTGTTGATGATAAACTCTGGTGTTGCTTTGATAAGCTTTTGTTTATGGTTTAGATGTCAAGGATATTGATAAAATTGATAAAATAAGGAAATAGGGTGTTGCAGAGGTGTGTTCTGGTTTTGCTTCACATTTCTTTTGGGTTGACGATTTTCTTATGTGGTTTGGATATGTTGTTTAGAGTCGTTCAAAGTTTCTATATCCATAATTTTGGCTTCTAGATCGATGGTCAGGGGAAGTTATGTTCACCAGTATGTGAATTGGTTTTGCAGTATTGCTTACAAAGGTGCCTGGGAGAAATTTTCTTACTTCATGTTTCTCTGCACTTGCTCTTCAAGTCTTCTGATTTTGAAGATATATTGATGGTGTTGATCTCTTTCTTGCGTCAAGAGGTTTTGTGGTTTGGTACTCTGGAAGTTGGATTTTAGAGTTGCAGTGTTTGGCAGTGTAATCTGAATGTACAAGTTGTGTACATTATGAAGGTGTGAGCTGTTGCAAAGGAGTTTGATGGATTTCAGGTTGATAGAGGAATATTCTAGAGCATTATGAATCATGCTATTTGGTTTGCAAGTCATCCTTAGATTTGTGGCTGTGTAATTCAAATTTTAATGGTGTTTGCATGGGTAACAACCGACTTGGTGTTTACAGTACATTCAAAGATTTTTGAGTATTGATGAAAGTGTAGTGTGGTGTGTGAGAGTTGATTTGGTTCCTAGTTAAGTTTTATATTGGTCCACTTTCATTCCTATCCACCACAAGAATTTCTAGTGCCAACCTAATTTGAATTTGTAAAATGTAAAGAAGAGTGTAGCCGAATTGAAGATATTTTTTCAAGTTGTGGATGGTATAAATGCAAGTTGAATTGATGTGAGATGAGGTGTGGAATAGATTTGAGTATTGTGATGCAAAATTAAGTACAAAAGTGTGAATTGCAGTGCGAGATATAACGCAAGATTGCTAAATGTAATGAGCTAAGGTATCTTGATCTCTTGAAAGCTGCTAGTGTTGTTGGAGTTGTTGTGGTGGACTCTTTGTTGCATTGAGATTGTTTTCTCTATGTAACATTTTATCTTCTTCTCTTCTTTCTATTATGATAGTGAGCTTGGGTTGTGAGCCTTTCTGGATAGTGTGTCCTATTCTAGCAGTGAGCCTCCTTGTACTAGTTTTACAATTACTTATATTGTGAGCTAATCCTCACCGTGGTTTTTCCCTTCTAGGGTTTTCCACATAATTTTGGTGTTCTCTTGTGCATGGTGTTGGTTTCTTTAGTTTCTATTATATGATTTTCATATTTAAACATTATAATAGATTAAGGGTTTGATGAATGCATGTGGATCTGATTATTGTTGAGGGTTTTAATGCTCTTATTTGATACAACTGATTCACCCCCACTCTCAGTTGTCTTGTTCATTCAACATAAGGGACTCCAAAATGTTATGTATGAAGTTATTAAAGATTAATGTCATAGCTCTTCAAAATGTTTCTCCAACATTTTTTAATCCAAATAACATTACCACCCAAAAAAATGTTCCCCAAGGTGTAATAAATGTTGTTTTTATTGGTCTTGAGGATTGATAAAAATTTGATTGTATCCAAAAAATCCATCCATAAATGATAATAAAGCATGTCCAGTAGTTGAATCCACAATCATGTCTATATTTGGAAGAGGAAAATCATATTCCAAACATGGTTTATTAAGGTTATGGAATTACGTACACATTCAGATGTGATTATCTAGTTTTGCAATGACCACGATGTTAGATATCCAAGGTGAATAGTCTATAGGGTGGATAAAGCTAGCTTATAAGAGCTTCTCAATCTTAGCCTTAACTAATAAAGCCACCTTAGGGTTCATTTTATGAATATTTTTTCTCACCAATTTAGCATAATCTTCTAATACAATGTTATACATTACCACTCTGCTTGGAATATCTGAATAAGACCATGCAAATAATTTAGGAATATCATGCAAAAGTGTTGCATGTTCTTTCTATTCATCAAAATCAAGGTATGTTCTTATTAAAAAGACTTTTTCCTTATTAAATGGGTCCATGGAGACATCAACGGTATCTCCTACAAGTAGCATACTGCGGTTTGAAGTATTAGGGAGTTTTTTGGGGTATGTCTTTCAAAATCTACCTTATCATATAATACTTTCTCATCTTTCCCAAAGTATTGTTTAGAATTTAAACAATAAGGAAATCAATGATCATGATGGTAAGTAGGTAAAGTGTCATAAACTTCCAAAACTTCTGCCAAATACTCACCATTTTGAAAGACATCCAATGCTATATTATTGCTTGTGTTATTTATCAATTCAGGATAAACTAGATTGTGAGATATCTTAAGAGAGTATTGTGTTATTGTGTAAACATTAAGTGAAGGTATTTGTGAATTCTTAGTGTTTTTTGAAGGACAATGAATGAGACCATTTGTTGTTCCTTGCATGTTTAACTCTATAGGGAATTTGATTACTTTCTCTTTTACACCACATCCTTTACCATTATATCCAAATTGAGAAAGGATTTTGTAGCCTCTTCCATGAATGGCTTCCAATTATTTAGAAGAAGGTGTTTTTTCATAGGTGTTCTCATTATAGGCCGATGTGTAACTTGTGTTTTCTTCATTATAAGTGGTTGAGAAATTGGATGTTTGAGGAAGATCTACAGGAGATTGTATCAATGTCACCACGGTTTCTTTTACTTCTTCAGATTGTGATGGTGAGATTTTATACTCTCCTATGAAAGTAGGTATAAAATCTAACAACCCCCAATCATCATCTAATAATTTTATCATGGGTGAAACACATTACTCTTTGTGCTCAACATGTTTGGGTTCCACATTTGAGGTGGGATTCAAAGTGTTAAAGGGTCTTATTTTCCTTGTTTCGGTTTGCAAATAATTTTCAAATTTAGGATCAACTTTCACCATGTATAATTTGTTGTTATATGTGTATTTTATGAGGTGATGAAGATTTGAGGGAACTCCTTTCATCTCATGGATCCATGGTCTTCCTAAAAGAAGGTTGTATGAAATCTTGAGGATTTGACATTTCATGAATAATGGTAGGGTAGGTAACATGATAGGACCAACTTTAATAGGTAATGTAAATCATTCCCAATGGTTTCCTACCCACATTATCAAAACCACAAATAGCTAGAGCATCAGGTGGAATAAGTGACTTATCCACTCCTAACTTGTTTGAAAGATCCACACTACACACATTAAGAGTTGACCCAATATTTATGAGGGTACGCCTAATGCTAGTCTTGTTAATAGCAACCATTGCCACTAAGACATAATTTTTCTTTTGTATCTCAAGAGGGGGTAATTCATTTTGATGAAAGACAATATCCATACTTGTGGAATTCATACCCTCAATCAATGTTGCTACATCATTATCACAAAAATATTTTGTAAAGCCTCTTGAAGCATGTTAAGGTAAAATGGTGAGTTTTGAATCAAATTCCATAATGAAATCTTAGCGAGAGTAGCACAAAGTTTATCCACAAGATCAAACTCCTTACCATTATGTTCAGGCAAAAAAGGTGAGGTGGGGAGGATAGATGGTGGGAAAGGGATTGATGTAGGAATGGTTTATGCTTGTTTTGTTTGCTTGGTGTTTTGTGTGTTGTATGCATGAACAACATTATATTATTGTTGTGACCACGATACATCTTTTTGTCTATGGTTGCATTGGGTTGATTATATTGCAAATTTTAAGATGTGACCAAGTGTTTTTGGCTTGTTTGATGGTGGTCCTATAGTAAGAATTGGTTTATTTTGTAGTTGAGGTGGATTCGAAGGTGGGTAAATCACTAATTGATGTGTAATTGCATTTATTGTTCTTTGACATGTTGAAACTTTGTAAGCCTTAGTGGAAAATTTAGGAGAGATGAAATCGTCAAGGGCTTCATCTAACATATAAAAATCATTACAACTAAAAGACTTATTGTGTGAATAATAGACTTGTAGAAAAAAGATCTAACATTATTAGATTGTGAAACTTTCTACAAGATGTTAATTATAACCGTAATTATGTATTTCAACTTCTATGTGTATTTATCAATGTTATTTATGGTTGATTTTAATCTTACATCTATTATAGTAACAAAATTGAAAAACAAAGTCTAGATTTGTAGACAAGATATAGATATAAATCTTTGACTAAAATCTGAGCTAAAATAAGCCGGTCCAAGGCATAGTATGCCCTAGACCAGCTTGATTTTTTTTATCTAAAATTTAAAATTTTGAGATAATGTTGGTTCAAGTTTGAAGCTAGAATTGTCACTATTTTCCTCAAGTTTATGAAATGTAACCTTATGTAACAAACTAGGGTTTTCAAATTTTGTAATAATATTGTTCTTTTTAAACCAATTATGCAATGTTTTAGAAAATTTATGCAATTCTCCTACAAATCTAATGCTTTTCAAAATTGAAAATGAATAATTTTCCAATAATTGCACAAAATTAAGTAAAATGACACTTTTCCTTTCAAATTCAAACACACTTTTTGCAAGAAAAATAATGAAATTTCTAAAAAAATTGAAATATTTCCTTAATGTTTTAGATCTACCAAATGTTTAATGCAAATCAGAAAATTTAATTAATGTTTCAAAGTTTGGGTTCACCAAAATGTTTTGTTGAAAAAGGGATTTTAGGTCTAATGTCTAGATCGCTAAAATCAATCCTTTTCCAATTAACATTAGATTCCAAATCGAAAAGGATATAAGATAGACTTGCAACCTAATAGGTGAGTCAATCTACCTTGGATATGGAATCTTTTGTGCCTTAGGAATTGATTGAAATTAATGTGAATATATTGAATTGATTTGACTACAAGACCTAATCTAAAAATGCAATTTTTCTATACTAACGAAACTAAAATGTCAAAGTTAAAAGAAAATCTAGGAAGGACAAAGTACTATGCACCTTTGATTAAAGTTTGAAGTTGAAATAACCATTCTAGGGTGAAATACGCCTTAGAATGATCTCTTTTTCTTGGATTTGAGTTCACAAGCCTGTAACACCTTGTCTAACTTCTATAATCTTATTCTAAAATATTCATCTTCAGATCTGAACTTGAAAAAATCTTAACAAAGAGGGGCAAGGAGTGGCTATATAAGAGTTTTCCTAAGTCAAACCCCTATTTTGGTATTTATAAATCCACAAATAGCCAAGGAACTGAATGATAAAATGTGTGTTCTCTTAACCTTAAGTTCATCTCAAGTTACATAATGAGCTAAAATACTAAAAAACCTACTCAAATGTGTTAGAGAAGGATTCCTAAATGATAACAATGAGATCAACCCAAGAGAAATTCAAATGCCTTTAGGAAAATCTAAAATGCAATAATACCTCGCTTAGGGAAGCAAGTAGACTAAAGCTTGAAGATGAGAACATATGAAAACAAGTCATTAGGTGGTTGAAGAGGGCCAAAGCAATCTCCAAAACCTAGATTCCACCATGTTATTTCATTAGTATCAAACTTCTATCATTGTAGAAACTTGATTAAGTTTGAAATTCACCTTGAAAACCTGTAAATTCAAATGTATTTTGGCAGAATATAATTGTTTTATGATTCTTCTTTAAAATAAACAAATAATAATTCATATTTATATAGTGGAACTTAGGATAAATTAAAGTTTAGGCCGACGTTCTTAAATTTGATTTTTTTGAATTAAAGTACTACCAAGTCCCAAATTTTAAATTACACATCCAAAATTAGAGACCAACAGAAATGGCAAATGAAACTTGTCGGGAAAAATAACTGGTCTAGGGTGCAGCGTGCCCTAGATTGGCTTTCTCACACTCAACAAGATTTGCATTGGGCATTTAGGGTCTACTAAATTTAGAACTTATCCATGATGAGGCCACTTGTTAGAGTTTATTTGATGATGTTTAATTGATAATGTGTTTTCTAGAGTAGTATAGACACATTCTCTTGGGTTGATAGGAAAATTTACGGCTAGGGAATTTCTAAATGCATTGATGTGAAAGGTCACTAAAGCAAGTTCCAAACAAAATGTGAAATTATGCTTTCACCTAAAAGGGAGTACAATTTTTGACGCTACACAAGTATCAAGTATACAAAAATATTTGGTTGAGTTAGAGTAAGTATGTGGATACTAGTTTGTGATAATTTAGTATGCATGAATATAAGACTGAGCATTCTATTTTTGGTTGCTACTAAGCTTAATATTTACTAAATTAATTATTATCTAGATAGAATATACAATGTGATTTATGTTAGTGTTGTTGGTATTTTGATACATGTAATGGTTTGCACTAGACTAGATATTGCCCAAGTAGTGGTATTTTGTGAGAAATTTTATATTTAACCCTAGTAGAGAGCATTATAATTTCATTAAGAGGGTGTTTAGATATTTTTGTGAAAATTACTATTACTAATTATGTTATCATGACACTAATGATGGAGACAAGTCATTGGACATACAAGCATTTATTGATGTACATTAGGTAGGTGACTTAGATAGGAAAAGGCCCACTAGTGGCTATGTTTTCTCTATGTTTGAGGGTGCAATGGGTTGGATGAGTAAAATGAATCCTAAGACTTCTTTACTCAACATAGAAGAAGATTTTATGGTTGTTACACATGCCTCTAATGAGGTATTGATATTGACTATCATTTTTTTACAATTAAATGTGATATTCAAAGTGCCATTTGATTGGCAAAAAATCTCATGTATCATGCTCATGCTAAGCATGTTGATGTTCAATATCAATTTGTACAGGAAATAGTTGAGAATGGTAAGGTTTTGTTCAAGAAGGCTGACACTCTAGATAATGTTGTAGATTCACTTACAAAGTTAATGACCATGAATAAGATCTCTTAGTGCAAGAAGGCCATGGACCTTGGTACTTGCACTTAATTTTATTATTATACATATGGATGTATTTACAATGTATAGTTTCAAGTGGGGGAATGTTAAGATTAAGGATCCATTTACCTTGCAATCCTATATATTATTCATGTGTCTCCAATACTCTTGGAGAGTGTCCTTGGATGCCTAGGCCAAATTAAAAATTAATTTATAATTTATATATATATTCTCTCAAAATCTTGATAACAGTTATCACATGCATTCACAAAGAAGGTGGAGCACACCAATAGCAATTATTATTGCCTTTTTTTATCACTAAATATATTTTCCTAGTTTTAAGTGCTAGAATTAAGGAACATGAATCTTGTATGACAAGATAAGTCTTGCATGAGTTGGTTACTCTATTTTGGAGACCTAAACTTTGAGAATAGAGTTGTTGGGGCTATGCTACCTAAGATGCTTTTGTAGTTACATTTTCTATTTAAGGGGCCAATTATTATGCTCATATGATGCCATGTGAAATCATTGATGCCTTTACTATTCTCAAAAGATTCATTCCAAGGTGGGCGTGGGTATTTTTCAAGATGTTATAGTTTTAGTATTCATTGTTTTGGGAAATATTTATGGTTTTTTCCTCTCTCTCTCTATGCCTATTAATTGAGAACATGAGATAGTAGTTTTATGAGATTATTTTTTAGGTACATAAGTGTTGCTAAGTGTTGTCAAAGATGAGAGTCTTAGTGTGTGGATGTAACTCTCATTTGAAGATTAATTCATACTTTTCCTCTTTCTCTTATGGATATTTTTCTAAAATGGTTTCTCCATGTAAATCTTGTGTTATCTATGGTTTGTTGATTTATCTCTTATTGCTAATTTTGCAGCCACATAATTTTAATTATATGGTACTCCTTGTCGAATAAACAAATTTCAAAATTGCATATACTTTTAGAGGATTTTATTGTATTAGTTTCACCTTGTAAATCAACACACTTTCATCTCAGTACTTCTCCCTTTTCCCTCTCAAACAAATCTACTAATATGTGCTTCTTAAGATTTCCACTATCCCTCAACTCAATGTTAAGTGGTAGTGTAATTTTTCCAATAAGTTCTAGTCTAAACTCAATATTTTATTTGAAATTCAAGTATTGTAGCTAATATTCAAATGGTGGCTTGAAAGCTTCTTTGCCTTAAAAACCCCATTTAGAACTATCTTAGATTTCTTCAAACAAAAGCATCTAATGTTGCCATCGAAATTAGACTTGAGCATGTTAAGCATGTGTTATGGGAATATCCTTTCACATCAGCATTGGATTGATGTGGTTTCTTACATCTTTGTTGCCTTTGTAATCCCTCTAAATGGAAAGATTCCTTACTTGATACTAGTACTTAAGATAAATCTATTTCAAAATCCATAAGAAAAAGTTATCATTAGTCACATCTGGAAAGTTAGATGCAAGGTAGTTTTCAATCTTTCTAATGTTCATTTGAGAGCTTCAATTCAGGAGATTTATTCTAATATAGTTTTTTTGAGATTGCCACTTTGTCTTCTCATAATCTAGGGAGCACTCAAAGCTAACAAGTAGCTAGCCAAGTAGCTTTCCAAAGCTTTATTCTAACATGCATTTTTTTGGATTATGACTTTGTCTTCTCACAATCCAAAGAGCACTCAAAGGTAACAAACAACGAGATTCAAGAGCAAATGACCTAGCTAGGAGCTCAATAAGAAAATTTAAAGAAGTGCATCTAGTTTGCTACTAATCAAGATTGTTGCCACATTTTCTGTTAATTGTGTTTTTAGATTATTATTGTTGTTTATGGTTTATCAACTACTAGTTGTGTAGTTGTCTTTATTATTACAAAAAATATTTACCACTTGATAGTTGTTTCTTCTATCGTTCTTACAATCTAATTTGATGATACTTTAGATTGTAATTTATAATTTTCATATCTATTAATCAATCAAATTCTCTTTCTTAACTTCATTCTATATATATAACCTTAAAATTTGAAGGACGCCATGTACTTGACAAATAAGATTTACTCTCGACTTTAACATTCTAATAATCAATCTTAAAATACAATTCTAAAATATTGATATAAAAACCCTTATATAATTATATCAAACAATTACACAACCATTAATATAAACTATAAATATTAAATCGTTTATTAATTTAACCCTCAACAGCAGGATGCATTTTGTTTGATAACTAGCCCCCAATCAAATAAGCCATGGTAGAGAAAGCAGATTCCAGTTAAAAAAATGAGCTATCGAGCCCTTCAACTTATGAACACGAGTTGTATTACAGGCTTGGATTATGTGCTGGGCATCAAGAAATAGTATTATTCCAGGCTTATTATTAGCAATGAAAAAATATATATTGAAGCATACACTCACACGAATATGGAACGTAAAACTATGATGTCTTTCACAGCAATGCCAGCGCGACTGAATAACACTGCACATTTTCCCTCTCCATCTACAATCATAAAATGCCATTGCCAGCCTCTACTCATCTCAATGTCACAGCATTATGTAGAGAGGGCCAGTTGAAGGAGGCGCTGCACATTCTGCTTACTACTCACAACCCTTTGGAAGACTCTCCTACATATCTTCAACTATTGCAGACCTGCATTCTCAAGAATGCGCTTTCACAAGGGAAAAAAGTCCACTCTTTCGTCTCTCACAGGCGATTTGCATTTGCTACATGCAAAACTTTTGATAATAAGCTTATTTGCATGTATGTCAAGTGCGGAAGTTTGGTTGACGCTCGGAAAGTGTTTGATCACATGAAAGAACGAGACAGCATCTCATGGAATATGATTATTGCGGCGTACAGAAGACATGGGTTTCCTCACGAGGCAGTCACTCTGTTTCACCAAATGCAACGAACAGGTTTCCAACCCGATGAGTTCACATTAACTAGCGTACTCCCAGCCTGTGCCAAAATCGGGGCTTTGGAACAGGGTATAGACATCCATGAAAGCATAAAGGATAGAGAAATTTCATCAAATGTTGCAGTTGCAACTGCCCTGGTGGATATGTATGCTAAATGTGGAAGTATAAAGAAGGCACGTGAACTGTTTGACAAAATGCCTGAAAGAAATGTGGTCTCATGGACTGCAATGATTGCAGGATATGTACAATTTGGATTTGTTGAAAAGGCTTTCGAAACTTTCAAGCAAATGCAGTTAGCAGGTGTAAAGCCAAATTCGACAACCTTTGCCAGCATCCTTCCCGCCTGCGCCAAAATGGGAGCTTTGGAACAGGGTATGGACATCCATCAAAGCATAGTGGAAGGTGGATTTTTGTCAGATGTTGTAGTTGCAAGTGCCCTAGTAGACATGTACGCAAAATGTGGAAGCATTGACAAGGCACGCGAGTTGTTTGACAGAATGCCTCAGAGAGATGTGGTTTCATGGAATGCCATCATTGCAGGATATGCACAAAATGGATTAGTTGAAAAGGCTTTTGAAACTTTCAAGCAAATGCAATCGGCAGATGTAAAGCCAGATTCCACAACCTTTGCCAGCATTCTCCCTGCCTGTGCTAAAATGGGAGCATTGGAACAGGGTATGGACATCCATCAAAACATAAAGGATAGAGGATTTTCGTCAAATGTTGCAGTTGCAACTGCCCTGGTAGACATGTATGCAAAATGTGGAAGTATAGACAAGGCACGCAAACTTTTTAACAAAATGCCTGAAAGAAATGTGGTGTCATGGAATGCCATGATTGCAGGATATGTACAAAATGGATTTTTTGAAAAGGCTTTAGAAACTTTCAAGCAAATGCAATTGGCAGGTGTAAAGCCAAAGTCTACAACCTTTATCAGCATCATCCCTGCCTGTGCCAAAATGGGAGCCTTGGAACAGGGTATGTACATCCATCAAAGCATAATGGAAGGAGGATTTTTGTCAGATATTATAGTTGGAAACGCTCTGATAGACATGTATGCAAAATGTGGAAGCATAGACAAGGCACGTGAACTGTTTGACAGAATGCCTCAAAGAGATGTCATCTCATGGAATGTCATGATCGCAGGATATGCACAAAATGGATTTGTGGAAAAGGCTTTAGAAACTTTCAAGCAAATGCAACTGGTAGGTGTAAAGCCAGACTCCACAACCTTTGGCAGCATCCTCTCTGCCTGTGCCAAAATGGGAGCCTTGGAACAGGGTATTGACATCCATCAAAGAATAAAGGATAGAGGAATTTTGTCGGATGTAGTAGTTGCAACTGCTCTGATAGACATGTATGCAAAATGTGGAAGCATAGACAAGGCAGGTGAACTGTTTGACAAAATGCCTGAAAGAAATGTGGTGTCATGGAATGCCATGATTGCAGGATATGCACAAAATGGATTTTGCAAGGATGCTCTCAAAATCTTTGAATTAATGAAGCACTCTGGAACATATCCTGACTTCATAAGCTTTGCTTGTGTTCTATGTGCATGCAGCCATGCAGGTTTAGTGGATGAGGGCTGTGCATACTTCAATCACATGAGTAACCCTTATTGCATTACACCTACAGTTGATCATTATGTGTGCATGGTTGACCTTCTTGCTCGTGCTGGCTATCTTGAGGAAACCCTAAAATTTATCATTAAGATGCCAATTAAACCTATGGTGGTTGTGTGGATGTGTTTTCTTGGTGCCTGTAGATCACATATGAATATAGGTTTAGGAGTATTTACAGCGATGCTGCTTTTTGATTTGGATGCTAAAAATGCTGCGACCTATGTTCTACTCTCAAACATCTATGCAGAAGTAGGTAGGTGGAGTGAGGTTGAAATGGTAAGGAGATTGATCAAAGATAGAGGAATTAAAAAGATACATGGATGTAGTTGGATTGAAGACCATAAAACGGTACATAGTTTTTGTGTAGGAGACAGATCACACATACAGACATGAGATCCAACCAAAGTTGGAGAAATTGGCTTCGGATATAGAAGGCAGCAGGGTATTTTCTAGATTTAAGACATTCACTTAATGATGTGGAAGAGGAGGAAGAATAATTATTTATCTGCCCCCACAGTGAAAAGTTGGCAATTGCATTTGGTTTGTTAAACACGCCCTCCAGAACAACTATTAGTGTTGTAAGAACCATTGAGTATGTGCTGCTTGCGGCACTGCACTGAAATTCATTTCTGAGATTGTTACAAGAGAAATTGTTGTGAAAGATGTGAACCGTTTCCATCGTTTCAAACAGGGACAATGTTCTTGGGGAGATTATTGATGATGCTAATTGAACCAGAGAATAGGTTTGCACCTCTAATAATGTGCATCGTGTTAAGTCTGCAGTAATGATGAAGGGGCAAGGTTCTATTTTCAGTTTCTAGAATTTTAATTAATTTTTGTTTCGAGTATTTGACAATATATTGGCGTTGTAAAACTAGATGCATAGAGATTAGTGTTTATACATTGTTGGAGTATCTGTCAAAGACCTGTTTTATGATAACATAGATGTTTCATTGAATTGTTTTCAGGAAACCTGCATATATATTAAATGAAAAGTTGTAGCAGGAGGTGGAGGGTGAAGAAAACATAAAAGGTGAGGAACACTTCAAGTAAATCGAAAGATGCTTGACCAGCAAGAAATGGGAGAGGAAGGTTCACAACTAATCCTTGTCATTTTGTATAGTTTTTTTTGTTTGGACTATTGTATTATCTCTTGTCTATGTCAGGTTTGACTGTTTAAGATTAACTTACACATTCTAGATCAGGTATATAGTTAACTACTGTATTCATATGTGGGAAACCTAATAGATGACATCAAATATTAAATTATATTTGATAAGATATAAATTGAATAATTTTGCATTAGTTACAAACCTAGCAAATGCTAGTGAAGACTACATTCCATATACCACTTCTAAGGTTTGTTTGCAGTTCTTAATCACAACTACATTAAGAATCATGATTTTCTGTACATGTTTCATATCAATATCTTATAGTAGGGTATTCAATTCATAATGTTCACACACTTTAGTCATGTGGCTAACAATTTTTGTTTTGTCAATTTTAAAATGTTGGAATCTTATCATAAGTATACATGCTTGTATACAACAAAGGCACAAAACGATAGTTTTTGGAAAGAATCTAGAATGGTGAATTTTAATTCTTCATCTCATGCAAATGCATTATATAACTTCATGGTTATAAGGAAACATATATATGTAAGTCATTATAGGTCTTTCTAATGAGTGTGTTAAATGTTTACAATAGAAGAAGAAAATTTGTTATGAAGTCTATTCTATCTTATAAAAGTTAAAATCTTTTTGTAACTATCAATATCACTCCTAAAGTCTCAAAGTACATTTAAAATTATAAATGAGTATTTTATGTATGCATTATTAATAGTATGGGACACATTAATGGAAGCAACTCCATTATCATTAATGATAAAAATAATTATTAAATAATCTCAGAAATTACATTACAAAAGTGGACAATATTGTTGTATTTCTGTAAATCATAGGATATATGCCACCACCAACAAAATTTCTTATTAAGAAAATCAACAAAATTCTAGGTTACAAAATAGGTCAATAATTAAGTCATTAAAAAATTAGTGTCTAAAATATGTGGAAATTCCTACTAGCACTCACATTGTAAACCACAAAAAATGCCTGTCACATAGACAACATAGATCTTAATTAGAGTTGTCTTAAAAAGTACAAAATGAGAGATTGTGCTTTGCATATTTTCCTTGACACCTAATAGGAAGAGAATTTGAGATTAATCTCATCCAATGTTGTGTTTTTAGTGCCTCTACTTTAAACTCCCCATGCTTAGGATAAGTGTCCTAATATGAAGCTATACTAACGAATATGGAATTTGGTATTGATGATTTTCCTTAGGTACTACATCACTTTGCTTGTTGGAACAAGGGGGAACCATTTGCAAGGAAACTATCATACATGATGATGGTAGCATCTAGATCTAATGTGGTTGCCTTAATTACCATATCTCTTACATTGAGAAGTAATACCACAAGGCGACACCTTAGTCATAGTTCATGTGCTTGCCACTAGTACTTGAGATTCTCTAGAGATTGTGTGATATAGGAGCATATCAAGCCTAAAAATAGTCATTTATCAACAAAAATATTTGTTTTCATATTTATTGTGTTTTGGAGGTATCTTTCAAGTTATTTTTATCATTTTGTGGCACCACAATTATATATTTCATGTTACAATTTGGAAACAATCATTTTATTTCCAATAAATAGTTATTGAGTTGTGTGATATTGTACATCTATCCAATTGCCATCACAGTTTGAACTACTAAGCATATGAACATGCCTATGTGATTCAGTTTGTATTTGATGCTTTATTGTTTACTAAATCATGATTTCATTGTATAAAAATAACTTAAATTGTCTATGCCCCAAAATATTGAAATTCCACTCCAAGTATGATGTTATTTATTTTATTATTGGTCAGAAGGGGCTTCACATAATGAGCCACATTGAATTTTGAGACTCATAGTTTGATGTACATCAAAATAGGAAAATTTGCTCATTTTCAAGGTGATACACCTAATTCCAAGCTCAACTAAAGGTTACAATCATTTAATTTGGAGTTGTTGATAATTATTACATGTACCTAGGGTAATGTATTGCATTTTTACTTGACACCAATCTTACATCTAACTTTCTATATGAATAGGTTTGATATTGTGGCATCATAAATTGTCACCCTTGACAATTTCACACTAGGTTTAGCTTCCCCTATGTGCTTGGACTTAATTGTGTATTTAATTTGCTTGTATAATAATAATCTTCAAAAAATCAAAGGTTGAATTGGGATTATAAATTTAATGTTTTTTTATTGATGTTTATGGCCTCAAAATAAGTTTAGACTAGGGTACCCAACGCCCCTATCCAGCCTATTTTGGCCCCAATTCACATATGTCAGTGTCAACATTTTAACATTTAAAAATTCAAAATCATTTGTCAATTATCAGTATTTGATTTTTAGGAAATTAAAGAATTGCATATAAGTACAAGTCTTTCATCATTTGAAAGCCTAGCAATTTTGAGAAGCAATCCTCACATTTTGAATTGAGCAATTGAGCATCCTAAGAGCAGAATTAGCAGGATTATTGCAACATTATTTCAGTCAAGCATCATGTTAGCAATGCATCGTATTTTCATGTGAGTTTGTTTATGTTTGATATCTATTTATTTTGTGAGTACCAACACTTACAGGACATCAAATCAAGCATCAATTTCTCCTTGAAAGTGATGAGTACAATGACTTTAATCCATCAAGGAATGCAGATTTGAGTGGTAAGTTGCAACAATTGTCAATTTGTCACTTGTTTAGCATTTAACCTTTGTTAGACCAAGGGTAGGCTCTCTTTTATATCATCAAAGCCATTGTGGAGGTAAAAATATTAAAACAAGGTTTGACTTAGGCAAGCCCCTATATGGTACAACCCTTTCCCCTCTTTCTTGTATGGAGATTATAATTCTCAAGCAAATTGGACAAGAATTGAAGACCTATTTGTTCATTCAAGTATTCAAGTCCTACAAGTCAATAAATTAGGGGAAGTGGATTTTATCAACAATAGACGAAGTTCCAACACTAAGTCTAGAGGTACAAAACCTACAAATAGAGAGCAACAGGAGATCGAAACTTGAGTTTGAGTATTTGCTTTTCAATTCTAGGATGCCCAACACCCCTGTCCAACTACTTCAAACTCAAATTTATATGCCAATTTCCTCTATGTTTACACTCTACTCTTTTGGACTCTATTTATTTTTCCCAATTCTATATTTTCCAAAACATCATCTCAATTTGTTGTATTTTCATAGTTAACCTAGGTACAACTTTGCATTATCAAATTAAATCAATGAATCTTTATCAACACAAATCCCCCAAAAGGACTAAAACCTTGATCCACCATTTTGGCTCTTCCATTGCGGTTAGTAGCAAAGTGGGTGTTTGAGATCAATTTTAGTATTTTTGCTTGTGATGTTGGAAAGAGTGTGGTTTAGGCCCTAGATCCCTTTTTTTGACATCGCATATATCATGTGTGGATATTGAGGGAGTAGGGGAAAAAAATTAAAAGAGTATTGGGGAATCTCATAAGATCTATTTGGTATCTGAAGGTTGAAGCTTGAACTGTATTGAAGCTCTTGAAGTTATGATGCAATTTAGTTTGAGAATCAACAAAATCAATTAATTATATGAATATTTTGTTTTCTATTATGCAAAAATCTATTGAGTGTAATCATTTGCTACGTGGTTAGATAGTCTCTAAGTAGACTCTCCAACCAGAATTACATCCTATGGTATTAAAGATTAGACGAATATTAAAGTGAAGAGAAGAGAGGGGAAAATAAGTAGTATACCAAAGTCCTATAAAAAAAGAAGATTTAAGTAAACTAACATTGAGTTGTTGGGTAAAAGATTGTTTGGTGAGTCATAATCTAGTTGTGAATATATCACTAATTGTGAGGCAATTTACATCAAATATGACCTTAAGATGCTTCCATGAAGGATGGGTGAAGGTCAAGTGTTTTCCATATTGTAAATTAAATTGAATAGATGTTTGATATAATGAGGAATGTCGAGATCCAATTGAATGTTTTTTAAGAGGATTGAAAATGGATCATAACCCTAAAGTATCTATGAAAGTGATGAAGAAAATTGTAAAGATGATAAATAAACAAACAAGCTATGAAATAAGAAGATGATCAAGAGGAAAAGACATTAAGAATTATTTATGATACCAGTAAGAGCACTAGAATTGATCTTCCTAATTATTTTGATAGTTTGAATCCTTAAAAGTTGATTGGTTGGTAACTAATCTAGAAGACTATTTTGTATATGAGATTTTTTTTAAATTTAAAGAGTGAGGTTTGTGAAAATAAACTCAAAGGTCATGTTGCTATATGGTGGAAGGGAATTTATTTAGAAAAGAATAGAAAGTAAATGTTAAATATTGAAAAGTGGGATAGAATTATATATGAGTTGAAGCCTAAGTTCATTCCTATAAATTATCAATTGGAACTATTGACAAAGTTACAAAATTTGAGACAAAAAGAATTGAGTATAAAAGAATATACAAAGGAATTTTATAAGTTAGCAATAAAACTTGTTCATCATTAGGTTATTTAAGAGAAAGTAGCAAGGTATATCAATGGTTGAAGATGATCTATTTAAGAAGTACGATTACATACAATATATTGAAAGCATATCATTTTGCCCTAAAATTTAAAGACAAGTTGAACACAAGATTTTATAATTAGTAGAATAAGTGAGGAATTAACAACATAATCTAGAGAGGAAGACATCAAGGCGGCAATTGATGGACTTATGGTGAAGAAGTAGAAGCAAAAGATAGCGTTAATGATACCACACAATTGTAGGTCTAAGTATTATCAACAAGTGGAGGAAGATGTAGAAAAGGTGGTCGAATACCATTTAAAGGACTTTGAATTAAGTGTGTAGCTGAATGACAAAGAACATTTGAATGCCCACAATTATGAGGATATGATAAATATCTAAGAGAATTGCAAGAGTTGCACATGTTGAAGAAGTTTCTTTCATTGGTGAGCAAGTAAGTGTATTAGAAAAAGGTGGGTCATTATTGATGAAGAGAATTTTGTTGAAACCTATAGTAAACTAGAATGAAGTAGTTGAGAGGAAAATTTTATTTAGAACAATATGTAAGTTTGGAGGTAAATGTTGGAAATTAATTATTGATGGTGGTAGTATTAATAATCTAGTTTCAAGTGAGATTGTAGAAAAGTTCAATTCGGAAAGGATACAATATCATAATCCTTATAGAGTATCTGGGTTGCAAAAGTTTGATAAGATTTTGGTTAGTTAGTAATGTTCTATTAAATTTAAGATTGGTATTTAGGAAGAAGAAATTTTGTGTGATATCATGCTTACATATGTTTGTCATATTTGGTTGGGTAGACTATGGTAGAGAAGATACTTATAGTTTGATAAAGGATGGAATAACATGTACATCTTAAAATAAATAATAATATTGCAAGAGCATTGTTCATAAACAATAAGTATTTTTTTGAAGAATGTTAAGTAGAGAAGGTTTATTGTACTATTGTTTTTAAAAGTATTTCTACTATGTGCTTAAAGAATACTTACAATTAGGTAATTATTAGCCCAACAAACTAGGTAAAATTATTAAATTTCAATTTAACATCAATGGATTTGATTGAAAAGATCTAAATATCTAAAATAATTATGTATTTAGTTCTTGTAGTAGGTAGTTCCATTTGTTACAAAGTTGTCTCTAATTACATTTCTATAGAAAAAAAAAAGAAAAGGTGGCATAAGTTCCCAAGTGCATGTATACTCTCTAGGGATATCTACATGTAATTTACTTTCTTTGAGAAAATCCTCATGTCAAACACTTTGAGCAATTCCTCATATAAAATAGGTTTTAAAATACCTCCCAAGGCATAATATTTCATTGAAAATCATTAAACACATATGGTAGGTAATAAAAATTTCCTTCCATAGGTAGAAACCTTCATTAAATTTAATGAAAATCCTCTTATAGCATTCAGTCTTAAACAACATCTAGTGCTTGGTGGAAAATAGAGAGAACACTTCTTCACATATGTGTAAGTTTGCAACTCTTTCAAATTTTTATCTTTAAGTAGGCATTGTAATAGTAACATATCTCTTATTACCCTTTTTTAACATAAGTCCTTTATGGATTAGGCTCATGTAAATTTAAAACCATTAACTTACCAACATTTCTTATAGAAACACTATCTTTTCATGCCTCTCGTTCAACACTCTTGGTAATGCAAGAACTTTTTATTGAGTTTGTATTTAACTCAGACCTATATATCTTAGCTAGATGGGCCTTGGTTTGATGCATACCAAGCCTCTAATTGATTGTGAGTTTCAATATCTTAATGGATAGTTAACTATAAAATACTTGGATACATGGTAGCCTCTAATACAATAGCATTGGTAGTTCACCATGTATAATTCAACAAGGATAAAACAAGGAAATTGTAGATAATTTTTAACAAAAAATAGTAGGAAAATACGGATTTGAATGAAGAACTAAGGAATTCCCAATCATTAAATAATAGACTCCTTGTATAAATACAACTATGAAAAAATACATTAATGCTTTCTCCTAAAGCAACAACCATTGTGAAAGGAGATGAAGAGCTTATCAAGAGAATAATAGAAGTAGAAATGTTGGTAAAGCAATCCAAAGAAAATGAGGAAAAATATCAAGAATAGGTAAAGGGAATCAAGATAAAAATGACACAAACTATCTATGGTCTCTTTTAGTTGAGGACTCAAATCATTATCAATCTGAGTGAAGTTCTATGGGAATGATTATTCTTGAATTGTTGGATCTTGAATTGTCTATGGATCTTCCAACATAGATTATTCTTTATGTGGAGGGTCATCCTTGGGTTGAACCATTAGATTAAAAGGGCTTACCCTTTCATAATATGTGATGGGATAGCTTCTTGGTGAAGGAACATTATTCCCCTGCACTTCACCATCTTCAAGACTCCTCCTAATTCAGTTGAATTTTTTTAGTGATGGCTAAAATTTATCCCTTTAATCTTGTCATGCTTTCTCTTTTTGGGTTAGGATAGTTTGCCTCTAATTTTACATCAACGAATAGTTTGGTTGTGTCGATTAAGGATACCTCATCTCCATACAAACATTCTTAAACTTATCTTACTCATTATATCTTCTCTATGTCTCTTGTTATGATGGTAAAGGTGGATATTATTCCTCAAACATCTATTCTTAGTGATGAGTATGATTTAGTTTATTGGATAGTTGTGCAAAAGATGAAGAAATATCTTCTAAATATGATGGTATAAATTTATACCTATTTTAGGGGTGAGGTTTTCCAATTTGGGTTCAAGGAACATGTAGAGAATGGGTGGTGGATTCTCAGTGTTATTATAGCTCATTCTCTTTTTCCTTCATGTTTGGTTGTTGTTAGTTAGGCCTAAGTGCTCTATTATTAGTTGTACAAGGGTTTATGCCTTTTCAAACACCTTATTTTTGTTAGAACACATCGATATACTGAGAGGGGGGTGAATCAGTATATACCACAAATTACTCCAATTCAATTTTATCAACCAAATCTTTCTACTACCTTAAACAGATAAAGAATCAAACTATGCAATTCAAAACACAACCATAACACCATATTTATGTGGAAACCCCTAAAAGGGAAAAAATTATGGTGATAAAGCTACTTGGATCTACTATCCAAATCTAGCCTCACAAATAACAACAAGATTTTTAAGTTTTATGGATTACAACCCAAAGGAAGCTACAACTACCTGAAACATAGCTTCTATGGATTCAACCAAAGGAAGCTACAACTCCCTACAAGCTACAACACTTATAGAAAAAAGCTACAACCTTTGTACAAAATACTTGACAAACCCTGCAAATCAATCACCTTTGTAGCATCCACACCATTCACACTGGCATATATCTTCAACACCTCTTCTCAACAAAACCTATCATCTTCAACACACTTATACACACACATATACTCACATCACACTCGCACATACCTCCTCGCATACACACACACACACTGATTTTGAAAAAAACTTCATCTTTTATTTATATCCTTCACAATCTTCAAAAATTTATCCTTTGTTAGCCAAGACGAAACGTGTAATATGAAACGTGCAACAACCACAATAGGTCGGCTCCCAAGAGGTCTACATTAATTAGAAATCAAATGAGGTTCAAACCAAGATATAATAATAACCTATTTGACCTTAGAACACATCTCCACATTGATGCACACTTCCAAACACCTAGCGCAACCATCTCAACATACCAAGGTGGCCCAACAAACACTTAACCTTCTATACATTAGCTCCAAACCTAAAGTGATATCAGAGAGGCCAAATAACATGATGCAAATCACTTTACACACATTATATGATTTGAAAAAATATTCTAATACACTCATTTCACAACTTCATGCTATTTCATGCTAGCACAAACAAATAGACATTGAACCTAACATCTCTTGCAAACTCTGAATACACTTAATCCTTAAATAGAACATTTAAAACCATACTTGTCGTACACCTCAACACCTGAAACTTGAAATGAGAAAACATTCAGACAATCTGAACTTATCCTCCAAACCGCAAGATCACATTTTCAAATATGGAGAAATGTGAAGCACTCCTTTGATTCTTTCTAATTGCAACAAAATTGTACTACTATCTCCACTTTGCTAGCTCTGGAATCTTTTGTGGTAACTTCTATGCTCTGAAATCATGAACATACATACTTCACACCTTTCACTATCTAACTTCCAAGCAACAAGGCCATATCTTCAAATGTGAAGAAATGTGGAGCATTCTCCCAAGCTTCTTCAGTGCAACATCCTATGCCTTTGACAGTTTGAAACCTTGCATACTTTATTTTATATCTTATGCATTGATTTACATCAAGGTATAGTGAATACAACATTCAAAACACCATAGACAACAATTACAACTATTCCCATCAAAAACAATAAACCACAACTTGTTCATATAAGCATACTTTTTTTCATCGCCATGTCCTTCACCTCACAACTATATTGACATCAATGACAACACATGCAAGAATATCTCTCTTTGGCATTGATGGAAACACTAACCTAATTGTACACATGAAAAATATACAAATTCATTTGACACACTTGATCTTGATTACTAACATCATTTCATCATGAATCACCTTCTCAGCTCGTCATCACTCTTCATCCCTTAATTGAATAAATCACTATTTATCTAATTAAGTCATTCTCTCTCGTTAATTAATCAATCTGATTTAATTAACCCTATATCCCTATTTAATTAAATAATTCATTTTATTTGATTAAATCCCTAAGGTCACCTTATTAAATTAAACAAGTTAAACTTTGTTTAATTTAATATCACCATCTCTCTTTAATTAAATAAAGAAAATCCTTTATTTAATTAAATCTAAATCACATTTCTCATCTTTTGATTTAAATCAACCCATCAATCTAAATCAAAATAGTCACATCACCTAATGCCTCATTAAATTAATTAACCTTTGATTAATTTAATCCTAATCTCCAAATCCTCTAGATTTTGCCACTTGCACATGAAAATGCATTTAATTGATTTATTAAATCCCTATTTTCTTTCAACTTGGCATCTTTTGAGAATAATCCTCGAAAATTTTGAAAATCTCTCCAAGTGGATTTGTCCTTCCAACAAGACATTCATTCCTCTTACATGTCCTTGTGCATTGAGCCAAGTGGCATTTAATTCATTATTTTTCCCTCTTAAGGGTCATTTCATGAATTTCAAATTCCACCTAATAACATTTATTATGCACAATCACAAAAATGTGTTCAACCTTCCTCCATTCACATCTTGACAAGTGACGTTTGGCCATTGGTTGAAGATTAATCCCACATTGCTCCATTTTGCTCATTCTTCCATTCTTGAAATCTATAAATTCAAGGCTCTTCTCCTCATTTGATCATCCACAATTTGAGTAAGTTTATTATACTCAATTTCATCCTCAAGCATATCCATTTTATCAAGATCTTAGCTAGGTTATGCAAGTTTTTCATCATAGAGCTCAATTAAATATTCATCAAAGTGCATCACTCATCAACATTGCATCATAGGAGTTGGGAAAGGGCCAATTTCTACACATAATTGGCACCAATTCCCCCATGGGATTGAGGATTTGCATTGCTTAAATAGGATTTAATTTGTTTTCTTGTCTTGTTCTTCATTTTCTTTCTATTTTGAGCATTGTAGATGAATTCCATGGGGAATCCTGATTCTCGCTTGCATTTGATCTAACTATGTGTTTGTTTGCTATGTTTGTGCAAATCTGGGATTGGGGTTCACATTTTGGCACTAGAAAGAGGGTAGGATTGAAGGATTCAATCACATTTTTCAGAAAAGTTCATGTTTTTTTGTGTTTTTTGCAGGTTCCAGGAAACTCAGTCGTTGACTGTCAAGCAATGCTATATTGCACCACTTCAAATTCCAAACTCAGCCACTGGGGTCTTCACGCCTAAAATTTTCAAATTTCAAACTAGTCCATAGACTTTCCAAATTACAAACTCCGTCGCTAGTCAAACAAAGTTGCAATCGTAGTCTTTGTTTTACTGTAGAGCGTCGCTCTTAGTAAATAACAACGTTATATTGTGTTGCTGGCATTTCCAAACTCTACCGCACCCGCGAACTGCACTGCTGGGGTGGAGTAAAAAGTCCAAATTTGATTTATTTTGACATGTGCTTTTGTGTTTCTAACATTTTGGGCTCCTAATCTATTTTTTGTCTCTATGTTTCCTGGTTTTAATCAATTTTGCAAATTGAGGCAAGGAGGAAGCAAAGAGAAATTTTTACTATGACATCATTGTCTTATTGTATTAAGTGTTTTTGAACACTTTGGGAGGACTTGTAATCCCTTTCTAAGAATTTGATTACCTTCATGCCTGTAGAAAACACTAAATTTCTTTTGGGTTTTAAAAAGAACACTACAAAAGCTTTCAATTTTTACAACGAAGGGGTTAAAAAGAACTTTAGAACAACTTACTAGATTTGGTTTAAGGTTAACAATTGAACAAGACAACTTTCATATTTCTTTTTGGTGTTTTAAAAAGAATCAAATCATTGTCTTAAGGATTTAAAATGAACATGTGCATCTTTGTTTTGTAGTCACTTACCCAAAGTAACATCATCAAAAAACAACATATGCACTTCTCTCATGCTTTATAGCGATCTTGAGAATCAAAATTCCTTTTGATGATTTTAAGTTGTGTAAGTGATTGCCTCCACATTTCATTTGGGTTTTAAAAATTGAACCAATCTTGTGAGTGTGAGTGGAGTGCACCGTGAGTGTTCTCTCTTGTTTCTCAACAAAGATCGATCGAACTACGGATGTACTTGCTCACTTTTGTGTACCTTTAGAGGGCCTGCCTTGGTGGGAAAAAGTACTCACCCCTAAGGAACGACCCAAGCGATAACGAGCATAAGCCAAGCTCTTCCAAACCACTATATAAATTTGTGGTTACGATGAAAATCGTAAACAATGGGAAGCAATGGATGATAACTCTCCCCCAGTATCCTTGTGATGCATAAAGCCCTTGTTCTAAGGGTTGGGAGATCTCTCACAAGGATTTTATCATTGCATCCCCTAAACTGGATGCCCTTACTACAAACTTTTGTTTAGAAGCCAAAAATCCCAATATTTGTTAATGTCAGGAGGTCGGACCTCCAGAGTCATCCCACATTCTTATGACTCTTAGTAGAAATGAAAATTATGCCATAGGAAATTCATGGGTATTGATGCTTTGTTGACCTGAGAAGTGTGTGTCATGGAGGGGAGCCAGTGTGGTCAAGCATCTAATCATTCGCTAAGAGTAAACGTAGTTGGATTCGTCCAAGTGGGAATTCAACAGATTTTTTCTTTACCATCCTAGGATTGTGCAATCTTTGAGTGAGTTAAACACTTTGTTTGGATCCAAAACATTTGAAACAAACATTCACAAGATCCTCAAAATTTCAAACCCTTTAGGAAAAGAAAGTAACTTTGACGAATTCAAGTGCTCATGCTTTTCCTAGGGATTTTATTCCTAGAGGCATCTAAGTATTTGGATTTAATCACAATTTTCTTTTACTAATGTCAACATTAGGGAACTCTTGCCTTGATTTCTTTAATTTCCACATAATGGACTTTGTGGGATGAGAAGGAATTAGGACATTAGAAATCTAGTTTGAAATTTTAATCAAGGAAGTGTTTGTGGTAAAAAGAACTCATTAAGCAAAGATAAGGACAATTGAAACCCACACATGTGTAATTCCAAATGATTTCCCACAAAATCAAAATCTGTAAACCCAAGTTCAAAATCCTTAGTCTAAGGGCTCGTGAAGAATGTCTTTCAAGGCTTCTCGAGGTAAGAGAAAGGTTGGTTTATAATTTTTACAAGAAAGCTTCAAAGAACAACCATAACTTGTATGAATTCTATTGTCAACAAAATCTCGATCTCTTTCGAAGATTTTTTTTTGTCACATAGGAAGTGTCAAGCACGTTCTTCAAAACCGAGGTCTTGTAAGAAGGATTTCTACCTATGATTGGTCTAGGATAAAAATCATCACTCTCACCCATCTCTCAACCATCAAAAAAAAAAAAAATCATCTCACCAACAACTTTTGAAAATCTTGAAAACATCATCCATTCTAGACTTTGGAAAATCATCTTGTTTGGTTAGATATGTGGGGATGAATCCTTCTCCACCTATTTGATCAAATTATCAAATCCTTGTGGAAAAAATTTCCTCTTGATAAAATCCAACATCTTGGGGCGTAGGAGTCCATTATCTAAAATCATCTTGTTTGGTTAGGGGTGTCCTGATGAATCCTTCTTTACACCTCTAGTCAAATTATCATCTTATGTATGATTCTACTCTAAGACAAAATCCAACATCTTCGATTTTACAAGTTCACTATCCCAATCAATCAAATCAAATCAATTCTCCAAAGTATAGTATCCCCCTCAAGGTTTCTCAAGAGTTCAATCATCTGCATCATCCATCCTTTTTATGTTTGACTCATCCCCATCTTTTGATCCTTAATCATCCTAAGTTCTTATCCTGTGTGCCTAAGGTTAGATCAATCTAAAGGACCAAACATTCTTGAAAATTGATCCTTATTTTATGGTGCAAACAAGATCATAACACAAGAAGAATATGGAAATTACGAAGGAAACATCAACTTCAAGTGACCTAAGCCAAACTGCTCCTAAGATGAATCTTGTTGGATCGAGCAATCCCCCAAGCAATTTCCCTCTGACATCACAAAATCCCTAGGAGGAGGTTCATGTAGAGGACATCACTGACAACATCGTAGGGATGACGCAAGATGAAATCCTTATGATGGTCCAAAATCCTGAAAATCATTGAATCGTCAATGCTATGATGAGGTTGTATCACTCCTAATACATGTTGGAATTGGCCAAATAAGGAGATAAACTCCTTTCTAACTATGACCTAATCACTCTTGTGGATAAACCTCTGGAGGTCATGCCTTCCATCCCACCCATGCCTCCATCTCAAAGCATCACCCAAAGTATCCCACATATTACATCATCCATCGCTCCAAGCCCACCAATTGTTAGCAAGGGAAGCTCGTTGCTTCATGCACTTCAAACACATCCCCTTGTGAGCAACCACAATTTGAATGCGAACACCACATCTGATCAATCCGTCCTGGTGAATCCATTACACCCATATGTTCCGCTCACATTCCATGATTCCATCAATCCAACCACTTTTCATGCAACACCAAATTATCCTCTAGACATTCAAACCTCTCTCCCAACCTCACAAGGAGAAGGTGATATGTCTGGAGTCAGAGGAATCTTTAATCCCTCATCATCACTTCAAGGGAATGCACCGCCTATCTTTCCAAAATTTCCACCTCTACCACTTACATCCACATCACCCCTTGGGTTGGATCTTCCTCCTCTACCCGCCATCAATCAAATCAATAAAAAAAAATCACCTTTTTTTGCTTCGTCATCGAAAAAGAAAAAAGACAACTTTGTAAACCCTAATATTTGGAAGCTTCTAAAATCTTGTTATAAGCGGTTGGGATGAGGAGTTGTAGCATGGCATTATTTGCAATATTATAATTTGTTTTTCACTAGATAATAAAATCATTGGATGGCTGTGGTTTTGTGGATGTAGCCCAGATTGGGTTAGCCACGTTAAATTCTTTGTGTTATAATTTTATGTGTGTATTTTATTTCTCTATTTTATTGATAAAATATTTATTTAACTTTTAGATATCTTCCTTCTAACCCTAACACTTTGTTGGCACAACAACAACATGACCAACAACAAGCCTTGTTGGTGCAACAACAACACAACCAACAACAACCATTGTTGGCTCAGCAGCAAATGTAGGCATTACCTGCTCAACAAAGCTTGCAACAAATTCCCACCAACATCCCACCCGTCAATCCAACACCTCAAAAAATGTTCACCCCACCTCTTGATCCACAAGGCGATGTGACAACACAAATCAGAATACTCTCGCAGGAAGTGCTTGATCTTGAATTAGGAAAAACAACAAAGACACCCAACAATTTGTGTCCTTGTCTTTTTGACCGGAGCTTAGCAATGGTACCATTCCCAAAGGGATTCAAAATCCCCAAATTTGACAAATATCATGGGATAGGAAACCCTGAAGATCACATTAGGGAGTTCTAGGTACATTGTATGGAAGTTGCATACAATGACACATATCTAATGCAATTGTTTCCTCAAAGCTTGGTTGGTCCTACTATGGAGTGGTTCTCTCATCTGCCTACTGACATCGGAACATGCCAAGAAATCAAGGATGCATTCCTCCATAATTATGCATTCAACATTGGCGTGGATGTTAGTTTAGAGGAACTTTCAACGCTCAAATAGAGAAAGGGGGAATCATTCGCCTCCTTCCTCCAACGATGGCGATCTAAGGCCATTCGGATCAAGTGGGTCATGCCAGAGGAACAACAAACCTACACCATCATTGCGAATCTGGACAAAACCTTGGCATTGTATCTAAAGATGCATTGCATCACCACATACAACCAATTGATCCCTAAGGAACTCAACATCGAAAGAGCCCTTATCACGCAAGCGGGCATGCCTACCTATCTTGAACATCAGGATAGTCGCCCATCTACCAGTTACAATGAGAAACCTTTCACATGGGAAAAGAATAGGAATGTTTCCAATGATGGAGTAGTCAATGCCAAGGTCATCATCAGTGCTTCAAAGAAAAATAATTAAACACATCATCAACCGTAGAATAATAATCGCAATAACACACAAGAAAATGTTGTAAACCAACAACCACCCCATAATCAAATCAATAATCTCAATAATCAAGGAGGAACACCTCCATGAAACAAGTATTTGCCCAAGAGGAAATTCATGGTCCTTGGAGAGTCAATCAAATCTATCATGAAAAATTTGGTCAATGAGAACATCATCAAGATCCCCACCTATGATAATTACCAGGAACCCCAGGTAAAACCACCCTGGTACGATAAAAAAATTCTGTGCAATTATCATAAGTTCAAGGGACATATGATGGCCAACTGCATGAAACTGAAGAATATCATCCAAGATCTAATCGATGACAAAATCATAAATGTTGAGCAACCGACCGGTAACCAAGATCTAAAAATATACACCAAGCAAAAGTATGGAAATGTAAACCATGTGTATGACGGAGTTGTCACCTCTTTAGATGAAATGGTCACTATTGTTAGTATTAAAGGAGCCAAAGCAGATTGTGGAGTCACCACATGCGGCGGCAAGGTCACTATTTTCAAGGCACCGCAACCAACTAAGACCCCCACCTCTAATAAAAAATCCATCCCTAATGGTTACAATGTCCTTGACTAGTTAAAAAGAACCCTTGCTTAGATCTCCATCATGGAGTTACTGAAGATTTCAGTTGCCCATAGAGAAATCCCCAAGAAAGAATTAGCTTCATCTACCGTCTCTCCCAACCTTGATACAAAGCAATTTCAATCTATGGTTGGTAACATCACCACTCCCAACCTCCTCACATTTTTTGATCAAGAATTTCATGCCCAACCATCTCATAACTTTGCACTCCACCTTGAAGTCATAGTTCATAAAATAAAGGTCAAAAGGGTCTTGGTGGATGGGGGTGCAGGCCTCAACATTTGTTCACTCAAGGTTATCAAGAATTTGGGAATATTTGAAGATTCCATTGAAAATGGTAAAGGTATCACAATCAGAGCTTATGACGATCAAGAAAGAGTGTCTCGAGCCACTATTCAACTCCCTATTCAAGTAGGGCCAACTTTTATGGAAACTACTTATCAGGTGCTTGACCTTGACCTACCATATAGAATCCTTCTAGGACGCTCGTGGATCCATGGGATGCAAGCAATTGCATCGACCTTCCACCAATGTGTCAAGTTTTCATATCAAAACCAAGAGGTCACAATTTATGGTGATCCTGGGCCATTTTCCTATTGCAAAAATATGGAAGCCAAGTATTATAAAGTTCCCCAAGTTCGAAAGAGCTATGAAGGCCCCTCCACTCCATATATCGACCCATCCAACATCGCCTCCACTTCTGGGACAAAGACACCTGCCATCCCCGACATATCCGACATCAAGCTTATAATCCAAGACAATGGGTGTGGGGAATAAAAAATGAAGAAGGGAGTTTTTGTAGTTGGGGAGTTACCTCAATCCCCCAGATCCCATGGACAACCACAAACCACCAATACAACAACTCAAACATTTAGAGTAGATCATTCCTGATTCCGAAAATGGGGAGATCTAGGCCAAGAAGTGGTGGATGGGCGAGACGTGTCTAGTCTCCTCTATCAAGATTAAAGACTCCTACCGAACCTTCCTATGGATAATGCAAACAAAGGACTCCAATTAATGTTGGGTATGGGTTATAAAAAAATGAAAGTCTGAGAAAGAACAACAATGGCCGATTGGAACCTATTATTTTTCAAAAACGCATGAAAAATATTGGCCTTGGGTGTACCCCTCCAAGTGTAACCATACATGGTAGAAGTACCCTAGTTAAAATAGTCAGGACTCCCCCTCAGCTCACGACATCCACCCTTCAACTACTAGTATCTATAGGTCTTCCCTTAGATAACTTCACCTTTGATATAACCGAGGTCTGTAGTAGTATCGATGATGAGGATACCATACCTAGCTTACCCATGTTTTTTGAAGACTCCTCCCTACTCATGATTAGTACCTTATCCTTTGAGTCAGACCACCAAACCCACAAAATAAACTTGGTCTACCCCCACCTCATCGATTATGACCAACAAGGGCCATTGATTCTAGACACGTTCTAAAATGATGAGGCACTCTCAGAGTTCATGGGACTAAGGGATATGGTACCATATGGAGATCATAAGGCTAGATTTGACATCACACTGGACACTCAAGTCTATTATAGGGAGACAATTGAATCTTTTAGTCGTAAAAGTGAGAAATTGAGAATAATCTCAAGGTCCTTGAGTGAAAACCACACTGTGGCACTCTTTGACCGTAAAATAATAAAAATAAAGGACGCATCCAACGGTGAAAACCTCTCTAAGGTGCTAGAGGATGAAGGATTCAATCTTTCCCTCACTGCACCTCATCAAGAAAAATCAGCAGTCCTGGAAAAGCAATGCAATCTCGTCAACCTAGGAACAGAGGAGCTACCACACATAACCTTCTATGTTGAGTCACTTCTCACGGAATGAACATGAACTCTTAACTGCATTCCTGAAAGAAAGAAAGAAAGGTAAACTTCACATGGACTTATGCTGACATGCCTGGGCTGGATCCAAAGGTAGTAGTCCATCACTTGGCTGTATATCCTGAAGCAAAACCTATTAGACAAATAATCAGAAAGATGCATCCCCAAATAGCCTTGGTAGTCAAAATGGAATTGCAGAAGCTTTTGGATGCAGGGTTCATACACCCAATTGATTATCTAGAATGGGTGTCCAACCTGGTACCTGTTTCAAATCCCATTGGGGGCATCCGCATTTGCATCGATTTCAGAGACAAATAAAGCATGTCCTAAGGATGAATTTCCACTACCAAATAGCAACATGATAATGGATATGACAGCTAGACATGAGATGCTATCACTAATGGATGGTTTTTTTGGATATAATCAGATCATGATAGCAAAGGAGGACCAACACAAGACAACATTCACATGCCCATGGGGAACCTATTGCTGGAATATGATGTCGTTTGGGTTAAATAATGTAGGAGAAACTTATCAGAGAGCCATGACATTGATATTTCATGACATGATTCATAAGACGGTGGAAGATTATGTGGATGATATATTGGCTAAATCAAGAAAAAGATGAGACCACATATCAGCATTAAGCTCCATTTTTGATAGGTTGAAAAAGTACAAGGTCTATCTCAACCCAAAGAAATGCATCTTCGGAGTGCAATCATGCAAGCTCCTGGGATATATCATGTCAATGAGAGGAATCGGGGTTGATCCCACCAAATTCAAGGTGATCCTCGAAATGGAAGAACCCAAGACACTAAAACAACTAAGAGGTATACAAGGCAGGTTCCAGTCTATCCGCTTATTCATAGCACAGTTGGCAAAAAAACAAATCCCATATTCTCATCTACTCCACAAGGGGGTAGTATACAAATGGGATGACAAATGTGACCAAGAATTTAACAAAATCAAGGAATACCTACTCATGCCACTAGTTCTAATGCCTCCAATTCCAAGAATACCATTGATCCTATACATTTCAGCAACAATGGCAGCTCTCAGTGCTCTCTTAGCCCAACATGATGAAAATGAAAGGGAAAGAGCAATATACTATATCAGCAGGACCATGGTAGGACACAAGATGAACTATACTCCTATTGAAAAATCTTGTCTAGCAGTTGTATTTGCAGCTCAAAATTTCAAACACTACATGTTGATTATCAGATCAAACTAATCACAAAGATAGATCCACTAAAGTATTTACTTTCTAAAGCCACTCTCACAGGACAAACAACCAAGTGGGTTATGATATTGACAGAACATGATATTGAATATGTGGAGCGCAAGGCCATCAAGGGATAATTAATTGCGGATCAACTAGCAGAGGCACCTATATATGCATAAAACCCACTTATCTCAAAGTTCCCTAACGAATCAATTTTCAGCCTAAGTGTAGCAGATCACTGGAAGATGTATTTTGATGGATCTTAGATGCAACACAAGTCAGGAGCAAGAATGTTCTTCATCACTCCCCAAGGATACTACATTCCCAAATCTTACAAGCTATCATTCCCATGCATGAATAATAAAGCAGAATATGAGGCTCTTGTCATAGGCTTAAGGATTGCAATACTATGGCAGATTATGGCTCTAAAGGTGTGTGGGGACTCTCAGATCATAATCAATCAAGTAAACAATGAATATCAAATGAAGGATGAAAAACTAACTGCATACAAGAAATTGGTGGAAAACCTCAAAGAGTCATTCATTGATATCACATTTGAACATCTACCTAGAGAAAACAATAGAGCAGCGGATGCAATGGCTACAATTCGATCACTCTTGGAAATCCCGCACAACGTCCCAAAGCAAGAATTTCTTGTAGAGCAGCTTCTCATACCAACATTCGAGGTACTAGAGTTTGAATTCGTGTGTGAACTCATTGGTCCCGGTGATCCCTGGTATAATGACATTTACACCTACTTGAGAGTAGGAGTCTTGTCCGTTGATATAACCCCAAAACTTAAACGAGCTTTTGTCAAAAATTCTTTATGTTTCATCATCCTAGGAGAAATCCTCTATTGTAGGAGCATCAAAGGGACCCTATTACATTGCCTAAATACCAAGGAAGCTCTGACTGCTTTAACCGAGGTACATAATGACATTTGTGGTTCACACTCGAGCGGTATGACTTTGGCTAATAAATTGTTGAGGACGGGATACTATTGGCCCACAATGGAAAGAGATGCACAAGACTTCGTCAGAATATGTTTGCAGTGTCAACAACATGGGAACCTCATCCATGCACCATTTTAGGAGCTTCATCCCATTGTCACACTTTGGCCCTTTTCATAGTGGGGGCTTGATGTCATTAGTAAAATCACCACCACATCCAATGGCCATAAATTCATCATTACCGCCACAAAGTACTTTACAAAGTGGGTCAAATCCATTCCCATGACCTCCATAACTAGAAAGCAGATATCAAAGTTCATCCTCAACTACCTTATTTTGCAATATGATGTCCCTCAAGACATTATTTCAGATAATGGGACACCTTTCAAAAATTAGTATGTCTATGACCTTTGCCAAAAATTCAACATCCAACATTGCTTCTCCACTTTGTAGTATCCCCAAGGCAATGGCCAAGGAGAAGTCACCACCAATAAAACCATCTTGAAAATCCTTAAGAAAACAGTCATTAACATTGGTCGTGACTGGCATGTGCAGCTGAATCCCACCTTATGGGCCTATCGCACCAGCATTCACACACCAACAGATGCCACCCCCTTTGCCCTGGTCTACGGATCAGAAGTCATTCTCCCCATTGAGATCAAACTTCCATCTCTGAGGATATCACTGCAAAATCTCATTACAGATGAAGAATACCAGGTCTCACAGCTAAATGAGCTAGAACTACTGGATGAATGGTGTATGGATGCCCTAAACCATCTACAAGTGTATCAAAACCGACTCAAGCGGAGTTATAAAAAGAAGATTAGGAGGCAGACCTTCCAAGTAAGAGAACTTGTGGCAAAGGAGAACTAGAAGACCATGCCAAACATAGAAAGAAAAGAAAAATTTGAGCCCAAATGGTTGGGACCTTTCATCATCACGACAAGGTATAAATCAGGGGCATATCAATTATCAACACCAGAAGGAGAGCCTCTGTCGGAGCCCATGAACAACTCCCATCTCAAAAAAAATTATGCCTAAAATGTTTCATGGTATAGAACCAAAAAATACCAAAATATCAAAAAGTATCATGAAAAAATGGTCACCCTGATGAAAACCTGGTAAACGGGCGTCTTGGTGACAACAAAAAAATCCCAAAAAAATCAGAAAAAGGATTGAAAACAGTAAAGAAAAAAATCATCCTCTAGTGAAAACCTGGAAAACAGGCACCAAGCATAAATAAAGCACTCTCCATCCACCTGGATCTTTGAGGCTTAATTTTCACACTCACTTATCCATTACATCTTACCATTCATCCATCATTAATCTCCCATCCATCCATCCGCATTCGCACCATAGCTTGATCTTGTGTTCGTATCATGTTCCACCCTAGCACTACTTGGCATATTCCTAAGGACAATTTGTCCTACCTTTATTGAAGTAGTCTATCGCACCACATTGAGGGCATGTTCTTGTACCTACATCAGATCAGACTCGTGTATATTCTTGTGAAAATCCTTCAAAAAATCCAAAAACATTCAAAATATCCATCCAAAATCCAAAACATCCAAAACATCCAATTCATATCAAAATCCAAAAACATGTCGAAAATGTGAAAAAGAAAAAGAGTCGTCATATCGAACTAAGTCATATATGAGCTTGAATGTAGGCAAGGTTGATCTTTTCCAATCCCCGAGAAATCTTAGGTCAGCCCTTTAGGCGTCTGTCGCAATAAAATGGTAATTTGTTTGCCCATCTATCTCATCAGTAATCAAGTCTATGTCAGTTGAACTACGTGGTCTCTGCGTCTATAACATAGGCAAGGTTAATCTGTTGATCAGCTCTTGAGACCCCTAGGATAGGTCTTTAAGTTAGTCTTTTGGTCAAAATCTCGAAAATACCAAAAAAATTGAAAATTCTCAAAAAACCCAAAATTCAAAACAACCTCAGAACATTTCAAAAAACATCCAAATATCTGAAAAAATCCAAAATGGTGCATCCATCTCATCTCGCTTTCACCCGCAATAATCATCATTCATAATAAATCAATCATCATTTTCATCCTTTGGTAAGTCAGTCGGAAGCAAGTCTAGCAGGTTCAAAAGTGAAAGCTCAATCGTTAAAGTCTCAAGTCTAGGTCAGTAAGTCAGCAAGTTGGTCAACTCAAAGTATCAATAGCTTATCATCGATTCAATCTTATCATCACCTTATCACAACATGTCCTAGGATGCATCATTCCTACAATGGACATCAACATTAGGCATCACTGTAGTTTACTCTTGGCTAGCGGTATAAAGAACATTAGCTTGTTTGTTTACTTTATCTTGGTCTTTTTAAGTTATCTTATTTTGCGTTCATTCCAATGACCTCTGGATGATGCCTAATTAGAATGGTTTAGAGATAAAATAATGGGGCAACAATCATTATCTTTTTATCTTCTATGCTTGTTGGATATTCTTGTAAAATAACTTGGTTATGCATGCTTTTTTTGGTTTGTAGGGAAGGTGTTTTATATGTCTTGTTGACCACATAGGAAGGCTTGCTTTTCTATGTTTTGGTCTGAGATGTTTGGAATATTTGAACTGCATTTTAGATAAGGTTTTGTATGTCAGGTGTGAATAGAAATACTCCTATCTAATTGTTGATTCAAAGTCCATCACACTAGGTACAACTCCATCTTGGTTCTTTATACCTTGATGCATCATACCTATGTGTATTATCAAACATAAAGTAAATGGCCCTTTTAAAACCCCAACTCTTGGTTGCATTATCATCATCATCATAAAATAAAGCTTATTGGATCTTCTTTCTTTTGTTTTGTTGGATCTCTTTTCTTCTATCTCCTTTCCACACTAACATGGTACCATGACAATTAATCAAAAAGCATCGCTAAATGCACCCATCTTGCATCCACAAATCATCAGCATAATGCAACATATTATATCATATAGGAAAATCAATCATATCATCGCATTTCATATATCATCATCTTGCATTATCATCTTAAGTTATGAAGAATCTTGAGTATCTTAAGAAATCATTGCATTCATGCCATTACATTTGTTCCACTATTTTCATAAATCATAATGCATAATCATATCATAAAACCATCACATAACCATTTTGCATCATTGCATAATCATATCAAAACATCCATATATCATCCATCATAAATGCATAAGGAAAACAAACGAAAACATTACCATCGCCTACATTCCATAGGTCATAGTACATCATTAGGGGCATAATATAGAAATCATTTTCATATCATGATTGCATCCATACATCATCACCATAAAATGCATAGAAAAATATAAAAAGAAATACATCCATAATCATTGTATCACATCATCGCATCATGTAGAAACATACATATTGCACAACATAAATAGATCTTATAGCATATCATAACACAAGAAATTAAAAATACATCAACACATCATGCACAAGTAAAGTAGGACACCTCATAAATTGAACCATATCATATATATCATCAAAAAATAAAACTGTCATGGTACAAAGATCGGATCGAGTGTGTATAAATCGAAGTATGTGATACAACCAGGGAAATAAAAAAATCAGAGCCCATGAATCAAAAATTATTGTCTATGATCAAAATATAGAGCTAGCCCTGTTGGCTGCTGCCCTCCCCAACCTGTCTCTTGGCATGGTCCTCGAGAGGCCTCATCCCTATTTGTTGTGAGTACTCAAGCATCTAGCCTACCGGTGGCACTGCATTCCTATAATGGAGTCCGTAATACTCTTCCTCTCTAACAACCTCCTTGTATGCTCCTAAAGATACTGATTGGCCCTGGGATGCAGAGGTTGCACTCTCGAGTTTTCTCTGCTGACCTATCTCCTGGTCTCTCTCAGACCTAGCTTGCTCCCTCTCTGTTGTAAGTGTTATGACCTGTTGTTGAGCTTGATCTCTCTCACCTGTCAAAATCTGAACCTGAGCCTAGAACTATTGGATCAGGGCATCTCGATGGTCTAGCGGAGGTGGCTGTTGCTAGGGAGCCTCTCTCTCCTTGTCTCTAGGAGGGGTCTGCTGGGTTAGGTCCTTGATCGGTGTTTATACCCGGGGAGGGGTATGTTGTGCCTCTACCCGAGGTGGTGTTTGGTGTGGAGGTGGTCCACCCCCACCTCCATCCCTGTCTCCATCCCTCTTGCCTCCCTTTCCCTGCCCTCGGTTAGCTAACCTACCTCTCGGCCTCCATCGTGGGGGTACCGCACCTCGAACTGTCGATCTCAGAGGGGGTCTGAACCAATCTTTAAATGACTATGTCACCCCCGCATCACCCTACCCCTGATCATATGGCCACGCTCTAGCCACTAATTGTCTGAAAGATGCTACGACCTCATCTACTGGAATGAGCCGACCCCATGCAGTCTCCCTCATAGTACGGGTGAAGATTGCCACATACTAGTCATCAGGCCTATCCTATATATCTCCAAACTGCCTGACCACTTTTTCGGGAAGATATCTCTCAATCATAGTGTGCTCCTTGCCCTGCATCAACTTGTCCTAGCAGGCAAAGAATAACTGATCAACATCATCGTACCATGGGCCTATGCCAAGCCAAGGCCTCCAAATGAACTCTATCATCTCATCAATGACTCACTGCCAGTGAGCGATCGCCTGCTCCTATATGAGTAAAAGTAATATGGTCCCCGCAATACCACCAGACAATTGGATCATCTATATCTAAGGCAACTGGTGTGACCTCCGAACGAAGTATTGCAATCCGCTCCCATGCCCAGATGTGAAGTAATGTAACCCCAGCCCCAATGGCCCTATTGTCTAGATACACAAACTTATTTAGATCTCTGTATAATGAGGCCAACATCACTGGGGCCCATTCAAGGCACTCCCTTTGAAAGAGCATCCACTCCCATGCCAATCCCCACCCCAGACTAAAGTATCAGCCCCACCGATCTGGTGCCACAAGACTTGATATAATGGCAGAAACAATGAGTTTGAATGTGGGCACTATGCCCTGATACCTCTCCAAATCAATTTGTCCCTCAGAAAAGATAATCTCATCCATCTCCATATTGGTGAAGCAGGCATCTCTCTCAGCATCAACATCATATATGACCCTCTCACCATGGATGGGTAGCCATAGGATGCGCCAAACATCCTCAAGTGTAATCATGGCCTCGCTAGTGGGAAGGTGGAAGGAGGATGTCTCGTTGTGTCATCGCTCCACCAAGGTTTCCATCATCCCCAAGTGGGTCCGAACAAGACGAACGTATGCAACAAACCAGAGACCAATAGCCCCAAGCTTCTCCTAAAGAAGATGGTGCATACCCTCCAGTCTGCTAAGCACCTCGCATCTGTTCTCCCTTGAATGTAGTATCTTGAGGTCCTCCTACACAAGAAAAGTCATTATGTCAAGCTTCAAAAAAAATCAGACCCTCGAACTGAGTTCTTGCTTGCCAAACAACAATTGTGGTGTTGTTTGCAAATTCCAAATTGTGTCACCACTGCGCAGTTTGACCACGCTCCTAAGCCCTAAACCCTAAACAGGCTCACCGTAGTGTTGTTTGCATATATGGTTGGCTATCCAGTGAAACCCTAATTTCTAAAGTGGACCACACCGGCTCTCTTCATACATGCAACACACTTAGAGGTTATGCGGTGCCGATTTAGCATTTGCAGCGGCACTATATAGCACTGCTTGACTCTAAAATAAGTTTAACCCTATTAAATGCACCAAAAAGATTAAAACTACAAGTCAGGAAAGGGGTACATACCATGGGTCCTACGCCACCTGGCTGTTGGTGCATTCATACTCACTCTAACACATGTTGGGAAGTTATCTTTGCGCTATCTTGATCAAGACTCAAAGCTCACAATACAAAAATCTTCAAATGCTAAGTGTGAAAATAATTTGAGAATGACCCCTTAGGGTCTATTTAAGCCTAAAAATTAAGGCTTTTTTACCTAATTCAGGCATCTAGCTAGGGTTTTAAACACCCGATCCTGTGTTTGCCCAATCGAGGGCCATTTTGTATTTTTTTTGGTGTTCTAACGCATTTTTTGGCATCTCGAAGCTTTTTTGGACCCGTCGAGCACCTTGTCCTCTTTTTTAGTGAGATCATCCAAAAATCCAAATTTTCGTCTGATCTCTCGAGGGGGCAATATACCAGCATAATCCTTTTCGCTGGAGCAACAATGAGGCATCTAAAAAATCAGACAATTTTTGAACTTTGACCACAACAGTTTATTCTCTAAACCAATGCAACAAGTGCATTGCTTCAAAGAGGGGCAAAATGTAGACATGGAAAAATACACAAATTGATCTGACACACTTGATCCTAATTACTAACAACATTTCATCATGAATCACCTTCTCAACTCGTCATCACTCTTCATCCCTTAATTGAATAAATCACTATTTATCTAATTAAGTCATTCTCTCTCGTTAATTAATCAATCTAATTTAATTAACCCTATATCCCTATTTAATTATATAATTAATTTTATTTGATTAAATCCTTAAGTTCACCTTATTAAATTAAACAAGTTAAACTTTATGATATCTCTATCAGGATTCAACCGTGTAGTTTTCAAGTCAAACTCATTGACCCATGATTCATGAGTAGTGGTTCACAAGAATCCATCTCTCATGATAATGAATGGTCCACTTAGCACTCATTTTTTTTAATTTAATTTCACCATCTCTCTTTAATTAAATAAAGAAAAACCTTTATTTAATTAAATCTAAATCACATTTCTCATCTTTTGATTTAAATCAACCCATAAATCTAAATCAAAATAGTCACATCACCTAATCCCTCATTAAATTAATTAACCTTTTATTAATTTAATCCTAATCTCCAAAATCCTCTAGATTTTTCCACTTGCACATGAAAATACATTTAATTGATTTATTAAACCCCTATTTTTTTCCAACTTGGCATCTTTTGAGAATATTCCTCCAAAATTTTGAAAATCTCTCCAAGTAGATTTGTCCTTCCAACAAGACATTCATTCCTCTTACATGTCCTTGTGCATTGAACCAAGTGGTATTTAATTCATTATTTTTCCCTTTTACAAGTCATTTCATGAATTTCAAATTCCACCTAATAACATTTATTGTGCACAATCACCAAAATGTGCTCAATCTTCCTCCATTCACATCTTGACAAGTGGCATTTGGCCATTGGTTGAAGATTAATCCCACATTGCTCCATTTTGTTCATTCTTCCATTCTTGAAATCTATAAATTCAAGGCTCTTCTCCTCATTTGATCATCCACAATTTGAGTAAGTTTATCAATTTCATCCTCAAGCATATCCATTTTTATCCATTTTACCAAGATCTTAGCTAGGTTATGCAGGTTTTTCATCATGGAGCTCAATTGAATCTTCATCAAAGTGCATCACTCATCAACATTGCATCATAGGAGTTGGGAAAGGGCCAATTTCTACACATAATTGGCACCAATTCCCCCATGGGATTGAGGATTTGTATTGCTTAAATAGGATTCAATTTGTTTTCTTGTCTTGTTCTTCATTTTCTTTCTATTTTGAGAATTATAGATGAATTCTGTGGGGAATCCTGATTCTCACTTCAATTTGATCTAACTATGTGTTTGTTTGCTATGTTTGTGTAGGTTTGGGATTGGGGTTCACACTAATATGCAATTTCTCCCCCTTTGACATCAAAGGAAAAGGGCTAGTGGTATTCATGTGTACCTGCAACAACATACAATCTCCCCTTGTCTACACAAACCTTATCATCCTTCTTAGACTATTTCTACCTGCTCCCCCTGAGAAGTAGCCCCATCAATCCAAGGATAAATATATGTCTTGAGCTGCTCCACTAGATAGATGCACCATCTATGCATCTAGTTAGAATGAGAGGAAATAACCCCTAACTTATGTCTGAGATATTCAAATGTGTCCTTAGAGAGTGCCTTTGTAAAGATATCTGCAATCTGATCCTTTGTAGGTACATATTCTAATTTTACCTCTTGATTTGTAACCTTCTCTTTTAAAAAGTGATACTTGATAGATATGTGCTTGGTTCAAGAATGTATCACTATATTTTTTGAAATATTCATGGAACTTGTATTGTCACATAGAATAGGAATGGGCTCATCATAAATTACCTTGATATCCTTCAATTTTTGCTTCATCCACAACACTTGAATGGAGCAGTATGTTGTAGCTATATACTCTACTTATGTTGTTGATAAGGACACTAAATCTGCTTCTTACTAATCCATGATACCAATTTGTCTCCCAAAAAGAAAGCTCCACCATTGTCACTTCTTCTATAATAAAAAATAATAGCCCAATCTACATAAATATATGCATGTAGGGAAAATACATCAACTTTTTTATACCACAATCCATAATCCGAAGTGTTCTTCAAATATATGAAAATCCTTTTGACTGCATTCACATGATTTTCTCTTGGATTATCTTGAAACCTTGCAACCAAGCAAACGACTTGCATAATGTTAGGACTTGATGTTGTTAAGTACAGTAGGCCCCCATGCAGAGTCCAATCGGCCTCAGGTGACTCATCATCTTTTCTCAAATGACAACTTGTTACAATAGGAATACTCACTGGTTTACAATATTCCATACCAAACATCTTTAACATCTCATTGACATACTTTTATTGAGAGATAAAAATACCATCATTTGATTGAGAAATTTGGAGTCTAAGGAAGAATGATAACTCGCCTATCATAGAAATTTCAAATTCCTTCTACATCTCTTTTGTAAACTTCTTAAACATTTCATCATTACCACCAAATATTATATCATCAACATATACAACTATTAGAATTTTCTCATCCCCAATTTTGGTGTAAATATTGTTATATGTGGTACCTTTCTTGAAGCCTTGCTGGAGTAAGTACTTTTCCAACCTTGCTACCAAGCCTTGGGTTCTTCTTTGAGACCATATAAAGCCATCTTAAGTTTCCATACCATGTTTCATTCTTCTAATAGCTAAAATCCATCAGGCTGCTCTATGTAAACTTCTTGTAAATCACCATTCAAGAAAGCAAATTTAACATCCATTTGATATACCTTGAATTCCTTGTGAACTGCAAATGCAAGAAACATTTTGATTGCTTCCATTCTTTCCATCGGAGGAAATGTCTCCTCAAAATCAATTCCTTTCACTTGTGAATAACCTTTCCACACCAGTCTTGCTTTGTTTCTCACCACCTATCCATCTTCATTCAATTTATTTTTGAACACCCATTTTGTCCCTATCACATTTTTGTTTGTAGACCTTGGCACCAATTCCCAAGGCTAAATTTTATCTATTTGGTTCAGTTCTTCATCCATTTCTTGTATCTATCCTTCATCCTTACTAGCATCAATAAAAAAATTAGGTCCTATTCTTGAGAGTAAATAAAATTTTACCTATTCATTTTCCCTTGCAAATATTCTTCTAATCGACACTCCTTCATTCTACTCTCCAATTATATGATCTTCTAAATTATTCTTCTAAACATACTTGGTAGGAGTCTTGGTGATATTCTCGTGTTTCTTCCTTTTCTTCAATTTCTTCTTCTTCTTCTTTTGTGTGAGAAAGTTCATCTGACCAACATTATTCTTTTTCATATTCAATTTGATGTGACTCTTCATCAATCCTAACATTTACACTCTCAACTATCTTCCTCAGTATTTTATTAGAGCACTTGTAAGCTTTTCTCCTAGTTGAGTATCCAAGAAAGATTCCTTCATCAGATCTTGAGTCAAATTTTCCCAAACCTTCTTCATCTCTTTTAATGTAGAATTTTCTTCCAAAAACTCTGAAGTAATTGATAGATGTTGGTCTTCCATACCATATCTCATAAGGATTCTTGGTATCGTTCACTCTTAGTTGTCCTTTATTAAGAATATATACAATGTTATGTACTACTTTCCAATATACATCAGGAAACTTGGCTTCACTAAACATTATTCTTGCAATCTCCTAAATAGTTTTATTCTTCCTTTCCACTACTCCATTATGTTGAGGATTTCTAACAGTAGATAGATGCCTCTTTATTCCACGTTCTTCACAAAAATCCTCAAACTCGTTTTTGTGAACTCGCCGCCTCTATCAGAACTTAAGCACTTTATTCTAGTGCATTCATTTTGTTTTCAACCATTGACTTGGAAATATTAAACCTACTCAAGGATTCTATTTTTTATTTTAAGAATGTAACCCATGTCATCCTAGAGAAATCATCAATGGGCGGCATAAATTATACCTTTCACCTTGGAGACTCTTTCTATTGGTAGTTCTGCACAAAGCCATATGAATTGGTTCCAATGGCCTTGTAGAAAAATACTCCTTGATCTTGAATCTTATCCTCATCTACTTCCGGATCTGACATTCTTTACACAAGGTGCTTACAAGATTGATAATATCTAGCATATCACTTATTGCTTGTATGGAGTTGATCTTCACAATATTATCAAATCTGATGTGCCACATCCTCTTGTGCCACAACCAACATTCACTTGTTTGTCCTAGAAGACAACTTCTTCCATTAACACCCTTTAGGTTGTACAAGTTGCTTTATGTCCTAGATCCTTTTGCCACCAATTTACCATAACTTTCTCTTATCATGTCACACCCTTGCTCATGAAATGGGATTGTATCCTTTGTTTCATATCTAACTTACACTACTAAGATCATGCTTGACACCTTCTACATAGACAACATCTTTTATCCTTGATTCTCCATCAATACTTATGGTGCCCTTTCCACAAATCTTTGTAGATGATTTTTCTCCAAATTTGACTAATCTACCATTCCACTTATTATGATTGATGAAAAAACATTTGTCACCTATCATGTGGCTTGAACATCCATTGTCTATTACCCAGAGATTTTTTTTCCCTTGAGCATGAAGTGTTGTTTGGAAAATCATTTAATTTTCAACTTCATTTTTTGTTTCCTCTCTTTTGGAAGTGTCATTCTCCTTTAATTTATCAATAACATATTCTATATGGGTTTCTAATTGTTTAAATCTACTGCTATAATATCTTGTTATATGTCCAACATCTTTTCATATTTGATATATCACATTGGCATCCACTAGTGAAGCAAGAGAATTCCTACTTATAAATTTTATTTTATTTATTTCAGACTTACAATCCATAGCCTTATGACCATACTTATTGCAGATGGAATAATAACCAAAAATTCATGATTAAACTTATTTTTGAATAATCTTCTTGCTTGGAAATATTTTTCTTTAGGCATGATTGGAATGAGATATTTCTTCAAGGTTATCTAGATTTCCAGACTTTTCTTTCTTCAATTCCTTTTTGAGTAAAAGGATTCATTTCTCTAGTTTTGTGCATTCATTTATCTTGGCTTCAATTAGGTCCTTTTGTTCTTTGTTCTTTGTTCTCTATCCTTGCACATTCCAAGTCTTCAAGAGAAGAAATAAGTTCACCTTAAAAATCAACTTCACATTCTTCTTCATATACCAGCTTGCTTGAACCATCAGAAATTACCATGGCCATGAATAAGAATTCTCCTCTTTCATCATCTAATGAGTAGTGGTCTACTTCTTCTAAGGAGTTGTAGTCTTCTTTGGAAATGAGATTCCTCTTGAAGTTGTTCCTCTTGAAACCCTTGTTTCTATATTCATTTTATCCAAAAGGACATTTAGAAGCATAATGATTAACTCTTCCACATTTAAAACATTTGAGATGTAACTTACCTTAATACTTGCCTCATCCCTTCTTCAAATTTCTCACAAATTTTGCTTCTTCTTCCTTATATTCACTGTATGAAACAAATGTCCCTTCTTTCTTCATGTCTTTGAAAGAAGCTTCTCTTTTTTATGTACCTTGGACATAATTTCTCATCTCATAGGTAGTGAGATACCCAAATATCTCTTTCATGGTAATTTTCTTTAGAACTTTGGCTTCTTCAGTATCAAAGACTTTTGAATCAAATTGGTGAGGGAGAGTTCTGAAGGCTTTTTTCACAACCTCTAAATCTGTTATTTTTTCACCTTGTCCTCTGATTCCATTGACTTCTTCATCCATCTGAAGCAAATAGCTAGCAATTTTTACGTCTTCTTTCATCCTTAGATTCTCAAACATTGTTGTATAAGATTGTAATTTTCTTTCTTTACACTGTCATTTCCTTCACAGATATTTTTTAGTTTATCCCATATCTCCTTGGTTGTCTTGCCCTGCACTACCTTGACAAACTCAAAATTTATTAAACCACTTAAGATAGCATTCTTTTCTTTATCATTTTTTCATGGGCCTTCTTCACATTAGCATCTATAATAGGATGAGCAAGTTTAGTATAATCATCTTTTTCAGCTCTCCAAACATCATACCCTAGCGAGGTGAGATAGGCTTCCATCCTTACACTCTAGAAGGCATAGTTTCTTCCATCAAATATCGATGATTTAGAAGAGTACTCTTTTTGAGCCATTTGGTCTATTCCAAGATCTACCTTTAGCTATTAGGTTGCACCAAGGAACTCAACTTTGATACCAATTGTTAGAACACACTAACATATTATGAGGGGGATGAATCAATATATATCACAAATTACTCCAATTCAATTACCTTAAACAAATAAATAATCAAACTATGCAATTCAAAACACAACCATAACACTAGATTTACATGGAAAACTCTAGAAGGGAAAAACCATGGTGAGCAAGCTAGTTGGATCTATACTCCAAATCCATCCTCACAAATAGAAACAATATTTACAAGTTTAATGGGCTACGACCTAAAGAAAGCTACAACTCCTTGAAACACAATTTTATAGATTAAACCAAAGGAAGCTACAAATCTCTACAAGCTACAACACTTACAAAAAGAGGCTACAACCTTTGTACAAAATACTTGACAAACCCTGTTGATCAATCACCTCCGCAACATCCACACCATTCACACTAACATATATCTTCAACACCTCTACTCAATAGCCTCTACTAGCTTACTAACACTTCCACACCCACACTCGCACATACCTCCTCACATACACACACTCATTTTGCAACAAAATTGATCTTTTATTAATATCCTCCACAAACTTCAAAAAGTTTCATTTGTTGGCCAACATGAAACATGGAACAAGTCAGCTCCACATTGGCGCACACTTCCAAACACCTGGCGTAATCATCCCAATATACCAAGTCAGCCTAGTAAACACTTAACCTTTTATACATTAGCTCTAAACCTAAAGCAGTATCAGAGGGACCAAATAGCATCATGTGGCTCACTTTACAAGAATTATATGACTTGAAAAAACATTCTCATACACTCCTTTCACAACTTAATGCTACTTCATGTTGGCGCAAACAAACAGACACTAAACCCAACATCTCTTACAAACTATAAATACACAATCTTGACATAGAACATTTAAAACTAGAATTGTGGTACACCTCAATACTTGAAACTTGAAATGAGAAAACATACAAACAATTTGAACTTGTCCTCCAAACCACATGATCACATCTTCAAATGAAAAGAAAAGTGGAGCATTCCTCTTACTCTTTTTTACTACAACACTGTATTGTTGTCTTCACTCTGCTAGCTCTAGAATCTTCTACAATAACTTCTATGCTTTAAAATTAGGAACATACATACTTCACACCTATCACTATCTAACTTCCAAGAAAAAATGCCATATCTTCAAATGTGAAGGAATGTGGAGTATTCTCCTAAGCTTCTTTAGTGCAAATTCTCATGCATTTAACAGTTTGAAACCTTACATAATTTCTTTTATATCTTATGCAATTTTTTACATCAAGGGACAATGAACAACATTCACAACACCGTAGACAACAATTACAACTCTTTCCATCAAAAATTAAAGAAAATAAAAATATTAAATTATATTTTTGAATTAAAATTGATAAAAAAATATGATCAATTTAATCTTGCAATGGTTAAAATATCATACCCAAACCCTTCTCCCTACTATTAGAGTTTTCTTTATACACTAAGTCTATGGGTTGCATATTCTTCCATAAATTTGTCCAATAACATTATTTCAATGTATCCTCATTATCACTCATCCCCATAAACTAATCATCATCTCTAGATGTTTCATTCACCACTATGGATTAGATTTATAGGTACTAAATTGACCTAGGCCATTTCCACAATTACATATCTAAACCTCAAACTTTTTAAATTAAAATTTTAAATCTAAACCTTGTCAACCATTCCATTAGATATTATACGTTGATCCAATGCACATATATGTGGATCTGTGTGTTGTGGTTTTTATTTAAGTGCATTCATCATTCATTTAGAAATCATTAGGAATTATGAAAAATATTATTAGAGAGCATTCATGATACATTAATAATAGTATATTTAAAGAATACAACATCTTATACATCTCTTTATACTTCCTTGTTATCTTTAATTTTGGTTCATCAATTTTGAATTTATCTACTTAGGGGCTTGGATAAGAAGAACGTGACCCTAACTTAGCAAGCTCCTAAATAGCATCTATAGAGACCACAAGGAAAGGCACAACCAATTCTAGTTATCATTTTTTAACCATGTCATTTCTATAGGAAAAGATTTAGTTTTGTGTGCTTGTTCACTTTTCTAGGCATGCAAATTAGTTCCACAAGCATATATTTTAACCACAATAGAGACCAAGCAATTTACAAATTCTAAAATGTTCATCTAATCAAACCCTAAAATTTCAACAATTTGGCAAATCATTTCCTAGAATATTCAATGACATGTTTTGCAATAAAAAATATAATTATAATAAGTCATTTAGTTATGTTCTATAATTATTTTTACATTTATTGTTCTAGTCCCAACCCTTAAACCTAGGCTAATTGATTTTTTAATTACTTTATTTTTTTAATTAGGCTAGATATTTGTATAAATATGACTTTCTCTATTATATAAATTGGTGAACCCAATATTTCTATATAACTTACGACTTTAACCTTAGAGTTTATCCCTCTTTTATTAGTGTATTTATTTTTTTTTTAATACCATTTTCATATTCAGATAATATTAATGTTTTGATCAGGGTTGGGGCCCTAACTCGGTTGGCTAAATCTTTCCTGTTGTAGGAGGCTGGTCATGAGGTCTAGTCTCCCCCACCCCCGTGGTACTAGAGGGCATGTCGCGCCAACGTCGCCGGTGACGTTAAAAATTTTACCAGGCGCACTGCAGTTTATAGGGGGTTGTGCTACCTGATTCCTGCAGTCTAATAAAAAAAAATATTAATGTTTTGATCCGTTTTTAATTTTTATTGTTATAGGTATTTCTTTAAGGTTTAAATTTTTTATGTTTGATTTTATTTTCATCCTACCATACCCACTCTTATTTTGGCCTCTTGGGTTTAATTAATTGATTTATTTATATATTTGATCACTTGACAAATTTTTAGATCTTTCATGTTTTTATACCATTTTTCCTCTAAGTTTTTGTGAGTTGTTTATATGTACCAAGGTTTCATTCACATCCTCACTTTCTGGGGCAGGAGCACCTAGAAGACTAGAAGAACACCTAGGAAACACTAGGTATAGAAAAGGTTTGTGAACTTGGTTTGAATTTAATAAGGTCATGTTGACCATTGCATTGTGTTAGAAGGTTAGGAATAAGGAGTGCTCATAAGTTATCCGGAGTGGCAAAGGTTAGGAGTTTAGTTACTCACTTTGTTAGTTCTAGGAACTTGGCAAAAGGTGGCAAAACGGAACACTTTGCACTTTTTCCACCTTGTAACTAACATGTATGACCAAGGAGGTGGTTACCATCTGGGAAACCTATTTAAGGATTGCCTCAACCTGTGTGAAAGGTTGGAAGGCATTTGGAGTTTTGTAATCTTGAAAATTTCATGAAGGAGAAATAAGAGCAGTAGGAGTAATTGGTTAATATTTTTTTTTTGAGTTCTTGGTAGTGTATTAATGGTGTAATCAGGTATCTAGATACGTGTGGAATGAGATGTAATTGTTTTTCAAAGCTTTGTGTGGTCAGTAGTTAAGAATTTCCATTGTTTCATAGCTTGTTCTTAGTTAAGTTTTGTTTTCTTTCCATTGTTGACCAGTCTAGTAACTATCAACCATGGAGTCTTAGACCTCTATCTTTCTCTATACCTGGTGTATAGTCTGAGGGGAATGAGGCTAAGCTCCATGCCTATACATAGGTTAGGTCTAGGAGTCTTTAGGGGTCAAGTAGCTATGAGGAAAGTCACTTCCTAGGCGAGCTTGGCAATGCCCGGCTAGGAAGGACAGTGCTAAAAAGCATAACTTGCAGGGACGAATTCTCCAGGACAAACCCCATGGTAGAAGTGTGGAGGGAGGTCTCATAGTGGTTTGGTACCAAGGAGGAGGTCCCAATAGTCCGTTTGCTAGGCAAACACTTTGACAGTCCAACCGAGTGGTCAGGAATTTGCCCAGCTAGGAAGGACAATGCTAAAAAACACATAACTTGCAAGGGCGACCTCACGTTGCTAATCCCCAGGGTAGAAAGTTGGAAGGGGGTATTCTGAATGTCTGGTACCAAGGAGGAGGTCCCAACAGGCCGTTTGGGTGGTGAACTCTTTGACAGTCCAACCGGGTGGCCAGGAAATGGCAACAAAACCCTACATTTTCCTAAATTTGGTGAAGCGACCTGTGTATGGCCAGATAAGGCATGAGACCTCAAGAATCTTGTAGAGGTTGGTATCAATACCAAGCAAAGCCTATGAAGGTTCAGGGTTCTTTGGACAAGTTTTGTGAAAATTCCATTTTTCTCGGGCTAGGAGGGCTAAAAAGAGACTCTAGGCTTGTTGCTTTGAAAACCTAAGTGAGGGTTTGGAAGAAACGATGATGGAATGGAGTTAGTGGTTGTTCAAGAGACCAAATGGAATGCTAGGGAGCATGACAACACATCTTTACATTCCTGCAAGCATTTAGTTGAGTATTGAGAGTATTTGGCCTTTAGGGATGAGTAAGGGTCAAGGGTGAAGCAGAGGCAAAGCACTAAGTTTTGGTTGAATTGTGTGACATGGTTGGAAGAGGGAATGGCCAGTAGAACCAGGGGTAATTGAATTTGTGTCAAGACCTATAGGTTGAGTGGTGGAGGAAGCCACCAAAGGGAATTGCTGAGGTGAGACCTGGAGCATGGGATTGTGATTTTTCCATCCATTCCCCTTTTACACCTGATTGGTGTCAGAGCAAGTTAAAGGTTTGGGATAGTGACTTGTATGTCAGAGGTTGAATCAAGTGGTTCCACAATCATGGTGACAAATGCTGAGTTGGCAAAGAAGGTTGAAGACCAAGAAGAAGATAATAGAAGACTAAGGGAAAGACTAGCACAATTGGAGGAGACATTGAGTACTGTATTAAACAAGGATGGTGAGGACAGTAATAGGGTACCAAAGAAAGAAGAGGTTGTAGAGGAAGACAAGATCCCTGAACCTGACCCTATTCTACAAGAGGACCCTTTCTTGAAGGTATTGAAAGCTTTGAGTGGGAAGGCACTTGAAGGCATACCAATGTTCAGTGGGAAGATGGAAGCCGATCTAGTCATGGATTGGATAGAAGGTATGGAGAATCATTTTGAGTGTGATGGGGTCATAGAGGCACAGAAGGTGAAGGTGGCTAAATCCAAATTGAGAGGATCAGCTTTGACATGGTGGAAATTCATCCAAACAGAGAGGGAGAAGGAAGGAAAGAAACCCATCTCAACTTGGAAAGGTATGGTTGCAAAGGTGAGAGAAGCCTACATGCTTGATGACTATGAGATTCAACTACACAAGAAGAGACAAAGCTTAAGGTAGAAAGACCTAGATGTGAATACCTACACAGAGGAGTTCCAAAAAATTTGTATGAGGTCTAATGTTTTAGAAGATGAAAGCCTCAAGGTGGCTAGATATCTTAATGGATTGAAATGGAACATTCAAGAGGAGATGGCTCTTTTAAGTCCAAAGATAGTACATCAATGCTATCAATTAGCTATCAAGATTGAGGAGAGAAGCAAGAGGAAGCAAGATCAGGTTTATAAGGGCAGAGGTAAAGGCAGAGATCATAGAGATCAAAGAGGACAGCGTGGTGGCTACCAAGGTAGAGGTAATGACCAAAGAAACCAAGAAGAGTTAAAAACCATAGATCATGGCAATGAAGCACCTTCTAGAGGAGGGTATAACAGAGGTAGAGGCTCTCAAGGAGGATCCAATAGAGGAAGAGGAGCAGGCAGGAGTAATTCCTATTTTGCAACCATGAAATGCTATCATTGTGGTCAAGTTGGACACCCAGCCTATAGATGCCCAGAAAAAGAAACTTCATCAAGCAATGAGAAGAGAGTGGCTTATACACAAGAGGACACCATGAGTCCTAAGACAACTGAGGTTAGTCATATTGAATCTGAGAATGGAGAGAGTTTGATGTTCAAAAGATTTTTGATCAGACAACCGGTCAAGGAGGAACCAAAACAAAGAAGAGCTCTATTTAGAGTAAGATGCAAGATACTTGGTAAAGTATGCAAGGTCATAGTAGACTCATGTTCAACAAATAATATAATCTCAGAGGAGGCAGTAATGAAATTGAAATTGAAGAAGGTACCCCACACCAATCCCTACAAGGTCACATGGCTTAACAAAGGGCAAAGTGTTTTGGTGAATGAACAAGTAACGGTGGAGTTTTCCATTGGAGGATACAAGGACAAGTTAGTTTGTGATGTTTTACCCATGGATGCATGTAATCTACTGTTAGGAAGACCATGGAAATATGATAGGAGTGCCATGTATGATGGGAAGGAGAATACAATTTCATTTAAGAAGGATGGAAAGACTTTTAAATTGCAGTCACTGTCGGAGGAGGATGAAGGACAGTTAAAGACACCAAGTGTGCTACTAAGTAGTGGGAAAGAGTTCCTCAACACCCTACATGAAGGTGGAGAAGGATATGTAGTGCTATTGCAATCCAAGGAGGAAGACAAGACTGAAAAACCAATCATACCCAAGGTAGTCCAGAATTTACTTGAGAAGTACAAAGACATAGTAAGTGATGGCACACCTGCAACTTTACCTCCTAAAAGAGCTATTAGTCATCAAATTGACTTCATACTTGGAGCATCATTACCTAACAAAGCAGCATACAAGATTACACCGGATCATAATTTGGAAGTGGCCAGACAAGTGCAAGAGTTGTTGGATCAAGGATTGATTCAAAAGAGCATCAGCCCATGTGCAGTACCAGTAGTCTTGGCAACCAAGAAGGGAGGCAAATGGAGGTTATGTACTGATTCTAGAGCAATAAATAGAATCACCATTAGGTATAGGTTCCCTATTCCTAGGATTGAAGACTTAATGGATTGTCTAGGAGGAGCTCAATACTACACCAAGTTGGATCTCAAGAGTGGATACCATCAAATCAGAATTAAGGATGGTGATGAATGGAAGACAACATTCAAGACAATAGATGGATTATATGAGTGGAGAGTGATGCCATTTGGTCTCTCCAATGCCCCTAGAACGTTCATGAGGCTCATGAATGAAGTGCTCAAGGACTTCATAGGGATATTTGTGGTTGTATACCTTGATGACATCCTCATCTTTAGCAAAACAGCAGAGGACCATCTCAAACATGTGGAGTTGGTACTTAGAAGATTGCAAGAGGAGAAGTTGGCTATCAACCTGGAAAAGTGTGAATTTTTCAAACAAGAACTTGTATATTTGGGATTTGTAGTGTCTAAGGGATCATTGAAGATGGATCCAAGCAAGGTGGAGGCAATCATAAATTGGCCTACACCAACAACAGGGACTGAGGTAAGAAGTTTCCATGGATTGGCTCAATTCTATAGAAAATTCATAAGGAACTTTAGTGGTATTTGTGCACTGGTCTTAGATACAATAAAAGGTGGTGTGAAAACCAAGTTTGTGTGGACACAAGAAGCTGAGAGAGGATTTGAGAAACTGAAACAAGAGGTGGCAACTCAACCTATTCTCTTGTTGCCTAGCTTTGACAAGTTGTTCACTGTGGAATGTGATGCTAGTGGAGTGGCAATTGGAGGAGTGTTGAGTCAAGAGGGAAGACCTGTAGCATTCTTTAGTGAGAATCTTAATGAAGCAAAGAAGAAATACTCAACCTATGACTTAGAACTCTATGCTTTGGTTCAGTCACTTAGGAAATGGAGGCATTATCTTCTACCCAAGGAGTTTGTAGTCTTTACAGACAACCAAGCACTCAGTTACATGAATACCCAAGAGAAGTTGAGCAATAGACATTTGAAGTGGATGGAGTACATCCAAGCTTTTACCTTCACCATCAAGCACAAGAAGGGACAGATGAATAAGGTAGCAGATGCATTGAGCAGGAGGTTGTTGACAGTACAAGAGATACAACTGAAGAGCATAGGGATTGAAAGCTTTAAAGATCTCTATGGTGAAGATGAAGATTTCTCATAAGCTTATAAGGTATGTTTCGATTTTGAGAATCATTTTCATAGTCAATATGTTGAGTATATATTGCAAAGTGGTCTATTGTTTAAAGGGAATCAGTTGTGTGTTCCAAAAGGATCAATGAGAGAAAACCTCATTCAAGAAAAGCATAATGGCAGTCTTAGTGGGCACTTTGGCATTAATAAGACATTAGAGCTAGTTCAAAGATTTTATTATTGGCCTAAGTTGGCAAGAGATGTTAGAAAGTATGTGGAACAATGTGTTGTATGTATGAAAGCTAAGGGAGGAGCTAGTAATGCTAGTCTTTATCAACCCCTACCCATTCCTAACAGACCTTGGGAGTGTGTAAGCATGGATTTTGTGGTAGGACTCCCTAAGACCAAGTCTAGTTTTGACAGTGTGTATGTAGTGGTGGACAGATTTAGCAAAATGAGTCACTTTATTCCTTGCAAAACCACTCATGATGCTAGCTACATAACTCATCTTTTCTTCAAGGAGGTTGTAAGGATTCATGGCCTACCTTTAAGCATTGTTTCTGACAGGGATGTTAAGTTCATGAGTCATTTTTGGAAGACTCTATGGAAAAGATTGGGTACCAACCTGTCATTTGGATCAGCATACCATCCTCAGACCGATGGTCAAACAGAGGTGGTTAACAGGGTGTTAGGTAATCTTCTTAGGTGCCTAACAAAGGAATATGGACCTACTTGGGATATGGTCATCTCACAAGCTGAGTATGCTTATAATGACAGTGTGAACCGAACTACAGGGAAGAGTCCTTTTGAGGTTGTGTATGGGATGCACCCAAGAGGCATTTGTGAGCTCAAAGATCTAGGAGCCATGGAGAACAAGAGTGGACATGCTAAAGACTTCAGTCAAACCATGAAAGAGATTCAGGAGCAGGTGAAGAAGACAGTCACCGAAGCTACACAAAAGTTGAAGGAGAAGGTAGATTTGACAAGGATGTACAATTTGCAGTGGGTGAGTATGTCATGGTTCACCTCAATAAATCCAGGTTGCAGAAGGGAGTTTCAACCAAGCTACATATGAAGAGAGTAGGACCATGCAAGATCTTGGCCAAGTATGGGAAAAATGCATACAAGGTTGAAATACCTACTGACTTAGGAATATCACCGGTTTTCAATATTGTTGACTTGATCAAATATAAGGGATCAGTCAAGGAAATGGATCAAAACAGTCAAGAGATCTTCAAGGACATCAGCAACATACCCCTACCTTCTCAGGACAAGCACCAAGTTGAAACGATCTTGGAATCCAGGGTACAAAAGTCTACAAGACACAAGGTGTACATGGAGCACCTTATCAAGTGGAAGAATAAGCATGAATCAGAAGCTACATGGGTACAACAGGATCAGCTCCAGAAGCTTGGCATTGACATGTCATTTCTCTCTCCTTCTACTTCTTAGTGTTTGGCAGGGAGGGGGAGAATGGTGCGGGAGCACCTAGAAGACTAGAAGAACACCTAGGAAACACTAGGTATAGAAAAGGTTTGTGAACTTGGTTTGAATTTAATAAGTTCATGTTGACCATTGCATTGTGTTAGAAGGTTAGGAATAAGGAGTGCTCATAAGCTATCCGGAGTGGCAAAGGTTAGGAGTTTAGTTACTCACTTTGTTAGTTCTAGGAACTTGGCAAAAGGTGACAAAATGGAACACTTTGCACTTTTTCCACCTTGTAACTAACATGTACGACCAAGGAGGTGGTTACCATCTGGGAAACCTATTTAAGGATTGCCTCGACCTGTGTGAAAGGTTGGAAGGCATTTGGAGTTTTGTAATCTTGAAAATTTCATGAAGGAGAAATAAGAGCAGTAGGAGTAATTGGTTAATTTTTTGTTTTTGAGTTCTTGGTAGTGTATTAATGGTGTAATCAGGTATCTAGATACGTGTGGAATGAGATGTAATTGTTTTTCAAAGCTTTGTGTGGTCAGTAGTTAAGCATTTCCATTGTTTCATAGCTTGTTCTTAGTTAAGTTTTGTTTTCTTTCCATTGTTGATCAGTCTGGTAACTATCAAACATGGAGTCTTAGACCTCTATCTTTCTCTATACCTAGTGTATAGTTTGAGGGGAATGAGGCTAATCTCCATTCTTGTACATAGGTTAGGTCTAGGAGTCTTTAGGGGTCGAGTAGCTATGAGGAAAGTCACTTCCTAGGCGAGCTTGGCAATGCCCGGCTAGGAAGGACAGTGCTAAAAAGCACATAACTTGTAGGGATGACTTCTCCAGGACAAACCCCATGGTAGAAGTGTGGAGGGAGGTCTCACAGTGGTCTGGTACCAAGGAGGAGGTCCCAACAGTCCATTTGCTAGGCAAACTCTTTGACAGTCCAACCAAGTGGTCAGGAATTTGCCCGGCTAGGAAGGACAGTGCTAAAAAGCACATAACTTGTAGGGGCGACCTCACCTTGCTAATCCCCATGGTAGAAAGTTGGAAGGTGGTCTTATGAAGGTCTGGTACCAAGGAGGAGGTCCCAACAGGCCGTTTGGGTGGTGAACTCTTTGACAGTCCAACCGGGTGACCAAGAAATGGCAACAAAACCCTACATTTTCCTAAATTTGGTGAAGCGACCTGTGTATGGCCAGATAAGGCATGAGACCTCAGGAATCTTGAAGAGGTTGGTATCAAGACCAAGCAAAGCCTATGAAGGTTTGGGGTTCTTTGGACAAGTTTTGTGAAAATTCCATTTTTCTTGAGCTAGGAGGGCTAAAAAGAGACTCTAGGCTTCTTGCTTTGAAAACCTAAGTGAGGGTTTGGAAGAAACGATGATGGAATGGAGTTAGTGGTTGTTCAAGAGACCAAATGGAATGCTAGGGAGCATGACAACACATCTTTACACCCCTGCAATCATTTAGTTGAGTATTGAGAGTATTTGGCCTTTAGGGATGATTAAGGGTCAAGGGTGAAGCAGAGGCAAAGCACTCAGTTTTGGTTGAATTGTGTGACATGGTTGGAAGAGGGAATGGCCAGTAGAACTAGGGGTAACTGAATTTGTGTTAGGACCTATAGTTTGAGTGGTGGAGGAAGCCACCAAAGGGAATTGCTGAGGTGAGACCCAGAGCATGGGATTGTGATTTTTCCATCCATTCCCCTTTTACACCACTTTCCCTTGAGAATAATCCCTCATTTATATCTTCAAATAGTCAAATCTCATGGGATGGTATTTTTGGTGATATTTCCATGAGATGTTAGGAAAAGGTATTTCAACCTTTAATTTTTTTGTAGCATGTTTAATTATTTAATATTAAAATTATATTTGATAATTATCCCATGTTGCATTGTAGGTTACAACTTGAAAATTATATTTCTAAGGAGGAATCAAGTGGAATTTTTTTATTACAAGTGGAGTTGTGCATGAATTTAATTTTCATTTCATGTTGAGTTTGCATGGAAAGTGAGTGCTTTGGAGGTGCAATTATGTTTTGGTAGGTGCAAGTTTTGTATGTGCAAGTCTAGTGACAATTGGAAGTTGAAATATTGCATGTGGTGATTATTGGAAACTTATTGTTATGCACATGTAGTGGTTTTGGTATCCTCCATATTGCATCTTTACTCTTGAGTGTTGGATTTGAGAAAAATATAATTAATGTGTTGTAAGCTCCTATATATTGAGCACTTGTATTTTGGATTTGTATGTTGTTGTTTTTTTGAAGTATTGTTATGTTGTCGTAATTACTCCAGAATTGAGAAGAAGTGTGAAGACTCTTGCAAGATCATAGATTTGCAATTATATTGTGACTTGTTTATTGTTGTTGAATAATATAATTGAGTTGTGTTTTGGAGTGTGGGGTTTTTTCTCTTGAAAGGGTTTTTCCCATGTAAAATATTATGTTATGTATTTCATTGTTTATTAGTTTAAAATATGTATGTGCATCTAAATTTGTAACAGTTAAAGGAGTTTAAGAAATTTTTACATCTCTCTCCTACTTAGATTGGTGTAGGAAGCATCTAGCACTATCTCTACTTCCTTTCAGTTAGTATCAGAGTCTAACCAAATTGGATTATGTTGTTGGGTTTGAAGGGTTTTTTAGTTGATCCTTTTTTCAATGGGAGTTTTGTAAAAGGGTGTTATGTGACCTTGTTGCAAATAAAAGATGGCAAGCACATCTAAAAGAATCGAGATAATGAATTTTAATGGCGAAAAATTCAAAATTTGGAAGTTAATGATGGAGGATATGCTCATGGATATAGATTTGTGGGCTGCAATATCTAGTACAAAACCAACTAACACAACCTAGGAAGAGTGAGATCTGATGGATCAAAAAGTCAAGGGTTTGATAAGACTTTGTTTGGTTGATTTTGTGCTCCTGGACGTCCATGAGGAGAAGACTGCAAAATATCTTTAGAAGAAACTTGGAGATGTTTATCAAGCTAAATCCTTGGTGAACAAGTTATTCCTATGAAAGAAGTTGTACTCTTTGAAGATGGAAGATGGAGGGTCTATTGTAGATCACTTTAACACGTTGAACATACTAATAGCACAATTGGGTTATATTGGTGACAAAATTGAAAACCAGGATCATTGCATCCTTTTCTTATGCTCTTTTTTAGACTTGTGGGATCACCTGGTAATGGCCATTGTGAATACTACCATTAGTTTCAATATGGATGAGGTGGTTGCATCACTTTAATCTAAAGAGATGCAGAGGAAATATTTTGAGATGGCTAAGGAGGCTCCTGTTGTTCATGGTAGATCTAAAGAGAAAGGAAAGAAAAAGGACAATAAGTTAAAATCCAAATCTCCAAGGAGGTTTAATTCTCTTGGAAATTCCAAGGAAAAATATGAAATTGTGACAAATCTAGTCATTTTTGCAAAGAGTGTAAGGAGGAGAAGGAAAATAAAGGTAAAAATAATTTCTCAAAATTTGAATTTGATAAATCATCTCAAGATGATGCAGATGCTTTTTTCATAGCCTTAGCAACACATGCATTCAAAGATGTGTGGTTAATAGACTCGGGTTCTTCTTTCCACATTAACTCACATAGGGGTAGGTTCTCGAATTATGAATAATATGATGGTGGAAAGGTGTATCTTGGTGATGAATGTCATCTTAATATTGTTGACTGAGGTAGTTTCAAGATCAAATGAACCTTGATGGTAGAGTGAAGGGGATTGATGGTGTTCTTCATATCCTCGGTTTGGCATAGAACCTACTCCCAATGATTCAGGTTTGCAAGTTGTTTTCTTGAGTGGAGAATGCAAGATGATGAGAGGAGCTATGGTGTTGGCTAAGGGTGTTCAAATCGACACCTTGTTAAAGTTGGATGCATGCACAATACAATGCAATAGTCTATGTGACAAACCAAAGAAGAAATATTTGTATTCTTCATCCTCACCATCAGATCAAGAAAATAAATTTGTAGCATCTATATCTAATGGTTGTGCATTTTGAGTACCTAAGGGTGCTCATTCTTTAAAATGAAGCTTCATGTGGAGAAAACAATGTTGTGACACCAACAACTTGGTCACATTGGTAAGAACGGTCTTAGATCCCTAAAATATAAAAACCTTGTCAAAGGACTTGATGATTGTAATCTTGAGTTTGAATTTTATGAACATTGTGTATATGGAAAGCAAAACAGTGTTTCCTTTTATTCTAGTTCTCATAAGTCTTCTGGGGTTTTGGACTATTTACATGTAGATATGTTTGGTCCTCTGAATTTTCCTTCATTATCTAGATCTATGTACTTTGTCTCATTCATAGATGATTATAGTTGTACATTTGTTTATTTTCTTAGAAGTAAATTTGAATTCTTTAGTTGACTTAAGAAGCTTAAGAATCTTGTTTAAAATTAGACTAGTAGAAATATTAAGTGTTTGAGGACTCACAGTTGTGGTGATTTTTGTTTGACATAATTTGAAAATTTATGTAAAGAGCACGAGTTTGAGAGAAATAAGACAAATCCATACACCCCTCAACAAAATGGAATTGTGGAGAGGGTGAACAAGATGTTGATAGAGAGGAATAGGATTATGTTGAGTGGTTTTGGTCTTGAGTAGAATTTTTGGGCTGAGTTGTAGCTACTACATGCTATCTAATCAATAGATATCCTACATAAGCTCTTGTTGATAAGACACCCATGGAGGCATGGTCTTGCAAAAATCCTTTGATGAGACATCTCTTAGTATTTTTTGGTGAAGCTTACACTCATGTTTCAATTGAGAAGAGATCTAAATTTGAGAAAAATGTGGTTAAATGTATTTTCATCAGTTCTGGTGTCGATGTGAAGGGGCGCAAGCTTTGGGATCCAGTGTACTAGAAGGTTCTCTACAAAATAAGTGTGATATTTTGATAGATGAAACCTTTCATAGTTGATTTATAACTAGAGAAAAAGGAGAAACGAAAGGAGGTAGTTCAGATTCCACCTACTCCGATGAAAGAAGAAATACATACTCTTGTTGAACCTGATGATGATGAGAGTTTGAGAAGCTATGAAATTTTTGAAGAAGAAGAATAACTTGAACCTCAACAATTCACGAGGTCTACCATAAATAGGTGGAAACCTGATAGGTTTAGATATTCACCCAAAAGGTTTGGATATTTATTGTTGGATTCTAGTTTCATTTTTACTTTGATTGCTAACATTGATGAGCCTAGGACTATTGGAGAGGCTATGGGTATGATTGATGCAGAATCTTGGGTGAAATTTATGGATGAATAAATGGTTGTATTAAATATAAATGATACATGGGATCTCGTACCTTTGCTTGAAGGATAGAAACCTATTGGATTTAAATGGGTTTTCAAGATAAATTTTGGTCTAGATGGAAATGTTGAGAAGCATAAAGCATGGTTTTTCATTAAGGGGTATTCTCAGTTGGAGGGAATTGACTATGGTGAGATTTTCTTTTTTGTTGCAGAGTTGACATCTATTTGGTTTTTGTTATATCTAACAACAACATATGATCTAGAAGTGGAACATATGGATTTAAAGACAACATTCCTTCATGGTGACTTGGAGGAATAAATTTATGCCACATCTAGAGAATTTTGCGGTTAAAGGTAAATAAAATCGGGTATTCAAGTTGAAAAAGTATTTGTATGGTCTTCAGCAATCTCCTAGGATGTGGTACCTGAAATTTAACACCTATGTGTTGTATTTGGGATTTCTAAGATCTAAATATAACCATTGTATTTATTACAAATTTGATAATAGTTTCATTCTCATAATTACATTATATGTAGATGATGTTTTTTAAGAATGTTAAAAAAAAAAAAATTGATTTGAAGTCTTAGTTGTCAGCACAATTTGAGATGAAGGATCCAAGTGTAGTGAGGTATATTCTAGGGATGGAGATTTGAAGAGATATATCTAATAGAAAGATTTGGTTAAGTTAGAGCAAGTATGTGAATTAAGTTTTGGAGAGATTCAACATGATAGCTTGTTGATAGTTGTAATGACTGCCCTATAATTTATTTTTTATTTCCACTTGTTTTAGGGTTTCTATGTTTGTTTAATTGATTTTTCTCATGTACCAATCATGTAATTAAACATTCAAAAGGTATATAACATATATTTAAAATTAAACACTAGGAAACTTGCTTTACAATGAGTATTTTCAGTCTTGAAATGCTCATAATTAATAATAGAAATATTTAGTCACTTTCATTACAATTTCAAATTAAGAAATACAAATCTTAGACCTGGTAATGATGATGTAACAACATATATGAGCTTGCAACTATGCCATTTACTTCTCCACATAAATATCCTTGAACCATACCAATGCCATTGTCTAATTGTACTCTAAACAAACCATTCAATAACACGAAATTGTATTTGACTGAGTCACCATAAAATTTGGAAATGACTCCCAAACTAGGTGCTAGTAGCCAAGGTTGATTTGGCTCTATAAATTAGTGCATGCTCCAAAAATTCACTCCAATATATTCTTGGAATCACCTTGGACAAGAGTATCAAACAAAAGAATGCCCACAAAATTATCTCAAATCATTAGTGAGTTATGTGCAAATCATTATATTCAGACCCAGTTGCCTAAGTGCACAAAAATAGGTGAAATCACTCCAAAATTCCTAGAAATACATGCCAAAATGATAGTATTCAATCAAAAAACCAAAACCCCAACTGAATCTCATCAAAAATGTTGAAAGATCTTCATCCTAAATGACTGAAAACTACAAATTGAAGCTCAGATTGTGACTCCTGGATGGAACCACACTTTCATCGGCTAGAGAAATTCTTACACTACTAAAACCATTCCAAGATGTCAAGGTTTTTCATCCTCAACACTCACTTTTAGATCTCCTAGAGTAAAACCAACATCATCTCCTTATGCAACCAAAATCATCCATAGCAAATGAGGCCTCCAAATGAAATTTTAAAAGCTCAACAACAAATTAGGCTGACCCATCCAAGATTAAACCCTAAAACCTCTCTTAAACCCATGCCTAAGTAAAATAATTTGCTTAATTTTTAATTTTTACTTCATTCCTAGCCTTGGGCATCCATCTCCTATTTTGCCTTCAAAAATATTTTTGATGCTCTTTAAAACAACTTCAATTCATTTACTTAAGCGTCACGGTACCTTTTTATGTCCCCTTTTCCCTCAACTTTAATTTATAAAGTAACTTTATATTAATCCAATTTCAAAGGGAAAATCAAATACTAAAATATTTCAACCTTAGCAATCTAATGCCTCAACTAAGAATATGTTGCTGAGAGAAACCTAACCTGGTCCAGCTTACCCAAAATAGACTTACTATTTTTAGAAAGTAATAAAAATAGTAAGTAATACCAAAGACTCAAACTTGAGAGATAACTAATATGCTCAATGGCTCATTGAAGACAGTAAGCACAGTACTAGATCACCTGCTAAAAATAGAAAGTCCCTCTGGATACCGAAAACCCAACACAAAGAACTGGAACTAAGTTCCCTTACCACAACTATTTAGCTGACAAGAACTCTAGAAAAGGCTAAAGGTCACATGCACTACATAAAAGGCTGGGAGGGGACATTACAATAGTTAGTTGTTCCTGTAATGCAAGGGAAAAATATTTCTATGGAGGATTATCCAAGATCTCCTATTGAGATGGAGGACATGACTAGAGTATCATATGAGAGTGTTGTTGGAAATATAATGTATTATATAGTTTATATGAGGTTAGGCATTTTCCAATTAGTGGGAGTCCTTAGTCAGTTCATGGCTAATCCTAGAAAATTACGTTGGGATGTAGTGAAGAGAGTGTTGAGATATTTGTGCAGTACTTCCAAGTATTCCCTATTTTCTCATGGTTATCCTACTAGGCCTTGGGACTCAATGAGTATTCATGGATATGTGGATTCATATTGGGTAGGTGACATTGACAACAGAATATCCACCAATAGTTATGTTCTCATGATGTTTGGTGGTGTTATCAATTGGATGAGTAAGTGGTAGGTTGTATTCAATTTGTCCACTATAGAAGCAGAGTACATGGCAGATACACATGCTTACAAGGAATCCATTTGGCTTAAGAGATTATGTTCTAATATTATATTTGATGTAGGGAACATTAATATTTGTTGTGATAGTTAAAGTGTCATTTTCTTAGGAAAGGATCCTACTTTCTATGCCAAAAACAAAGGATATTGATGTTCAATTTAATTTTGTTTGTGATATGGTGGAAGATGGAAAGGTGAATTTGGTGAAGGTTGATACTTTGGCGAATGTTTTGAATGCATTGAAAAAGATAGTAATCATTGTTAAGTTCAAATGATATTCAGATTTTATGGGTCTCACAGACTCTAGTAGTTAAATCATGTTTTTTATTAGCTCTTCAAAGGTGTTTGAAAAGTGGGAGAATGTTAGGAAAAATAAGGTGTCTCAACCTTTGATTTTTCTATAGCATGTTTAATTATTTAAAATTGAAATTGTATTTGATAATTATCCTATGTTGCTTTGTGAGTTACAACTTGCAGTTTATATTTTTGAGGATTCAAGAAGAAATTTTCTATTACAAGTCAAGTTGTGCATGAAGGCAATTTATATTTCATGTTGAGTTTGCATGGAATGTGAGTGCTTTGGAGGTGCAATTATATTTTGGTAGGTGTAGGTTTTTCATGTGCAATTTTAGTGACAATTGGCGTTGCAATATTGCATGTGGTAATAGTTGGAAACTTATCATTATGCACATGTAGTGGTTTTGGTATTTTCCATATTGCATCTTCACTCTTGAGTGTCGGATTTGAGAAATGTCTAATTAATGCATTGTAATCTCCTACATATTGAGCACTTGTATTTTGGAGTTTTATGTTGTTTTGTTGAAATACCATTATGTTGTCAAAATTACTCTAGAATTGGGAAGAAGTGTGAAGACTCCTACAAGAGCATAGCTCTCCAATTATATTGTAACTTGTCTATTTTTTTTGAATAATATAATTGATTTGTGTTTTGGAGTGTGGGTTTTTTCTCCCAAAAGTTTTTTACCCAAATAAAATATTGTGTTATATATTTCATTGTTTATCTATTTATGATTTGTATATGCATCTAAATTTGTAACAGTTAAAGGTGTTTAAGAAATTTTTGTAACTCTCTCCTGCTTAGATTGGTGTAGAAATCATCTTTCGTGCACTCTGCTTCCTTTCATGAGCAATATTATTGTTACTTAGTCTATTGAATTGAGGTTGAGAATTGTAAGTGTGAATATGTGAATAAGATTAAAACACTTCTTAATACGACATTATATCAATAGAAAAGTTAAGTGAATCAATTCAAAGGAATTATCTATCAAAAGCGTCATATTGTTCTCTATCTCCAAAGATTTATTAAATCAAGATTGCTCTTAGATCATGAGTGCACTATGATTGTTAAAATGACTATTCAAAGAACAAGATAATGCTAATACAATACTAAATGATAAACAATATAAACTAGCATATATGAAACAGATAATTGTAGCTACAGAAGGCAGCCATGGTTGAAAACTTGATTGCTTGATGCTTGATGTGTGAATGCTTGATGCTTGAATTCTTGTAGAGTAAGAGTGCATAAACCTGATTATTTGGATCATTTTCTTGGTTGAATGAGGTTGTATTTATAGATTTCCTGGCTGTAGAAATGCACAGGGAAAGCTTTGAGAGGCTTGGATTCAATCTGGAGAATTGAATGGTGAGAGATGGAGGAGATTGAGAGAAAGATGGAGATTGTATCTACCCATGAAAACACCAGGCAAGAGAAGAGGAAGAATTGATGGAAGAGGATTGAGAGATCAAATTCCAAATTTGTCTGCAATTTGTCTCCAAAACTTCCCGTGAAGTTTCAATCAATTAATTTTGACATGATTTTGACATAGTTTAGACATAGGATATCTAATTCATTTTTGAGAGAATATAGATGGAATATTCTTTGTGCTTTAATTCAAATATTTTTATTTATTTAAATTAGCAAAAGAGATAAATAATTTAAGAAAACGAACTATAGGATAGTTGTTTATTAAATTAGACAGAAGAATATGGCAATTAATCAATAAAGCGTTTTGTCTTTATTTAATTAATTTAAAATGGATGTGATAGATTGAAATAGGGATTTTGATAATTAAATCAAACAAAGTATTTAATTTTGTTTATTTAATTAAGATGAATATTTAAATGTGAACTATATAGATAAATATTTCTATGTATTCAATAGTAGAGGAAATTAGGATAATTAATTAAATAACTTGTATTTAATTAATCGGATGCTCCAAACCAATTTTAGGTGTATACATTTTGCCCCTCTTCGAAGTGATGTGTTTACATGTTGCTTCGAAGAAAATTTTGCTGCTACTGCCAGGATCGATGATATAAAAAAATAATTTCGTGTGCCCCAGACATGATTTTCAGATGATTTGATGATAATATGCCCCCTCAGGAGATAAATTAATGATTTGATAATTTTTAGAATTTTTCAAAAATTTATGATTCTAATGATTTTATGATGTTTTGATTTTGATATAATTTATCTCCTGACAAAAATGAAGAAATCTAGCTTTCAGATGAGTTTCTAATTAATTTTTCTGGATAAAATTAATTAAAAGATAATAAAAATCAACCAAAATACCTTTCCAAAATTTATAAATACTCCAAAAGGTCAGTTTCCAAAAAAAAACCTTTGATAGAGACTTTTCCACTAGCTAGAGCAAGATTCCTATCCCCTTCCACACTCATCGATACGAGCGTGTTTGACGTCACCGATGGCCGGCTGCGTATGGACCTCTGGTATGTACCCCTTGACCTCCTCATAATTCATGTTTTTTTGTTTTTTTATGATTTTTAGGTCTTTAGGCGTCATTTTGTTGTTTTAGCGCTTTCAAGACACATTGTAGCGCGTACAGTCCAATGTAGCACTTCCAATAGGTCAAGTAGCGCTTTGAGTTTTAGCGCTTGCGTTAAAAACTCTAGCGCTTTCAGTTTGTAATGTAGTGTTTTCGGTAATTTAGCACTTAGGAGTCTAGAAATAGTGCTTTGAAGCCGGATTTTAGCGCTTTGAGACTTTTAGCGCTTCGATTCGGTGTAGTAGCGCTTTGAGGGTCTGTTTTAGCGCTTCTGGTAAACCGATGCTTTGACAAACTATTTTAGCATTTTGACGCTGAAAAATAGTGCTTCGAGACTTTTAGCGCTTCGGGAGCCTGATTTAGCGCTTTCGACTGATAAAATAGCGCTTTGGGATCCTGTTTTAGCACTTCCATGTTAGAATTATAATTTTTGACTTAGTGAACCCTGATTTTGTCAATTTTGATCATCTCCATTCTTTGTAGTGGTATGATTTGATAATCCAAATTCATGATGTGTAGGATTTATGCTTTAAATAAGTCTAACTTCTCATGATAGGCGAGAAAAAAATCCTATTTGTGATGATCCTCATGATAGGTGAGGAGATGATTCAATTTGTGATGATCCTCATGATTGGTGAAGAGATGATTCAATATCCAATAAATCTCATGATAGGTGAGATTAGATATTTTTTTGATGAACCTTATGATAGATAAGGTTTGTTGATGTTTGCCCATGAATTTTGATCAAAAATTCATACCAGAATTTGGAATGGACTTGATAGTAGATTGACTTTTGATTTCTAACATAGTTCACTGATTTGTTGATTTTATGTTGTGATGATAGGAGCATCTAGGTACTCTCCAGATGCGAGAGAGATTTCCACAAACTAAAGATTTGATACCTCATCTGACACAAGATGAGCTGCAGGTGATAGATCAATGCGGTCTTATGAGCTTGCTTCATATGCCCCAGATTAGAATTAATCGGGGTCTATTGACTGCATTGGCTGAGAGGTGGCATAGTGACCACAACACCTTTCACCTACCGACTGGTGAGATGACGGTCACACCCAAGGATGTGTGGCGGATTCTGCGTATTTCATTTATGGGCGAGATAGTCATGTATGATTCTCACGGGACTGATAGTAGAAATGCTCTTCGTAGAGTGTTTCAGGATCAGGACATTGTAGGTTCGAGCATTCGGTGGAGGAGGATTGTTGACTCATATGCTACACTACCAGCAGTGCTAGCTGGATTCATTGGAGGTTTCCTTTGTCCTGATTGCAGGTCAAAAGGATTCCTCGTTGGCTGGGGTAGGACTCTCGAGAGCATGATGGTACACGATACCAGATATGCGTGGGGGATGTGCATGCTGGCACATCTTTATCATGATCTACACTCGGTCGTGTATCTTGGAGTGAGGAGTTTATCATAAGGGATGACCCTGTTACAGGTGTGGGCATGGGAGCATTTTTCTATTTCTCGACCTTTTCCAGTTGTCGACAGACCAGCCGGCAGACCATATGTTTTTTGATATAGTGGTCAATTTACATAGGCCCGGATGGGAAAGTTAGAGCATTGGAGGCAGGTGTTCGATGATACCGAGACCGTTATCTGGCACCCATACCTTGACTGTGAGGAGTGGGATGAGGATGGTGCAGTATTGGGATTCCTTTGTGATTCCATGTATCTTATCGGTCGTACTCCCTTTGTTCTTGAGAGATTTTTGTTGCACCGAGTATACCGACAGTATGGCATTGTACAGTGTATGCCATAGGGAGTTGCTCATTATGCAATGCAACGGATGGATATTCCTGATTGGGGTTCATGTCTATCTTATGATGTGATAGTAGAGGGGTATCGGGCACTGCAGTCATCACCCTAGGACATGCGGAGAGACATTACAGTGGCACCAGTTACTGAGGATTATGTCGCATTTCTGGCCTTGGTTCCACATGCGCGTATCACCCTTCCTTATGAGCCGGTACATTTACCTGTGCAGGATGATGTGGTAGAGGGTCTTGGAGATAATGGGGGTGGAGAGGATTATTCATCAGATAGGAGCTCAAAGAGCAGCAGCAGTGATGATAGTGATGGCGGCAGTGGAGGAGACAAAGGGGAAGGACTGGCCATCAGTAGTGCGCCATCATCTAGCAGGCTTCGAAAGAGGCAAGTAGTGACAGTGCCTTCAGTGGATCAATAAAGACAAATAGCTGAGCTCCAGGTACAGGCTCGGGGTTTGCTTGTGCAGACCCAGACTCAGATGCAGGCACAGGCATAGGCTCATGCCCAGGCTCTATCGCAGGTGCATGGAAAGTTGGCTATCGTACAGATGCAGGTGGCTACTCTGACAGCTGAGAGAGACAGTGCTTGGCATATTTCCAAGAGGGCACAAGAGACAGCGAAGACTCTCCAGAGAGTGGCTGATGGGTCATCGGTGGCAGAGTATATGAGAGAGGTCCTACGAGCGGGTCGAGAGGCAGAGTTCTACAAAGGCCGATATCATGATGCAGTGCCTATAGAGAGCAGAGTCAGCTACACCCCGTCAAGATCTGGGCGGACTCATACATAGACAATGAGTGAGGGGGTGACATAGCCTCCACAAAGAGATTCCAGAGATCCTGGTCCTTTCGGGGGTGGTGGTGGTGGTACAGGTCATGTTCGTCCTGCACCTTCTAGCAGTAGCAGATCGTAGATGCTATTGTGAGCTTCTATGATGTATATTATGATGTAGCCTTTTTGATGATGTGTTTTTAGATTAGACTTCATTGTATACCTGACACTTGAGATATATATGAGATGCGGTTTATATGATATGATGATGGTTTATGATTTTTTTAATTGATGGATGCATTGATGATGTGATGTATGTAATATGTGATGAGTTTATTTTGATGTAATGATGTAAAGATAAATGTATGTGTAGACGAGATGATATATGGATGTATGATGTGATGTATGAGTCTCTTAATGATGATTTATATGTATGAATGGATGTAATAAATGTTAACATGATGATGATAATAAATGATGATCTTATGATAAATGATAATGTAATGGATGTAATGATAATAATGACGTGATTTTAGTTTTTTTAATGTATGGATGGTAAATAATGTATGCATATTTGTGTTGGATAGATGATAATGTAATGATGAAACCAAATGATGAGATGATGATTCCTACATGTCTTTGATGATTTTTGGATTTTATGTCAAGTATACTTAGTCTGATTTATGGATTAGATAATCATTTATTGGACCCATTTATGCAACAAATACTCTGCAGATAATGCAAAATGAGGAATGCAATCTAATTTTAACATGCAACTATATGCAAAATGATAGTCATTTTAACAATATCTTTGTGCTTTTTGTCATCATAGAGCTTTATTGGATGTTGAAAGTGAGTACAAGTGTCAATGGTATGTGTTAGACCAATGACGACCTAAGTACTTCTTTCATGATATTTATTTTTTGATATTGCAAGTGAACACAAGCATCTAGGTATGATTTAACCGAGATGACCTGAGCATTCATTGCGTAAACAGGCGTGGTTAATCATTTCAATGTGTGAATTCTGAATGTCATCGGTGATACATTTGCATAGCACATCCCCCAACAATTCATACATTTATATGATTAACTTATAGACAACAGATAATAAAAACATCATTTTTTTTTCTTGTTCCTCTAGTTCAATACATCATTGAGAAACTCTAAAGAAATGATAATCAAAAGTTATTTATCCAATGTTTACTTAAAGTGTTTCATTCATTATTCAGATTTTAGATCATCCATCCTGATTTTTTCGATGTTTTTGGATTTTCAAGATTTTGGACCAAAGACTTAACCTACGAACCTATCTTAGGGGTCTCGGGGGCTGATTTAAGATTAGCCTTGCCTACGTTACACACGCAGAGACCACGTAGTTCGATTGACATAGACCTATGTTTTTGGGTTTTGCTTTTTCAGACTTAACTTTTTTGACATGCTTTTGGATTTTTTCGATAATGATATGGATGGTTGATGTCCTTCTGACGATGACTGATATTGCGTTCTGATCTTTGTTTTCATTTTTCTATTACACAGTTGTTTGCCCTTTGGTGAAAGCGATGTTATTGTTGCCCCTAGTGATATCCAGATGTTGCCCCCAAGCTTTGGAGTGATACTTGACTATATGAATGATTTTGATATGGATGTAAAGTGGCAAGGTGACTGACATGATATGAAATGGTACAGACTGCCAGACTAATGATCCTGATATATATCAAAATAGATGGGAAAGCTGATTTTAGAATCACATACGACGCCTGTTTCTAGGTTTTCACCATATGCTTTGATTGCACTCTTCATTTTTTTGTATTTTCTCATTTTTCTCTTTTTTTATTATTTTTTTTTATTAGTGATATTTTTTTGTTGTTAAGATGCCTGTTTGCTAGGTTTTCATCAAGGAAACAATATTCAAAAGTATGACCCGTGCACTAGGAAATTCAAGCATAGAATTTTTGAAGATGAATAGTGTTGATAGGTTCATCAAAAAAATCCCCTTCAGATGTTGATAGTTGTTATGCTCCTGATCCATATACTGATGTGACAACAAAGGGACCAAGCCAGTTAGGCTCAAATTTTCCTTTCTTCTCTCTGTCTTGTTGATTTCTAGGATTCTCTTTTAGTACTAAATCTCCTACTTGAAATATCCTTGGCTTTACCCTGTGGTTGTAACTTCTTGACATCCTCTGTTGATAATCTGTTAGATGATTAATAGCTTGTTGATGATGCTCATCCAGCAATTCCAGTTCCTACAGTCTAGAGACCCTATAGTCTTCATCTGATATGATACCTCTGAGGGATACATGAAGGGATAGAATCTCAACTTCAATTGGTAATATGGCTTCTGACCCATATACCAAGGCATATGGTGTAGCTCCTGTTGGTGTTCTGATACTTGTTATGTAGGCCCATAGTGCAGGATTGAGTTGAACATGTCAGTCACGTCCAACATCATTAACCGTCTTTTTAAGAATTTTGAGTATTGTCTTGTTTGAGGCCTCTGCTTGGCCATTTCCTTGTGGATAGTACGGTGTTGAAAACCGATGTTGGATATGAAATTTATCACATAGCTCTTTGACATCTTGATTCTTGAATCGTCCTCCATTATCAGTGATAATGGATTGAGGGATTCCGTACCGACATATTATGTAGTTCAAAATGAAAGAGGAGATCTGCTTCCCAGTGATAGTAGTAAGAGGTACTGCTTCAATCCATTTTGTGAAATATTTTGTACCTATTATAATGAACTTGTGTCCATTAGATGAAGATGGATTGATTTTCTCGACTAGATCAAGACCCCATTGACAAAAAGGCCATGTTGATGTGAAGGGATGTAGTTCTTGTGCTGGTGCATGAATCAAATTACTGTGAATCTGACACTTTTGGCATTTTTTAACAAACTAATATGATTCTTCCTCCATGCATGGCCAATAATATCCCAAACAGAGGAGTTTCTTAGCTAGAGTCATCCCACTCGAATGAGTACCACAAATACCCTTATGAACCTATCATAGGGTCATTTCAGATCCATTGTGTTCTAGACATCAGAGTAAAGTACCATCAAGACCTCGACGATAAAGTATATCGGCGATTAAAGTATGTCGTGCGGATTGGCGGATGAAGTTTCATTTTTGGTTCCTGGATAAGTCAAGAGGAAGGACATTGTTTTTCAGATAGGCATAGATTGTTTCATAGATGGAAGTTTTTGTGGTTTCAATATGGTAGATGGTAGTGGATTCTTGATTATTATGGGAAGGACATGATACTTGTTCTACCATAAACTCATAACAAACACATTTCTCAGGCAATTGTAGTAATGAAGCAATTATAGCCATAGTGTTTGCAACTTTGTTCTCAGCTCTTGGAATTTGATCAAACTTGATACTGGCAAAGAATTGTTTCAGATTATCTATTTGTTGCTTGTAGGGTCTCAACTTTTCATCTTTGGTTTGATATTCATCATTCACTTGATAAATAACTAGTTGAGAGTCCCCATATACCTGTAAGTCCATGATTTTCCATTGAATAGTTGTTTTGACCCCAATGATCAATGCTTCATATTCTGCCACATTATTTGTGCACTGGAACATTAATCAATATGACTTTCGAATTGTGTGTCCTTGTGGAGAAATGAACAAGATTCCTGCTCCTGATCCTTGCTGTGTATATGATCCATCAAAATACAGTACCCATTGTTGGGGCATTATTGTCATAATATCTACATCTGGAAACTCCATTGTCATTGGTCGATCATCTGGTAGAGGAGCCTCTGCTAATTTTTCAGCAATTGCCTGTCCCTTGATTGCCTTTCTCTCTACATACTGAATGTCAAATTCACTTAATAGCATTACCCACTTTGCCAGTCTACCTGTTAAGGCAGCTTTACTGAGTAGATACTTTAAAGGATCAATCTTCGCTACTAACTTGATTGTATGAGTTAACATGTAGTGTATCAATTGCTGAGTAGTGAATACCACCGTCAAGCATGATTTCTCTATGAAAGTGTAATTGATTTCATATCCATTCAATGTCCGATTGATATAATAGATGGCACGTTCTTTCCCTTCATTATCCTCTTGTGCTAAAAGTGCCCCCAATGAGATATTCGTTGTAGTAATGTACAGTATGAGTGGCCATCCTTCCGTGGGTGGCATGAGAATGGGTGGTGACATAAGATACTGCTTGATTTGATTGAATGTTGTCTCACACCCTTTGTCCCATTTAAAAACAATGTTCTTATGCAATAGATGATTGAAAGGATGACTTTTATCTGCCAGCTAGGAGATGAATCTTCTGATTGATTGGAGCCTTCCTTGTAGTGATCTGAGTTGACTTATGTTCCTAGGAGGTGGCATTTCCATGATTGCTTTGAATTTTGTTGGATCCATTTATATACCCTTTTCCGAGACAATGTACCCTAACAGTTTTGCTGATGTAACCCCGAAGACACATTTCTTGCGGTTTAACCTGACATTGAATTTCTCCATCCATGTGAAGATTTTGTCTAGGATATGCAGATGTCCTTCACTAGTAGTAGATTTTGCCAAGATGTCATCCACGTAATCCTCCATGAAGGTGTGCATCATATCATGGAATATTGTCATCATTTCTCTTTGATAAGTGGCTCCTGCGTTCTTTAGACCAAATAGCATGACATTCCAGCAGAAGGTTCCCCATGGGCATGTGAAAGCTATCTTTTCCTGATCTTCGGGAGCTATTTTTATCTGATTGTATCCTGAGAAACCGTCCATGATTGACAACATGGCATGCCTAGCTGTCAAGTCCACGATGATGTCTATGTTTGGTAGTGGAAAATCATCTTTCGGACACGCTTTATTCAGGTCCCTAAAATCTATACATATTCTGATACTATTGTCTGATTTTGAAATAGGTACAAGATTTGATATCCATTCGACATAATCTATAGACCGTATGAATCCAGCATCCAATAATTTCTTTAGCTCTATTTTGACCATCAATGCGATGTGAGGATGCATTTTTCTTAACTTTTGCTTGACAGGCTTGATTCTTTCGGGCAAAGATAAGTGATGCATAAGCAGATTTGAGTCTAAGCCTGGCATATCAAAATATGACCAAGCGAAGTTGATGCTTCATTATTTAAAGAATTGGATGAATGTCAGTCTTTCCTGTTTTGTCATAGATTCCGCCAGATGTAAGATTTGTGCTTTGTCTCCAGTGCCAATATTCACAGACTGTGTCGGTTCTACTAGGATTGATGATCTTTCATGATAGTGTTCTGGAAGAGTGTCAAACCTTCCATCCTTCAGTGCCTCAGAAAGGTTTTCACTGTTAGATGTGTTCTTTATTTTTACTATTTCCATATCTAATGCTACCATTGAATGGTTTTTACCATTAGATCTATTTTCCCTGTTGTTATTTTTGCAACTGGAAGATTTGACACCCTCCTGCCGAGTCACGTTGCTATGAGTATTACAGTTAGAAGTTGTACTAGGTTCGGCATGGCATAGGAAGTTTATGATGGCATCATCATTTGTAAATATTGGCATATTCAAAGGTTCGATAGGTTCCCAGTCAATGAGTTCAAGATGGATTAATGGCATTTGGTTATCAGATTTTTGCAAGGTGATGGTTGTAAGGGTGTGGACAGCCATTTCTTCATAATCATTTACTGGAATATTGAGGTTCATGATGGTACTTTCTTCCATATTGTCCAGTCCACTTGAAGTCTATTCATCCCCACTTGAATCATCGATATGTAGTGAACCTTCTACGAGTGGTGTAGACCTAGAACCTTGGCCCTCCTCACGCGTAGGTGCATATTTTTGGATTACATCTACTTGAATATCGATGAAAAATAGATCAGAATATAATGCCCATTCATATTCATTTGAGCCTGTTTCGGAGCCATCCCAAAATTGAAGGATATTGTCTATAGCTATCTTTGTTAATTCCTGCTTCTCTTCCTCAGAGTATCCTAGTCCTGGATTCTCTTTTGTGTGGAGAGTGAGGGGTGAAATACGCTCTGTGACTCCTTCTTTTCGTAATCCAATGGGTCCTTGTCCTTCATATCCCATCTTTTCTAAAATAGCCTTTCCTTTTCCATATTGATCGGTGTTGATGGCAACATTTTTGATACTATCATCTAATGTAGAGGGCTCCTCATCTTTGTATATTCAATCCAGGATTGATTTGTTGCTTGTTTCATCCTCTATTGTACCCTTTTTGACAAACCTTTCATCTAGAGCTGTAATTGGTAATGATGTTTGAGACTTGATCAGAGATGGTTGACCATATGTTCTAGGAGATGGCATTAACTTTGATAGGTTAAGCGATTGCTCCATTGAATATGTGCCCATCCCTTTGTCCTTTAGTTGGATTTGTTCTTGTTACTTATGTGATAAAAAATATTGTTGATCTAGTTTATCTGTTGATTGAATTTCAACAGGACTTGTCTCTTTTTCTTTACCCTTCTTTTCTACCCATTTAGTAGTGATGCTTGGACATTGTTCATCTTTGGATGATGATGCTTCCCTGTTGTGTGGTATGAAGGTATCTTGAGAGATCCTAAAGGTGTCACAATGTTGAGGGTGATTGTAATCAATAGATATAGTCACCTCTTATCCATTTACTAGGAACTTCAAACATTGATGATATGTCGAAGGTACAACTTGCATTTCATGGATCCATGGTCAGCCCAAGAGAATGTTGTACATTAATTCTTTCTCCAACACTTGACACACAATATGTTTCATCATGGGCCCCACTTGGATGGGTAATACAATCAAGCCTTTAGACGACCTCTCTTCTTCATCATTTTCTTTAATAGTCATTTTTCTACGAGAATCAATAGCATCATTTGAATATCCTAGTGCACGGATTAGCTTGAGAGTGCAAATATTCAGACCAGCTCCCCCATCTATTAAGACTCTCTTGACGTGGTGATTGTGGATTAAGACCTCAATATGGAGTGTCGTATTATGGGGATGGTTCAACGAAATATCATCATGTTCGGAGAATGATAGACAATGTGGGGTAGTCAAATGTCCCACCATAGCTTGAAATTGACACACATCTAGATTCTTTGGTACCGTAGTGGCAGCTAAAGCTTGTTCAAGAACCTCCTTATGTGATGGTGATATTTTAAGGAGCTCTAGTATGGATATCTGAGCAGGAATCCTTTACAATTGATCGACGATGTTATAGTGTGATGGAGGTGGAACCGTGTGTGTAGACCCAATTCCTTTTAACATGACCTTGGCTTGTCCCCTAGTTGTTACATTTACTGGTTGATGTTCTTGATGTTCTCTTATTTTTATGACATTGATTTGATTATCAGAGTTTGATAAGTTTGGGAGTAAGTCCAATGGAGTAGTGTTGTTGATTTTTGGTCCGCCAATGTTGTGGCCAACTATATGATCACTCTCTATTCCAGATAGATAATGGATTGTCATGTCAAAGACATGGTTGATATTATTCCCTTTTTTGTTTGAAGATGAAGATGCTCCTTTGTCATAGTTGGGCAAAGGGTTTTTGAAAGCTGAGTGATCGTTGTTGTTTTGCGGTGTCTCCACGTATGCTTTATTGTTGTCAATCAAATCTTGTATTACATGTTTTAAATCCATACATTCGTTAGTTTTGTGACCCTTGTTGTTATGGAAGTTGCAATAATCAACATCATTCCACCATGGTGGTTTGACCTTAGGATCCCAGAATCGGTCTTCTCTTGTAGTGATAAGACCACTAGCTACTAGTTCTTTCATTGTGGATTCTATCGATTGGCCTAAAGGTGTGAACCTTCACCGATTTGATGGTTTCTGATATGGTTGGGCCTTGACAATCTCGTTGTTATGTATGATATTTGGCTTGAGAAGTTGATCATTGTTTTGATTCTTTGATGCAGATGTTGTCAAGTTAAAAATCGGTTTGGCATTTGAAGAATCATTTGTTGTTTCATTGATAGTCGTGTTGCGATTATTTTGCCAAAATTTCAGCTTATCACTACTTGAGTATTGATTTGAGGAGTTACCTGTGTTGTTTGATTTATCATTAAAATGTTTGATAACTCCTCTCTTGACCAATGCTTCCTCAATTTTGAGACCGTTTTCGATGACTTTCTCAAATGTGGGAGGGCATTGTAGTTCCAGTCTATAACTCATTTCTTCAGTTAAGTTGTCAATAAAAAATTCTATCTTTTCTTCCTCCGAAATTGATCTAGGATATCTAGCGAACAAGCGTCGCCATCTTTGGAGAAAAGATAAGAATGTTTCCCCCTTGTTTTTCTTTAGATTATAAAGATCCTTGATTGTTACATCGTGTTGGATGTTGAAGGAGTATTGGGAGATAAATCTGTTGATGAGTTCCTCAAAAGTTCTAATACCGGGTTTTAACTTCGAAAACCACTCCATACATGATCCTCCCAAACTCCGTGGGAATAGTCTCATTAAATATGTCTCCTATTGCACAAACTCAAGACTCATTGTTTTGAATTCTCTGATGTGATCAATTGGATCCGTTCTACCATTATACTTATCATATTTTGGGATCTCACAATGTCTTGGAAAAGGTATCAAGCTGACCGTTGCGTCGAAGGGATAAGGACAAATGTCCTGTATCGCATATCTCTTGGTATTCCCCTGCGTCATATCTTGTATTTTCTGTTGTAACAATTGCATTTGAGACGTTAAAGCAGCAACTAGATCTATCGTTTGCGTTGGTTGCAAAATTTCAGCCTCACTTGTGGTAGGTGCTTCCTTTAGATGGTTTACGTCAAAGCCTTTGGGAAGTTTGGCACCTGATTCAGCCAACATCAAAAGATATTTCTCCATATCTTGTTCTAGAATCTTTTCCATAAATATATGGAATTTAGGATTTTGTTGAGCTGCTTGGATGTCCTCTGGAGTGATGTCGTTTTTATCGTTTCGGTTTAGATTGTTCCAAGGATTTTCCTCTGCCATTGCTTGGGATTTTAAAATTTCTTGTTCTAAGAATCTTTGTTTTTGGGACCTAGTGAAGATTGGCAGACAAAATTTAACCCTTTCTTCTGAAATGTTGATCTTTGATGCTGAAAATGTCAATTGAAACTTTTAACAAAGTCGAATAAGATGACAGATCTTATTGATGAGACTATGTTAAAAATTTGATTGCTATACTTAGTTTCATGATGGAGGATGATAATATCCTGATGATGAAACTTTAGTGTAGTAATCAATTTTTGTATTGATTTTGACACTTGTGATTTGCAAGATCTTGTTTTCAGTTGATAAGATTGAAAGTTTGTATAAACCTATCTGTTTTCGGTCTCTAGACGGTGATTCTAATAAAAAGAAATTTAATTCTGATGAAAATTGTGGATAAAATGATAGACTGGTTGACTGATGAAAATTGTGAACTCTTTGTTTTGAAAGCGCTAAAACAAAGAACAGAAGCGCTATTTCCCAAAAGCGCTAAAATAGAGTACCCAAGCACTGAAATAAGTGAAAGAAGCGCTAATTGACAATAAGCGCTAAAACAGAGCCTGGAAGCGATGTAGAATTTGATGAAAGCACTGAAATAGTGCCCTAAAGCGCTGTAAAATTGAATGGAAGCGCTATTTTACCGAGAGCGCTGAAACAGTGCCCTAAAGCGCTGTAGAATTTGATGAAAGCACTATTTTACCGAAAGCACTGAAATATAGACTGAAAGCACTGGAATAGTGCCTAAAAGCGCTATTTCCCAAAAGCGCCGAAACAGAGACCAGAAGCGCTGAAACAGGTTTCTAGAACGCTTAAAAACAAAAATTTAAGATTCTCTATTGTAAAATATGATATGGCCTTGTGGCATACTGTATCAAGGATTGCGGAAGATAAGAAGGATGTATGCGCTGACTACGGTTGTGATATTGAGTGAGAGTTTTTTTTTGAAAGAAGGCTCATGAATAGAGCGGTTCTACCGCGTAATCTAATGAGTGACCCCTAGCAAAATCATGATATCGGTGAATGAATGTTCCATGTTGTAAGAAGAGTTTCCGATTTTGATATAGAAAATGTTGTTTTCTCAATTTATTTCTATAACCGAGACGTTTCTTGGGCCTTGTAACTTTGATTTTTCTCTTGACAAACGTGGAAGACTTCCACTTTCGCAGCATGGATTTTTTGATATATTTTGATTTTGTTGGTTTTCAGGATGATCTTAAATCTGGTATTAATGAATTTGTGAAAACATAGCAAGCAATTTTGAATATTTTTATCTGAATAGATCGTGTATGTTCAAGAACCATGAATGATTCTTATTGATTTTGACAGGTCGTTTTAACAATTATACACAAATCAAATAGAATCACACTTAAGGACAAGTAGGTCATCATTATACTCACATCCCACATCTTGAATTACGTTGACTCACATAGCCGTGTCACCCCCTAGAGGGCGCCCGTGTTTTTGACGTTGCCAGGCGCGTACTCAAAGTGATAGAAGTGGATACCGAATCCCTTGAGCAAGCGGTCCTTGGTAATTATATGGTGAGTGTCTTGGGGGCAGATTCGTCCCTCCCCTTGCACCGTGAGTATGATAATGTATGGATACTAACTCGGCGAGAAACTACTCTATGGTTCGTAGATAGGGTTCCGTTTGATGCGGCAAATAGATAAAATCCCTCAAGAGACCTCCCAATCTTTAGAACAAATATTTTGGGGATGGTTATCTTGCTCACTACCATCAAGTTGGACTTTCGTCAACAACTTGCATTTTTATTATAGTGGGTTGGAAAACCTGGCTTTGGTTGTTCCCACTTAGGTCATTCCCATAGGGTGAGTACTTTTTCCCACTACGGCAGGCCTGCTAAAGGATTTAATAAAGCGTAAATGACATGAAGTAAAAGTGAATCTGGCACTTTGGTCACCCAGTCAAGGGGAGAGCATAAGCCTAATAACCACAAGCACATCATATAAGTTTGTCTTGTTTTAAGCCCAAAAAGAAATTTTCTAATCTATGTGAAGGTGTTGCTTCACATAAATCATGATGTTCTTTTTAACTTCTACTGTAAGAATGTAATGATTATCCTAGGATTGATAGATTTTTTTAAGAAAAACAAGAAAATGACTATCCTAGGATTGATATATTTTAGGAACTTTGAAGTGACTATCCTAGATTGATCAATTTTAGTCCAACTGTGAATAAAAGTAAAATCTGGCCGCAGATGCATCGGATCCAGACTGATTTTACAAAAGCGCTAGAATATTGCCCCGAAGCGCTAAAATAGTTACTTGATGCGCTAGAACCCGAAAGCGCCGAAATAGGACCCCAAAGCGCCGAAGTTTTCCCTAGAAGTGCTAAATCACCCGATGCGCTAAAACAGTGACCAAAAGCGCTGAAACAGTGACCGGAAGCGCCAAAACCGAAAGCACTAAAACAGCGACCAGAAGCGCTAAAACTTTTAACGAAAGCGCTACAAGAAAAACACGCCGAGAACCTGTGTGACACTTTTCTAGAAAATTGATAATTTTGATAAAATTGGGGTTAAAGCCCCACGGTGGGCGCCAAATTGTAAGTGTGAATATGTGAATAAGATTAAAACACTTCTTAATACAACATTTTATCAATAGACAAGTTATGTGAATCAATTCAAAGGAATTATCTATCAAAAGCGTCATATTGCTCTCTATCTCCAAAGATTTATTAAATCAAGATTGCTCTCAGATCGTGAGTGCACTATGATTGTTAAAATGACTATTCAAAGAACGAGATAATGTTAATGCAATACTAAATGATAAACAATATAAACTAGCATATATGAAACAAATAATTGTAGCTACAGGAGGCAGCCATGGTTGAAAACTTGATTGCTTGATGCTTGATGTGTGAATGCTTGATGCTTGATGCTTCAATTCCTATAGAGTAAGAGTGCATAAACCTGATTATCTGGATCCTTTTCTTGGTTGAAAGAGGTTGTATTTATAGATTTCCTGGTTGTAGAAATGCACAGGAAAAGCTTTGAGAGGCTTGGATTCAGTCTGGAGAATTGAATGGTGAGAGATGGAGGAGATTGAGAGAAAGATGGAGATTGTGTCTACCCATGAAAACACCAGGCAAGAGAAAAGGAAGAATTGATGGAAGAGGGTTGAGAGATCAAATTCCAAATTTGTCTCCAATTTGTCTCCAAAACTTCCCGTGAAGTTTCAATCAATTAATTTTGACATGATTTTGACATAGTTTAGACATAGGATATCTAATTCATTTTTGAGAGAATATAGATGGAATATTCTTTGTGCTTTAATTCAAATATTTTTATTTATTTAAATTAGCAAAAGAGATAAATAATTTAAGAAAACGAACTATAGGATAGTTGCTTATTAAATTAGACAGAAGAATATGGCAATTAATCAATAAAGTGTTTTGTCTTTATTTAATTAATTTAAGATGGATGTGATAGATTGAAATAGGGATTTTGATAATTAAATCAAACAAAGTATTTAATTTTGTTTATTTAATTAAGATGAATATTTAAATATAAACTATATAAATAAATATTTTTATTTATTCAATAGTAGAGGAAATTAGGATAATTAATCAAATAATTTGTATTTAATTAATCGGATGCTCCAAACCAATTTTAGGTGTATACAAGAATTATCATTATGGTGGACATTTAGAATAGTAAAAACTCATACACTATCTTATTGTTTTGGTCTAGGTAGGTAGTACTAGGCAATTAGTTAAGGTCTTTCATGAAAAAATCCAAGACATTTATTTTGGAATTTCTTAAGGGAATTGATGCTAAGGTCACTCCTAGTTTCTTGAACAAGTCTAATGGAATATAGCACAACAAAAGGACTATATTGTATAAATAGGACTATAATACTGATTTTGGACTCTAGCACAAATTTTAGACAATAGCACAAGTTTTAGAATCTAGTACAAAAATTGGATACCTATATATTCATGATAGTTTCCTTTATATACATTATATTTAATGGTTAGAATAAGGTAAAATTCAAGTGTGGTCAAGGTATGGTCAATTTTTAGGTGTCTACAATTACAAGGAATATTCTATAGTTCGATGCAACATTCTTATCAATGTTATGACAAAGCCATATGGTATGAATTTATAATGTATAGATTTTGGATAAATCATACTAAAAATAATTATGATTTTTTCCCAATCACTCCTAAAATGGTCATTTTTTAACTCCAAAATCAATCAAGTTTTATGTTGATTTCTAGGTTTTTGGGCCTTCTAGAGTCAATGCCAAGATCTATTTTTTTCTTAAAATATATCCAAAAAACAATTTCTAAAGACACTCCCAAACTGAGAAGGGGTTTATAGATTTCAAGGTTTGATACCATGTAAAAGTCACAACAAAATCAAGTAGCTAGGATCACTTGCAAACCAAAAAACAACCTTTTATAGGAGAGTAGAAAGAAAAGGAATGCTAGGTTATATAATGTAGTAGGATCTAATAGGATAAGATATAATAGAATATATAATGTATAAGAGGATCCATATAGCAAGGTGAAAGATAGGACACCATAGAATTATGAAAAGTGTCACAATCATATTACATGAGATATAAAAATTAGAAAACCTAAAAGTGCTCCAAGTAAACTAAACTAACCAAGCTTGATTAGGGCCTCGATGGAACCAATTAGGTGATTTACCCCATTCACACCAAAAAAAATATATCTATATTTGCAAAAATCCATTTTTGTAATAGCTTAGAAAATGTGGAAGGAAGGGGGGAAAGTTTAGGAAATTAAAGGAACAAAATCAAAAGGTAAGTATTTTTAAAGTTCCTTATTTATTTATTTTTAAAAATCTCCTATTCCTCTTCTAAAATAAAAATAATAAGTATTTTTAAAGTTCCTTGTTTTTTTTTGAAAAATTTCCTATTCCTTCTATGAAATAAAAATAATTTCTATTTTTTTTTAAAATAAGTGTTTACAATTGGACTAGATTGGACCTAGGATTGCTTGAGATTTAGAAAATAAACTCTCTATATTTTCGTGAGTTTGATTAGAAAAGTACTATTCTTATTTAAACTATGAATTAGAAATAAGACCTTCATTTTCCATTATCATAATAGGTGAATGCATATAGCTTCATATTCATGAGATTTCTTTGAGTGAAATTCATAATTATAGGAATAGGTGAATGCATATAGCTTCATATTCATGAGATTGCTTTGAGTGAAATTCATAATTATAGGAATAGGTGAATGCATATAGCTTTATATTCATGAGATTGCTTTGATTGAAATTCATAATTATAGGAATAGGTGAATGCATATAGCTTCATATTCATGAGATTGCTTTAAGTGAAATTCATAATTATAGGATGCTTTATTTTATTTTAAAAAATATAGAAATGAACCAAAATCATTGTAATTTAAATTATTGTAGTTGTACATTTAGACTCCTAATGGTATTCTTGAATTTTATAATTTTATTTATTTAAAAAAAATTAAGGTTTCTTGAAATTCTTTAATGATTAATTTGGAGATTTTCATGATTTTGGAATTCTTTTGTAAAATTAAAATTTGAATTAAATCCATGTTATTGTTTTAATTTTTGGGTTGTATAATTTCCCTTTTGTATTGTGATTATGCATGATTTTAACTAAGTATCATGATTTTTTGCATTATTTTTTATGTCATGCCCCATTTATATTTTTGGGATGTTGGGAAATTAGTGTTGGGGTATAGAGTAAAGGAGTGGATTCTTGTTGGATTAGAAAATATATATATATATATAAGAACTTCCACAAAATGAATGTGCGTACAAAATACCAAAAACTATCATAAACACGAATGAAATGTACAAATAAATTTGTGTATATGTAGGTCAAAGAGGAAGTAGTAACATGAGATCGAATGACCAAACAAGATGTGTGACACATGTAGAACATTTAGGAAAAGTGTGAGAGTATATTTAATGTGCCTATGAGATGAAACAAATAAATAACTAAGTGAACTTAAGCTAGTGCAAATAGGTCTAGTAGGTCTAAAAACTATATAAATGTAAGTTAGATGTGTAATATCTATTTTCACACTAACACCCCCATTAACTGACACTTAAAGAGGAAATCACTAAAAAATGAGTCTCAATAATAAGGCTTGATGAGTTACTCATGTACAATTCTCTCAAAAATAGAGTAAAGGAGAAAACCCGAAGAAAATATCCTCTCCAAAAAAGATAATTAAATACAGAGCAAGGAGGACTGAAGACCCCCCAAGTAAAATTTCTTTCACCCCAAGCATACATCACAACTCAAGATAGTGAGGTGATGTTAAAGTTTTAGTGAAAATTTCAACAACATTCTCCTAAGTAGATAAACACTCTTAGGAGATAACATAATCATGGAAAAGATGTCAAATGAAATACATGTGAATCTCGATGTGCTTTATCCTCTAATTCTCCACTAGGTTTTTTGTGAAATGTGAATGGCACTTTGGTTATCACACCATAGAATAGTAGTGTGATCAAGTGATAAAAAAATTTATCATAATTTTTTGAATCCATATAACCTCTTGGTTGTAAATAAATATACCTTGATACTCAACCTAAGTGGATGATAATACAATAGATTTTTTTTTCTTGCGAGACCCTATGATTGGTCTATAACCAAGGTAAAAAGAAACCTAAAAGTAAACTTCCATGAGTTAACATTAATTTCCAAATCTAATTTGGTGAAGCCTACTATCTATAAATTTTTTAGCGTGTATTGAATGTCAAAATGTGTGGTACCTTCAATATACCTCAAAATGAACTTTAATTCCTTCTAATTACTCATGATGGTCATGGTAAAATTGAGAACCAATCCAAATAATAAATGTGGTATCAAAATGCATCATATATAAAAGACTAACAACTAACTATCCATATAAAGTATCATCAACAGTAGGTGTTGTACAAGTGGTAGTTTGAGTAACATCAAATTGAAATGGTTTAGGAGTAAGCTTACAATCATCCATGTTGAGATAATGAAGCAATTCAATGATGTATACTTTTTCTATTATTGGAGATGTCTTCAATAGATCGTAGAACCTAAAGACTAAGAAAATAATGTAGAAGCTTGAGATTGGTCATGTCAAAGTGCCCCATCAAAGATTTGAGTTTCTTAAACCATGGATGAGAAGCTATTAGTGAGAGTAAAATCATCTACATACAATACTAGTATCAAAATATCATTTCCATGTCTTTGAATATACACTATGTGATTTGAGTGGTAGTGAGTGAAACTAGATGCAACCAAGAAACCATCAATCTTCTTATACTGAGCCTAAGGGGCTTGCTTAAGACTATACAATGAATGTTGAATCATAAAAATAAGTGAACATAAATTTTAGAGGTTTCTCTATGTAGATATCCTCCTCGTGAGGATCACCATGAAAGAAATAACTCTTCATGTTCATCTAGAAAACTATCTCTAAGACGTGACAATAAATAGTAAAAGGTGAACTAAATCCACCTTTGTATAAGGTAAAATGTCTAAAAGTAGTCAATACTCTCAACTTGGGAAAAATCCTCAGTTACAAGATGTGTTTTATACCTTTTCTATAGAACTGTAAATTACATACTTGATGTGGTACACCCACTTGTACCAAACCATCTTTCTTCCCTTAGGAAAAGAAACCAAATTTCATGTATTATTATTTATCAATGGAGAATATTCATTTTTCATAGCACCATCCCACTTTGGAATACTATAAGCCTTTGAAAAATATGGATCAGTAGATATTCAAGAATCAAAATACTATCACTAAAATTATATGAGAATTTTTTCTGAGAACTCACTAAATAAATATCTAGCATCCTAAATAGAATTGTGAGCCTATCTAGGAAAAACACAAGTAGGAGGAGGTGGAAGTGTTGGTGTAAGTAGTATAAGTGGTGGAACATAACCATTATTTTAATTTTCCTCAAGTTTCCTCAAGTGCAAAGGTATCATCATGAGATGAAGAAGGTGGAGTAGGTAGTGAGGAAGAAGAAGTAGGTGGAGGATCCATCTATGTGAAAGACTCATCAAATTGAACATCTCTATGAAAGCAGATATCTCTGGTGGTTGGATAAAATAACCAATAACATTTCACATCCTTACAATTACCAATAAATATGTATGGTTGGATCTTCTTCCCCATTTCCTTATGACAGCCATCTAGTACGAATTCCCAAGCCTCACTACCAAATATCTTACAGAAGGAATTATTAATATTTCTAGTATACCAATCCTCTTCTAGAGTGATATTGTGAACTACCTTATGTGGAGTATGGTTTTGAATATAGTTTTCATAATTAATTACTTTATCCCAAAAATATGGGGCCATATACTTATAATAAATCATACAAATTTCCATCTCCTTTATTTATTTGTTCTTTCTTTCAATGATAAAATTTTGTTAAGGATTATAGGGATCTAAATATTGATGATGAATACCCTGCTCAATGCAATAATCCTGAAAGGATTGATTCACATAGTCCTCCCATTATTTTTTTGTATCCACCAAATAGAACTTACATGCTTCTACATAAAAATCTTGAAATTCTTGAAAGTGGTGAAGACATCACTCTTATATTTGATAAAGTGCATCCATTGTGTAATGAGAGTAATCATTAATGAAGGTAAGAACATACTTGGCTCCTAAAAATTAAGGAGTTGTAAATGATATGAGGTTACTATGAACCAACTCAAGTAAGGTAGTAGCATGATGTGCCTTACCCTTGGGAAAATATTATTGATGATGTTTTCTAAAGACACAACCTTGACAATTCCCTTTGTGTATGAAACCATAGGAAGACCAAGTACCATTTGTTTTGTACTCAATTGTTAAATATGCTTGTAATTGAGGTGTCCAAACCTCTCATGCCAAAGTATGCTCAAAGAATCTACATGGTCAATGTGCGATGAACCACAAGATTAATCATAACTATAAAACATATACAATATAGACCCATGATCAACTCTAATTGAAGCAAAAAAATCTCTTGATGTTATATTTCTTGAATAACTACATGTTGAAAAAACCTCAACTATCTTTTAATTTTTCAGTTTGGAAAATCTAGTAGTAGAGAGAAGATTGGAAAATATTAGGAACAAAGAGAACATCCTTAATGAAATGTTCTATCAAATATATAGTATTTTACCCCAAAATTGGAATATATGTAGAGTTACCCATTGAAATTTGAGAAATAGTGTATCAAAAAGAGTCTTGAGAAGATCATGTTAATGATTCATGTGATATGAGTCTCCTAAGTCAAATATCCAAGTATCTATGGATGATTCCAAACCTCTATCTCTAATTGTCTAACCATTGCTAGTTTTAGGAATATAAATGTTGTGTTTCTTCATGGAATCTTCCAAGGCTATAATATTTTTATGATAGATATTGATTTCATGATTTTGTAATCCATAAAAATTACATGGTCCTCTACTTTTCTTCTTTATCATAAAATTATTCTTAATTGAAGTAGAAAATGATGTAGTTTTTGTATCAATTTTATATTCTACTTAAATGCATTCTCATTTCCTAAAGTTTATTATATCTTAGTTTGTTTAGAATACTTATTACCTTTTCCCTTAGATTTTTGGGACACTAGTGCCTAATTTTTTGAAGAGGTGATAGAATCCATGAAGATTAACTTAGATTGTTATCTCATTTGTATTTCAAAAAAAATTAGGCATATTAAATCTTGTCCCAAGATCATCCATGGTAGAGTAGAAAGTGGAAGAGAATACTTGATACTAGTCTGCTAGCATTGATAGAATTATTGGGAATTCAAATAATATATAAAACATTTTCATGTTCAAGCTCATGTTATTTTTTGCCCCATCTTTTCCATCCTTCGCATTAAGAGCGTTTGGTGTTCATCATAAAATCCTAAATGATCTAAATTTTGGTGATTTGGGATAGTTCAAGTGTTAATAGAGTGAAAAATAAAGTTGATAGTGATAAAGATACTAAGGGGCCCAACAGTATAAAAATAAAATAGTGTAATAATAATTTTAAATGTTGTAAAGCACCCAAAGTGCTTGAATAAAAGTGGCCGGTATTTTTATATAATATTTAAAAAATTCAAATTTCCAAATGAATAAAGGAACATCTCATAATTATTCTTGTCACCTACCTTGTGCATTAATCAATAATGTAAGGTCTTGTCATAGTGACCTTTCATCCTTTTATATTTGGTGCATCCATTTAAATAACATTTTGAGAAATATTTTGCTAAATCTATGGATTAAGGGTTCACCCTAGGTGTATTTACAAACATTTTTAAGGATATTTTAATGATATTGATTCTTGGTTGCTCTCTCGATAAATTTGTAGGTGTGAAAATTTTCTAGGGTTTCAATTGTGTAACATACAATTTTATAAAGAGAATGAAGTTCCAAATAATCTAAAGGATAAAATTATGCAAGGTGTTATACATCGAGTATCTCTATAGATATTTGTGTATCTTTAGGAAAAAATTCACTTCATGCTAAGGTTCTCTCTTTTCAAACTTTCTAATGTGAATGTAGTGACCAGTTGATAAATATGACAATATGTTTAAAATGTTACAAAGATTATAATAAAAAAATTCTCTACATATAGATTTATGTAATTAAATTCTTGATAATTAAGTATGACCTATGTGTTATACTTGTAATGCAATGTATTTTTTGCCTAAATAAATTCTTGTGTGCTTCTATTCACTTTTTTATTTTTGTTAATTGATTGTATAACCCATTAGACAGACATCAATATAGAAATCATTTATCCTTATTTATTCTCTAAAAATAATCAAAACCATTAATAATTAGTTTAAGAATAGAAATAAGTTATGTTTATTCATGATTTTATATTATAAACAAGGAAACATCTTAAATAAACCTTGAAAGAATTCATCTTAATTGGATCATGCTTGCACATGTTTATAAACTATATAGAGATCTTATGTAGCTAATTATACTTGACTTAGTGATAAATTTTAGGGTCAATTTCATCCAAATTAAGAATTCAGAGAACAATACCTAGTGTGCAACCTACAGTATTGTAAGGTTTTCAACAAGGAATATAGAACAAAAAACTCAAAAATACGTGTCACTCCAAAAATTACTTCATTATCTTCCAAATATAAAGTTTATACATTTGAGAAGAATTTAAATAGTCATGATATCCTTTGTAATTTGAAATGAACAACTAGACGTGGAAAAATAATAAATTGTAGTGTCAAAAATTGTCACCCTTAACAATTTCACATTATGTTTGGTCCCCCTAATTTATTGGACTTAATTAATCTCCTAATTTTCAAAATTATGCATTCCAAGGAGTAATTTTCCTTTTTTTGAAGATTTGCAAGCATTGAATAAAAGCATTCAATTGTTATTTTGCTCACAACCAAGCATGTCCTAGAAATTATATCGAGGACCCATTCGCTCATGGGTGAATGGGTCCTCCTTCTTAGCCAAGAACCAAATTCAAATATGTTGTTGGTGGAATTTTAAAATCCAAAATTCAAATATTAAGTGTTGGCTTTAGAATTTAATTTTTGACAAATTAGAACAATTGAATATAAATACCTGGCTATTTTATCATTTGAAATCTAAAAAGGAAGATTTAAAATTTTTTTGGTAAACTTAAGATCAAGAGAACTATTGAGCAAGTCAAGAGAAGCATTGCAAAGATTCATTACAGTAATTCAAGATCCAACATCATGTTAAATTTTATGTTGTCGATGATGCTTCAACCAAACTGGTATACTACGTTGCCTTGGACAACCTCACATTTGGCTTAGTCAAGAGGATGCACCAACCACCGACGAGATTGGTAGATACATATGCAGAGGTAGTGAAAGCAAGCAAAGACTTGGGACAACACATTATTGGTTTGCTGCCCTCATTGGCTTACCCATGCTTTGGCACATCAAAAGCCAATATTGAATCAAGTACCTCAACTGCCTATCGTGCCACATCCAAGGCAACCTTTGAATCAAGCTTCATTAGTGCCACACTACTTGCATCCTCAGCAATAGCAATCTTATTCCCAGCAAGCGCAAATGCCTACATACTTGAAGAATTCACAAAAAAAACCTACCCATCAAAATCAACCAGTGACAACCATTATTCCTTCAAAACTTGGTGCCCTAGAAAAATAATGCAGAGAATGATCGAATTGATGAACTAACTGAATTGGTGAAGAAGTTGTCCATGGATATGACAAATCTGCAAAATCAAAACAACCAACCAGAGGCTTCTCAAAGGAGCATCCAAGCCAACATCAATCAAGACAATCATGATGTTGGTACGTCCTTGGGCCAGAATTACGAGAGAGGTCCGAACTTAGGGTAGAACTTTGAAAGAAAGCCTTCTCAAAGGGAGAATAGAACGTGGAACACTAGGCCAAAAAATAGAGGCATCCCTACACATCTTGATTAGTTGAGCAATGTTGACACGTCCACAAGAAAATTTTACTTGGTTGAGGTTGCCTTATCTGGTTGGTGTTGAATTTACAAGACAAGTAGGAATTCTCAATTGGACTACCCAGAGTTCCAAACTATCACAAAAATCTTCAGGTGGAAGTCCAAAATGTTGTTGATGGCTTGGGTTGCAGAGATCTAGTTCCTTAGGAGCCATATGATTCCTCAGTGTTGGTGGTCAATCAAGCTCCCTTCCCACAAAGTGAAAGAAACTCATCGAAAAGGAGGCCGCAACGAACAAGATCGCCACCAAGGAAGGAGAAGCGAAAGAGGTAAGTACTAAGAGATCTCTATCTTAGCTCTTTCATTCAGTAGATAATGGTCCTATAGATGAAGAAGAGCCACGTGAGGATGAGGTCCATATGTTCCACCAAAGAACAACCCCTTACAACTTGAGAAATAGGTAGGATGGTGGACCTTTTACTACCTCTACTCCCCTAACAATTTCAATACTCCACCTGACCCCAATTTTGGCAAGAATCTAACCTATCCCTACGTACCTACTCAGTACTTCAATAGGAATAGGTAGCCAACTCAGACTCAAGACCAACCCACTAGTTCCTCCCAAAGTAAAATTTTTAAAGTAGAAGTCAAACAAATGGGGGAATATGTAGTAGAAGAACTAAAGGAAGTTAAGTTGAGTCTGTTAGCCTTCAAATTGCTAAGGGTGCATGTTGTCAAAAATGCCTTTATTAGGTCATTGAATGGAACCGCTTCATCAAAACCAGCTCAAGAGGTACCTTCTAAGAAATTTTTGTTTGATATTGAGCCAGTGATCAGGGAAACTGAAGGGAAGAAGCTCGTTCACCCCCTAAATTAGAAAAATAGTAAAAATCAGCCATTAGATAAACCTTCAACTAAGGAGAAAAATCATGTGTAAACCAGGGATAAGAAAAATGATAAAGACAAGGAACACATGGCCCAGGCTGATGTTTCTAAAGGTTTTTTTCAAGGTAAGTTGTAGACTCCTCCTTTCTTGACAATGATACACATATTTGGCAAGAATTTACATAACTTTCTACTTGATTCGAGAGCTTCAACCAATTTCATTCCATTGGCAGTGTGCAAGGCACTGGGTATTACTCCAACCCCCTCCCAATGAAAGTTAGCTCAGATACATAAGATGGAGGTAAACATAATGGGGGAATTGAACATATTTCCTATGAAGATTGCTACTAACCCAAGGGTGTAGTAGGTGATTTATATTCAGGTGGCCAACATTCCAGACACCTACGACATAATACTAGGAAGGGATTTCACCTTATCCTTAATGGCTATGTTGCCTTATACTATTCCCATTTGCGGTTGCCTTGGAAGGGGCTGCCTAATCAAATCTGCATTGATAGGGAACCCAAGATAAAGTTCATGATTACTGAGTATAACAATACAAATGAGGTGTTGTTTGTAGAAACAGAGTTGGGAAATTATTGTCATGTTGCTTACCAAGAGGATGAAGAGTTCCAAGAGGAAGAAAGGGCAGAGGAGGTCCTTGTGTTGTGTAATGTTCCTATTGATTTAACCCATCTCCTTAATAGTACAGAAGTCTTGGTCGAGTTCAACGATGAAAGACTCTAGGACAACAGACGCCTTGGATTTCTTGATGGATTTCAAGAATTTATGCAAAAATGTGTTCAGTATCAGCTCAGTTTAGGGGCTAAAATGGATTTCAAAGATTTATTGCTGCCCAATTGGTGTAGAGTGCATAATTTCACCGACTCTGAATTTGAATGATGCTTATGTCAGATGGTAGTAGAGCATATTGGAGGATGGGTCACTCCTAAGGATACCACAGAATGATAGCAAGATCAAGAACGGTGTGGGTACAAGTAGCTGCCTAGGGGTGTATGAACAGAAGTACAATCAAGAAAGGATTTATGCTCCATCAACTTCAAAGGCAAGAGTCCATCCAAGTTTTGTACATTGCACTTTGATGGATCCAAATCAAAGCAAGGAGCGGGAGTAGGCTTCGATCTCATCAGTACTGTAGGTAAAACGTATTTTGTTTCCCATAGATTACAATTTTATTACATAAATAATGTAGCAGAATATGAAGCATTAGTTCATGGGTTACTAATGGCATTGAAAAAGAAAATCAAAATGCTACAAGTCTTTGGTGATTTTGAGCTAGTTGTAAAGCAAGTCAAGAAACTATACTCCTGTCATGATAGAAGGTTAGCAAACTATATAAACAAGGTATGGGATCTTATAGAGGACTTGGATGCATTTAATATTTAGGTCATCCCTCACGGTAAGAATCAAACCATTGATGCATTAGCCCAGGCCGCTAGAACCCTCCATCCTTTATCTCTAACTAGCCTGAAGAAATTCACTGTAGAGTTTACTTCTATCCCATCATTTCCTAACAACATCACCCATTTTCAAGTGTTTAATGACGATAAGCACATACTTGACTTCATCACCAACTCGAAGGAGGTTGAGTTTGATATTGAATGAGTAATCAATTTAAAGACCAACATAATACACAAAGGCATGGTTTAGCTAGAATGGGTATTTGATTTAGATCACATCGGGGACCAAGATTAGCAGACTAAGAAAGCGTCGATAGATAATAAATGTGATGCTCACAACATGGGTACGGTTGAAGAAATTAAAAATGTTTTGATTGGAAAAGTGTGTACTTCAAAGGAAAGAAAAGGAATTATTGACTCCCTACGCACCTATCATGATGTGATTTCTTGGGGGTATGAAGACCTTAAAATGTATGATTTGTCAATTATCACTCATACCATTCCTCTCAAGCCAGATGTAAGACCCTTTCGACAGCATCAACACCTGATCAATGTGTTGCGCGAACTCATTATCTTCAAGAAAGTGCAGAAGTTGTTATCTGCCTGAATCGTCTCTCCTATTAGGCACTGCATGTGAGTAGAAAATTTGGTTTTGGTTAGAAAGAAAAATGGGGAAATCAGATTATGTGTAGATTTTTGGATCCTAAATAGAGCTTCCTAAAAGGACAACTATCTAGTGCCCTCACTGGATGAGGTACTGCAAATTATAGACAACTCACAAATGATGTCATTCCTATATGGCTATTCAGGATACAATTAGGTTATAGTGCAATATAAAGATAGGCATAAAACAATATTCAACACATAGTGGGGAATATTTGCATACAGACAAATGTCGTTTGGACTTATCAATGTTGGCGCTACATTCCAACATGCAATGGACATAGCCTTCAAATACATCATTGGAAAGTACATCATCATATATATGAACAACCTAACCATGTTCTCCAAGAGTAGAGAGGAACACGTCTCTGACCTATGCAAACTTTTTTAAAAGTGCAGAGAATTCGGCAACTCGTTGAACCCAAAAAAATGCATCTTTTGAGTGACTGAAGGTAAGCTATTAGGACACACGATTTCAAAAAAGGGAATCTCCATAGATCCAGAATGTATCAAGGCCATATTGAAAATTTAGCCTCCAAGCAGCAAAAAGGAAATGAAGTCCTTTTTCAGAAAAATCAACTTCGTCAGGAAGTTCATCATAGGATTTGCAAAAATAGTTAAGTCGTTAAATACCATACTCAAGAACGATGCTAAAGTGGAGTGGAATAGGAGGAAAAATAGGCTTTTGAAGAAATTGAGAGGGTTATCGTAGAAGCCCCAGTGCTGGATAGTCTCGACTTCCTGAAGCCATTCTACATCTATTCCTTTGCTTCAGATCACTCGTGTTCCATCTTGTTAATGCAAAAGGATGATGAGGGGAATGAACACCCCATTGCATTTATAAGTGCCTCATTAAAGGATGCAAAATTATGTTATCATAATGTTGAAAAGCAGGCATATGCCTTGGTTCATGGCGTTAAGAAATTCAAACACTACATCCTGTGGAACAAAGTATTCACCATTTTCTAGATCCAGCTGTAGATACCTTGCTAATGCAGAATGAACTGGGAGAAAGAAGAGAAAAATGGGTCGCGCTTCTACAAGAATATGACATGGAAATTCAACCCATGAAATTTGTCTTAGGGCAAGCCCTCACTCATACAATATAAAAAATAAAGTTGGAGCTCATAGTGCAACAATATCAGTTGGAGGATGTTTCCCCCGACGAGTGGTACAACGACATCGTCTATTATCTGCTAAATAACAAGTGTCCACCAAAACTACAAGGAGTAAAAAAATGTGTTATAAGATTGAAAAGAAATAGCTACATGCTACAAGGAGCTATACTATACAAGAATAATCATGAGGTATTTTATCTTAGGTGCCTCGAAAAAGCAGAAGCATCCCAAGTGTTGAAATAATTTCATGACAAGTTTAGCACTAGTCATGGATCCAGCCCCTCAACCACTCAGCAGATCCTACGGGTTGGGTACTATTGGCTAAAATTATTCAAGGATGCACACAACCACATTATATCCTATCATGTTTGTCAAGTTGCTACCATTAGAGAAAGGTACGTCGTTGTCCCACTGTAGCTCATTGTTGAGGTAGGGCCCTTCGCTCAGTGGGGGCTCGATTTCATTGGTCCCATAAATCCATTGTCCTTTATAGACCACAGGTATATTCTGAATGCTATTGATTATTACACTAGATGGATTGAAGCAATTGCATGTAGGTAACGTACATCTTAGGTGGTTGTCAATTTTCTTAAAAGTTTTATTGTGAATCATTTTGGCTGCCCCTTTTCCCTCGTCTATAATGTCCCCACATTTTCTTGCCTTAAATTTTCTAGTTGGAATTTAGACTATGTGGTTGTCCTCAAATTATCATACAATTATTACCCTCAATTCAATAGATTAGTTGAATCTACGAACAAGAATCTGCTATCATCTAAAAAGTACTTGACAAAAACCTCAAAGATTCGCATACATAGCTACGTTTTGCTTTATGAGAAGATCGCACTCGTCATAAGGCATCCCTAGGAAAATCACCTTTCCTCCTCATATATGGACCTGAGCATGTTTTCCCATTCCACCTCAAGATCCCTACACTTCAATTCATCAATACTTATTATGAGGGGGGAGAACGCAATGAAGTCCGCCTAGCTGAACTACTCCACTTAGAGGAAGTCTGCAACCAAGCAATAGAAAAAAATTCCAAACATCGAGGTGTAGTAAAGAGATGGTTTGACCTGTGAGCCAAATTTAAGGCCTTTAGTATTTCATATTTAGTTCTATGTTGGGACAAGGCCCATGAGAAAAAAGGGGGACATGAAACATTTGACAAGCTTCTGCTTGGCCCCTTTCAAATTTTTGAAATATTAGGAGATAATGCCTTTCGCCTAAAGACCCTCACTCGAAAGTATATCTCATTGCCTATCAATGGATATTACCTCAAGAATTATTTCCTTGCTTGAGTTGACCAATCTCACCCCCTTTATGTACAACTATATATAGTTAGAGTAGGTCTTTTTCTTTATTGTTTGCTTTCGCCCCTGGTGTAGGGCACCTAGGCCTTCATGGTGCTAAAGGGTTCTAATGTTAGTTTTTTGTGATTAAGTCATGTTTTTGTTTTTAATAAGGTCTTTAATACCATTTCTCATGTTGTAAGTGGTTAGGAGTTATTTTGGAGTCAATAGGGTAAAATTTGTAAAAGTTGCAAAAAGTTGTCAAACAACTTTTGCATTTTTGCATTTTTGGCTTTTTAGGGAAGTTGAATGGTTATATTTTCAAAATATAGTTGTAAATTATTAGTTTTTGTTTTTAATGGCTTAAATAATCTTGGTGGAGTCGAAGACAAGGTTGTGGTGTGCATTTTGAAGATTGGGCAATAAAGAAACACTATTTTATGCATTTTAGAGGCATAATTTGCTGCTACATAGCATAGAATGGACTTGTACGGCTTGGGAGTGCTCTAATATTTATTGGATTTGATTATGATCTGTATCCTTGTTATTTTTATGTTGGTTTCATTTCATTTCATCAAGTTTTGTGAAAGTTAGAGCATATTTACTAAAAATTGTTTGAAACCCTCACTAGGGTGTGCCTTAATAGGAAATAATGGATTCCTCTCCATTCCACCAATGAATAGGCCTTAAACTCAGTGGAATGGATGGTAATAGGGTATTTTTAGATTGAATAATGTTGAAAGAGCAGGAGATGGTTTTTTGTGCAAGTTGGGTGATGCCCTAGCCCATGAAACCTCTTGTTTTAGGAAAATAAGATGCATAGGAGTTAGGTTTTGTAGAAAATCTCTTGGGAAATATTTTTTAATGGTTTTAAATGTTTGGGAAAACCATTTAGGACATTTTTGAGCCATTTTTATGAAATTTTGAGGCATGGAGTTTGGAAACCCTATTTTGACCTAGTGGAATAAGCCTAAATAGGCCTAGTTTCAAGTGTAGAAGCAATTTTTGACCTTTATGTTTCAAAAAAACCCCACTTGAAAATTTGTTTGTTTTCAAATGCCATAATGGGTATCTAAATCTTCAATTATTTTATGTGTATGATTTTTGGTTCAAAACTTATGTTGGAAAAACCACTTTAGGAGTGTTACAAGGAGAATGGGAAGATTGTGAGAGAAACCCACCAAATTAGGGTTCTAGATTTGCAAAGGTTGTTTGATTGAGTTAGTTTCTAATTATTCCACCCTGCTCTACATCAGCCCCACTTTCACTTTATTTCTCAGCTTTCATTTTTGCTAAGGGTGTCTTCTAATCTTGATGCGGTTGTTGTGCTTGACCTTGTCAAATAGCTCGCTTTGTTGTACGCGCTCCTTTCCTTCCTTGGATAAGTCTTCATCAGTTATCATGAGTTTATGTTTGCCTCTGTAAGGTGGGATTACTCACCTGAACTTTAACTTGACCTAGGACCAAACCCTTGTTTGAATCCTTTTACATCCATCTCAAATTACACGTGATATACACCTTAAATTATTTTGATGAGCTATATGGTTGTCATGAAGCTTCGACAAGTGAAAAATCTTAATTCTGCTCCAGTGACCATTGTGATTTCCAAACCCCCTATGAGCTTTAGTGCTCATGCAGTTGAGAAAAATAGTATAAAAACAAAAGAAAGGAGGAAAGAAGAAAATATTAAGAAATGGGCAACTGTGTGGGTGTACAAAAAACTCTATCAGGGTTATAGAAACTCAGATGGCAATAGAAAAATGTTCATGGGGATCACAGCAACAACTCTGTCGAGGCTATGTACGCCTGATTGGTAGTGGAGCAATGTCCAAGTTGCTTTTTGGGTTAGACAACCTATGCAACTTGTCTCATTCAATTGACTGTTGTCTGATATGGTCTTTGAAGAATAGAAATGAACCCATTGCACACACTTTTGAGATGTCTCTATGATTTGATTCAACCAATTATTTTTTCCTCCTTTAATTCTTTAGTTCACTAGAAGAAACTATCTTATGGTTTGTGAAATCATATATTTTGGGTTCCGAATGAATCCTTAACCTTGGAATTCTCAGGAGCGTTCTCCCAGTAGAGTTGCCATTTGTTGTGCCTATAGCACACACACCCTCTTCGGATCGGGGACCCCCTCTTTCCTTTTCATTTTCGTCGAGTCATTTTTCTCTTGCCTTGTTTTGTGTGCCCCTATTTCTAAGCTTTAAATGGTCACATGCAATAAAGTCATCAAATCCTCATTGACCAAATTCACCTATCCAAAATCTGCTAAGTCTTTTGCCTTTGCAAAAGTGTCGCTGTGGGTTTCCCTTAGTTTTTTGCCCCGATGTTCATCAAGCTTGGTAGACCCACATTTGGAGGTCTCCCTCTACGGGCCACCATCATTGCTTCACCACTAAGAAGCAGCTAACCCTAGGCTTCTTCCCACTCTACGGGTCCCGCACTTGGTTTCATCGCCTAGGTCTTTGCCTAACGTCCAACGAAGCGCGGGTTTTTGTAACCTCACAAACCCGCCTATTCTCTATACCTATAATAAATTTGTTCCATTAATGTCATTTTTCTTATAAAAGGGGGGTGACTCACCTATCATTTTCACCCTAGCAATTAGAATTTTGAAGAGGAAAAGACCAAGCTCTCATCCACACAAGCTTTAGCAAATTCAAGCCACGTTTTCTTCGAATCTTGTGTGATTTCAAAGTAATTTATGTTATTTCTACTGGGTATATCAGTCTTTGAAATATATATTTATTGGCTAGTGTTTTATAGTTGTTTAAAATCCTCAAAGATTAAACCTTAGTTTGTCGATAATTTCATGAAATCCCCCCACAATCTTCGACCCTACACTAACCGTTTGCCCTGACGTTCAAAATGCCATAGTGTCGGCCCTAAATCATGAAAAATAATCCTATGTGAAATCCCATTCCACCATGGTCGTTCATCATATGGCAAATAAACCCTTGCGGCCTGCACCATCACCCTTGTCATCCTTATTGACACTCAAAATCCTAGAGAAACGGCTAAGTCCATGATCCCATGTGTGAGTTCCCATACGGGATTTCGTATGCAGGTGGCCCCTATCCCATTGTCATTTGAATCTTGATTGAGCCCTAACACCACTCCACATTGCGGGATCCTCTTGCATTTTTCGCCGTGGATAAATTGAACCTAATACTTGTTGAAAAATCGGATAATTTAAACATCTTGTGGATCTCCATGTATAGTTTTTCATCACTCGACCACCATTATTTATTGGAAAATTCATTGCACCATCCCACAGTGCTGAATTTGCACCCTTCATTGCCTTCTCCAACTTCAAATATTTAGGCCAAGCACCAAGTCAAAAATAAAATTGTGGGTGGACATCGTTGAAGGTCCATCTGCTAAATGTCGCTATCTTACTATAGAGCGCCTACGTCCTCCCGCACTATAGACTCTGCGGGATGGTTGTCCCTTTTCTGAATTTCAAATATTGTCAACTCAAAATCTTATTGTGTGGTGACTGCAGGCCCACCTATGCATACCACTAAATGTGGACTGCCATCCCTTCATGGTCATTCCTTAACGACAAGAATTTAACAACGGCTCGACGATTTTCTCCCGTACTCCCAAGATCGATAAAATTGCAAGGCATAATCCCCAACATCCAAGACCTTCTCAGGTTCCGCAATGCAAAAATCTATATGCAGATTGTCATCCATTCAATGTCGTTACTTAACGATAGATCTTTAAGGGCTTTACACCCCATAGCGCATGCATCCTTCAAACTCACAAGAGCATCAAAAGCTTCATCTAACGACTCTAAGTGCCTCATACTCAATTTCGCACGTGCCTAATCATTCATGGGAGATTTTCCCTCCAATCAAACTATGTGGGAATTTCAATGCAAACGGCTACCTACGAGATTCCGTGACCCCAACGTTGTCCTGATCCTAGCTGCTCCTAATGGCTTCCATCTAGGGGAAATACGCACCTCTATGCCTGTATTTTCCTAAATAACCCCAATGAGATCCAAATGCTTAATGATGATTAATTTTATGATCTTTTAAAGATGTATGAACCGATCTAACCTTGTATTTGTAGGATTAACTGACGATTGCCTTGTTATATGTGAAAACACTTACTACGCTTCGTGTGTGTGGGATTTATGGAATCTATTGAGGGATCATCAAAGAAGCCTACACAAAATCCTAACAAGGGAAAGAAGCCTGCAAGAATTCCAAGAGGAAAGGAGGAAAAATAATAAATGAAATGCCAATTTCATGGGGTGGAATGCACCTCCAAGCTCGCCTCCAACTAGGATATAGACTTTGGACACATGAATATTGATGAATTAAAACAAAGGGTGATGGTCAACCCTACTACAAAGAATGCACAAAATATCAAAGCAAGTGGTCTTGCAAAAGCAGTCGGTTTCCCTCCCGCATTAATTTCTTTGGAGCTAGTCATGACTTGTCGGGAGGCTTATCACTCTAACAAGAAAATCATTGATCATGATGGGAGAGTACTAGCGGACTTGTATGCCAAGTCCATCGATGGGACGTTTAACATCCCAAAATTTGACATGATGGAGGAAGTAGAAAAGGAAAATGCACAAAATGTGTGGAAGTAGGACCCTCTTGGATGTAAAACAATGATTAATCAACACTAGTTAAGGACAAGAGGGGCAGTGCTAGAAAAGTACCGCAGAAATTGTATAGGAGTAACTTCTTCAAAGAATACCATGGTCTGGTCACTCTTTTGAGTAGAGTGATGGGCCTACTAACTGCTACATTCTTTGAAGAGTGGATTTTTCACTTCATAGAAGAAATCATCCAAGCAGAAGACAAATTCCACTGGGCTAGGATGATAAATGACAACTTGCACAACCAACTCATGGTAGTAAAGAAGACCTCCCACTTCTACATAACTTCATTTCTTATTTACCTTCTAGCAAATAAATTCTTGTACAAAGGACTCTTCCATGCAGGAACATTGCAGACAAAAAGGAGAGAACTCAAAGTCTATGACTACTATCCCCAATTGCAGTACAAGAACTTCAAAACATATTACAGAAGGGTAAACAATGCCTTTATCAAACATATAATTAGACTCTTGGGGGAAGATTTTGAAAGGAGAGTAGCCCATAGTGCTAAGGAATTTGTAAAGGGATTCAAATATATGTTCATCCAATTCCTAAAGTTTACATACATTTGAGCATAAGGGTTCTCAGGACACCCCTATAGACTACCACACTACCCAAATGACCAGATCATTATGTTGGAGGTTATTCAGTAGTTTCAGATGGCCCATACATTTTTGAGTGACAGGCATTGAGCTGGGATTTAGTATCCCCTAACCTTCGGATAAGTAATTTACTCTTGTCTTGTTGCCTAGTGCATCAAACACTTAGAGAAGGAACTGGTGGAATACAACTTGGATTTTCACACAGATAGAGGAAGGGTGGATCCTCATAATAAACTAAATAAAATAATGGGAAGGAAACATGCTCATTGACCTCACATAGAATACTATTGGGCTAATTGTAATGATGATAAGGAGGTCAGAATGTGGCATTACATGAGGATGACCATTTGATTTATGAATTCCATTAACATGTTCCAAGTGTCAGACCAGGTCGTCGAAGACGAGAATATTTTGGATGAAAGGTACATTTCCTTGGTTGATAAGCCCCTACCCATTATTTATTGCAACAAGGAAGAGGTCACCAACCTCGATATTCTCACATGACCTATCGAACATAGAACTAGATTGTGGGTGGATGCACAAATATCCCAACTAAATAAGTAGGGTGTAGAGCTCACATGTGGGGAGCTCGAGGACAAGCTTGAAATTGAAACTGATAGTGGTGCAAATAACAATTTCATCGGGTGAAGCTACCAAGTCCCCGCCAGCCATGAGGTCCAAGAAAAGGAAGGATGCACTCGAGCATGGGCCTAACAGTAAAGTATATTCTAGAAAACCAATAGAGGGCTAATCATCATTGAAGAGGATGAAGAGAACGAGAATTTTTGTGCTTGAAATTCCTACTATTCAAGAGGAAGATCCTCAACATGAAAAGGGAAAAGAAACCGAGCAGCCGCACTCAACACCTAGCACTTTCATTCCCGCTACCATTGTTGTCACTGCCACTCCTCCACCTTTCACTTCTAGGGTCTTGCTTGTCTCATATATGTCAATCATGGACATCTCAGTCCACCTTGCCTTCACCTTTCCAACTACTCCTATAGTGGTATTAGACTCTTCCTCTTCCACTGCATCCCCATTTTCCTCTTCCTCGCTCTCGCCTCCATTGCCTACATTCTCTACTCTGCCATCACCTATCTTGCCCCAAGATTTCATGGAATATATGTAGAACGTACCTATCAAACTTTTCAGGGTAATCCATGACCCCAAGGTCCAAGAATTTATGGCCCAACTTGTTTCCTCTTTGCCTCTCCCACCATCATTGATCAAACTATCGACAATGGAGGCCACAATGCAGATCTCAGAAGAAATGGAAAGCTCCATGTGGAGCAACACAAAGAAGTTGCAGAGAACATAGATGAGGAACCTAAGGATTCTGATGAAGATGACTACTTTGAACATCTGGAGGGCATAGTAAGTATAAACTTGAACAAGGTGGCCTCTGATGAGGAAAGGTCACAAACTTCAAAAGAAGATTGTTTTAGCTATTGGTGAGCATTATGTGATAGAAACGTTGGATCGAGAGTTAGAAGAAGGGACCCACCCAAAGGAGAACTGCTTTGAGGAAGGGAAAATAGACATGTATTTGGATGTATAAATACTTAAAGATCCTCCACTAATTGGCCAAGAAAAGGATGTGATGCAAGAAGAATTACCTCCAGAACGGGAGGAAGAGAAAGGAAAAGAAGAAGAAAAAGATAAAAGAGAGGAGAAAGATGTGCAAGAGAATATCTCTAAGCCTGAACACAATGTGGAGGTTGAACATAAAGAAGAAAGGGCACCCCAGCAGGAAAACATCATTAAATATAATATCGCCTCTACTGACCCAGAAAAAGGGAAAACTATGCATATAGAAGACTTAGATGAGGAAGAAAAGGATGATGGAAAGATTCCTAGTGATTAAGAAGATCAACCTTAAAAGGACAAGGAAGAGGAAGGTGATCATGAATCACAAAAAAGAAAAACAAAGATTCCTGACTGGCTAGAACAACAACTAAAGAAGAAAAATCCAGTGGTCATTGACCCAAAGGCGAGGCTAGAGGTAATACTAGCTAGAGTGCAGACATGAACCAGAAAAGAGAAGAAGCCCAAGATCATATTGCACATCACGGTGGATACTTCTGGGTCTCGAACATTAAAATTTTCCACCCTAATAGCAGGAAAGGATGTTGGAACCATATAGGGACAGGATTACAACATATCTACAATCAACCTATGCCCGAAAACCCATGAACAGAAGATACATGATATTCAAGGGTTTGTTTCCACCATCATTAAACAGATGAACAAAGATCGATCTACCAAGGAAGAGTTAAAAGCATAGTGAAAGATCTCACTACCTACATTCAAAAATGCACATTTACAGAAGAGGAGACTCCAACGAAATCATTGGTGTTTCCCTCCTTGCTCTCAGAAGAAGATATCAATAAAATGGAGAAAATGAAGACTAGGACCAATTCCATGACCGATTGGTTCAACAAAGTGATATCCAACGACGATAGGGGGATCGACTTTGCAGTCGCAATGTATAACAGGTATCAGAGCTTAGGAAAATATATATAAGGAATGATTCACACCTATAAGGAGTTATCGAAGACGTACAGGATCACCTACCCTAAACTGGAAAGCATCCTTAGGCTTTCCTGAGATATCTGGGAAAGGAGTTGGAAATGATGAAAGAAGATCATTGGATGGTGGAAACTTGGTTCATGAACTTAGATTACAGAAAGGAATTTCTGAAGAAGGTCTTGCACAACCTCAAAGTTGATTGTGAGTGGGTTGTCGAGCATCAGACAGATGGTGTTGAATATTTGAAGTTAATGACCAATTTTGAGATGCTTGCCTTAGAGCTAGATCCGGAGAAGGTCAAGCCTTTGTTCCATAAGAAAATGGAGCAAAGAACTGGTAGTGTGGTGTCACCAAATTTTATGATTTTTTTGCAAGGGCTTTCATTCAGATGGAGTAGATGCGCAAATTTGTAGCAAATTTTGATAAGAACTAGAGGGAAATTATTGAAAGGGTCAAGAGGATGTCCTTTCAGATCCTCAAATATGAGCTCTCTGAAGATAAGAACTTGTTCACCTTGTTTGGCAGGTTCATAGAGTATGTGAATGCCTAAAAATTGGTTGGAAAGCCTATCATAGATGATTAATACTTGTCAAAATAGCTACAAAGGTTGGCAATCTCTACAGGACAAAATAGCTACAGTATAAAGGCAGCTACATGAAAAAATAGGGAAAAGACAAAGGATCTATTTTATATTGTCATATATTTGGGGGTAGGTGAAACCCTAATGTAAAATGAATCTAAGCCACACAATGTAAATGAATCTTTTCCATTTATTTTTCTTTTGGAAAACAATAAATAGGGGCATCCTCTCATTTTCAAAGAGAGGAACGAGTTGTTGTGTAAAGGCATGCTGCAGAAAATTAATGAGAAAAGCATTGTTTTGATGGTTTCTTGTGTTTTCTTCTCCTTGTGTGCATGATTCAATCTCCAAATATTATATTCTAGCTTTTTTATTTGAAGTTTTAAGTTACTTCGAGCTATTAGTTCATGTTGTGCTTTAATAGTGAAGTATGCTATGGTGTTTGATATCTTCTTAGCTCATACTTTTTGTTTTTTATTGTTGATAAACTATTGTGTAAAATTAGTCTAAGCATCATTTACATTGCTACACTTAAATTCAGCTATTATTCATGCTTTGATGGTGAATGAATGGTTTGAAAATTTGTAGACCTTAGAATATTGCACCAGTTTCATGAGACTATGGGTTGTCCTTGGCTAAGTGGAAATTAGTTTTATAAATTTTGTCCATTGTAACATCCTTCATTGTTACTATTCAACATTAGTTGCAGGTCTAGGAAACTTCTAACCCTTTCACCCTTTTGATATTTCTTTAAAATATGAAGTAAGAGACAAAGTTCCAGCAACACAACAAAGTCATATTTAATAAGTAAAGATAGAGTTTTAGTTCGCTATCCTGAACTTGCAGTAGTTGTTCTTCATTTCTAAAATTTATAAAACTCCATTTACAAACCCAATTCCCTCCATGCTTACGAACCATAAATGCCCCTTTGTGATTACCAGCAAATCACATCAACAACTGAGTTATTTTTGTAAGTCATGACCTAACACTCGAGAGACCTTGGGGTGATTTCTAAATATTATTTACAGAAATTACCTTTCAAGAGAGATATCATACTTGTATGCTACCTGTGTTGAGAAAGTGTAAAAACACCCATCAATAGAACTGGCCCTAGACGAAGGGCCAAGATAAGTTGGATCGAATTGGGTCCTTCTCTCCTCAAAAGTTTCATAGAGTACTTAGATCCACACCAAACAAGGGAGAATTCCAAGAGCTAAAACCCATACTAAGGCTAGGAGAGCCAAGAAAGGGGAAGCATCAGCTTCAGCCCCACTCATTCAACCTCCATCCCCTACATCTCCTTCCTCCCTTTCGCTCCCGACAACACTTCCTCCCCTTCACTCCAAATAACATTCTCACCCCTCCCTTCCCACAATCGATGATGAGCAAGGTCAGTGGTGTCACTTCTTACATCATTTAATCTTTCAATTATCGAACCAGGAGTGTCTTATAGATATATGCGATAAGGATGTATCCATGGATTGGGGGGTTTTGTTGTGATTCCACTCTATCAGGAGTAGTTCAACTTTGTTCTTTTTTATCGGAAGTGTTTCTATGCTTAATCTCCTAATTCCTTCTTTACTTAATATTATTCTAAAACCTTGAAATGAAACAAAGTATTTCAGAATAGAAATGTGCAGAGACAAGATATGCTTCAAGCTAGATCAAATCATTAGAAATGAATTCTAAATTTAATCTATCTGCATAAAAACAAGAATCTATCTTAACTTGAGTTCAAAATCTAGTTAAGCAACAGAATTGAAATATAACTAACTCAAAAGAAATCTATTCCATTCAATATACATCCAATCTATCAAGTAACAATTCTTTCTCTGTACATGATCCATTAAGAATATTAAGAACAGACTATTTATCAGTGATAAATGAACTATTTTTTTGTCAATCTAACTAACTAGAATTTAACTAACATAAACAGAAAGGATTCTATTCTATTAACACAACAATGTTTTAAGTTTACAATAATGTACTTCTAATCTTAATATCTTCTCTAACATTCATCTATGAAGGTAATCTGATTGAAAATAAGAATTAGGATAAATTGAATAAATAATAAAATCACCTTCCTTCAGTAGAGTGGGCCCTGCTCTGCCTCTAGAGGGCCCTTGATACGGGATATGATCAACTTTCTTCTTTATTACATCAAATTGGCCTAGGGAAGGGCGAAGTACAAATTGTTCAACTGGAAATTAAAAACAACTGAAAACAGGAAACTGATACAATCTACTCCTACTATCTAACTAATTTTGAGTGTGGATACATATATCCTTCTCATTATTTAAAAATAAAAATAAAAATACATGAAATTAAACTAACTCTAGATTATTAGATATTTTTGGATCACTTTGAATTATAATCATGAAGATCTGTGTGTTCATCTTCAGTTAACTTTGAATGGAACTATAGAGGTGGATTGTGTGCAAGATAGAACAACTATTTGACAGACAAGTAAGTTGATCAAGGTTATTGAGTCATAAACAGTATACCGCCAATTTCATTTTGAATGAAAAAATGATTAGCATCACTTCTGATTCATGATTACTTCTCTTAGTCATAAGTGAGAAACATATCCATGAAACATTCACACATTAATATCAAAAAAATCATACATTCAAATGGAAATAATCATTTATATAAAGTATTCACATTCTAAGTACAGTTTCCTAATTAAGTCCATAAATGAAGCATATAAAAGATAATACCATAATTTTTAAAGCCAAAATATAAAGTATTAAGTGTGAAATTCTTAAAATGTATGAGGTCTCATCATTCTCCCCTCCTGTCCATAACCATGTCCTCATGGTTATTCCTTTTTCACATCTAGAATTTCTTTCTTCAAAGTCTCAATCCATAAAGCATAGTCGAAAACAACTCCTTTGTATTTTTTTATTGATTTGCTTCTGATGGAAAAACCTTAATTCTGCTCCAGCTTGTCATACCATGACTTCAAAACTTGAGCAGGCATCATTTCTGGGGCATTAATCTTTGGAGTTGGCATAATAATGATGGGAATTTGGAATCTCATACCAATCCACAGTTCCTATTGTTTCTCTATTAAACTGATAACATGTCTAATCCTTGTTAAGCTCCACTTGATGTTGTTTGGACTGATTGGTTCTCTCCTTTTCAACGGATCATGAATAGAATTAAACCTTTGCTTACATGCATTATGATCCAATGGTGGTAGTGTTCCTTCCACATATTGATAACATGCAATACTTTTTTAACATATTAGAAACATAAATTGGATTAACATCATTTAATCTAGCCACATATCTGAATTTCTTTATATAATCAATTGCATTGGGAATTTATCCTCTCATTGGTAACCCATATCTCTTTTGTATTTCCATGTAATCTCTCATTCTTTTTGTCCATTCAACTTGATTATGCAAAAAAGATACAAATGACCTTATTTTAAGTTCTCCAACATAAATGTTTAAAAGTGAATCATTTATATCTCCCATGAGGAAGCGATGTTGTAGAATTCACACTTATGGTTCAGAATACTTGTATGACTGTTGAAATATGACTCAAGAAATTCATTATCAGTCCAGAAGTTAGTAGGTCTTTTTAGCACTAATTGATTCAATTTCCATTTTAAAAATAATTCTCTTAAGAAGAAACCATACATTGATGAAGGTTTTCTTGTTGCCACAAGTGAAAATTCGATATCTACTGCTTCAATTAATCTTTTTTGTGTTGCATCCTTCTCTTTAGTCAATTTGTCCACCTTCTTTTGAAGTTGTATGTTAAGTTTCTTGTACTTCATTGCAGCAAGAGAAATATATCCTAGTTTTGTAGTCTTTTTCTGTTCCTTGGGTGGAGGCAAACAGAGTAATCCAGCAAATGAAGGCATAGTCCATTCTAGTTCTTCCTCTTCAGGAGCAGCTTGTTGCTTCCTTTCCATTTCCTCCTTCAATCTTTGCATCTCACTATCTTTTCGTTCACATTGCATAGCTACTCTACCTAAGGTGTCCTTTACTTCCTCTAGTTGTGCTAACAATTGTTTTGTTTGTTGTTGGATTTGTGATTTCATCTCTTTTGTTTATGTTTCAGAACTAACAACTTCTTCATCCTTTTGTTTTAACTTCTTCTCAAGTATTGTGTTTTGCATTCTATAATATTTTATTTCCTTTTCCAATTTAGACAAGTTGAGTGCAATTTGAATTTGTTTCTCTTCTTCCTCCCTTAGATTCACATTATCCTCATGCTCTTCATGTTTCTCTAGGGGTTGCTTCCCTTCCCTATGAACAAATACTTCTTTTTCTTGTTCTTTTGACTAGTTTAGAGAGTCAGAGGTAATTTTAGGAATCTGGGTTTCCTCAAACACATGGAATTCTGGAATTTTAACATTTTGTTTAGAAATTGGTGACAATGGTTTAGGAATTTCATCTTCAGCAATTCCTTCTCCTGGAAAGGTAGAGATTGGAACGGAATTTTCCTTAACAAGGGAGGATGAAAACAACTCTGGGGAATAATGTATGGGAGATTGAGAATATTTTTTCCCTTCTTCAAGTTTTTCACTTTTTGATTCCTCAACTTGAATAATAGGAGGAGATTTTTGAATTTTCTTTTTCCTTCCTCATTTTGATTTGTTTTTCTCCTCAGGTTTTTCAAGTTCCTCAATTTATCTCCTTTTCTTTATTTTCCCTCTCTTTTCAACCTTTTTCTTCTTTTTAATGTATTTTTCTTCAAAATCTAATTCCTCTAGAATTTCTATTTGTTTCACTTTCCTTTTCCTAGAATGTTCAACTTTCTCATAATCTTATTTCCTAGGTCTCCCTAGAGATTTTTCCCTAATTTTCTTCAAACCCTTTTCCTTTTCTACCTTTATTGTTCTACTTACAGAGGTTTTATACTTTCCAGACCCTTCTCCCTCAGTATGCATTAAAAATTTCCCCTATTTTTCTTCACCATTCTCTTTTTGAATGAAATGATGCTTAATAATTAATTGCATTAAACCGTGATGAGTGATTCTACTTTATTTCTCTTTGCACCTCATAGCCATATCACTTATCTGAGAAAATAGAAATGTGGGTAAATTTACCCTTACCTCTAGTTTTCTTCACCATGGAGAATGTGAATCAATAGTTGAAGAGTTGGCCCTAGGACTGTAGTGTATTGGCCCTCACATGTGAAATATTTCATCAAAAAATACACAATTGATGCCTGGGACTCTTGGAGAGTCCCTTGGTCAATGCCTTTATTTTTCCCTTTGTGAATTTGAAATTTAGGCATTGATTATGGGTCTACATGAAACAATTCAAGTAGCTCCTTTAACTCATATTGGCCTCTCTTTACAATCTTTCCTTCAACTGGTATTCTAGAGAGCGCACTAATAACCGTTGTGGAAAATTCAATGGCCTCACCCCTCACCATTGTAAAATTGATATGAAAAATTCTTATAAATTCCTATATCACGTCCCATTCATATCCTTCATTTTTTGAGGATGAGGTCTAGCCAAACTGCTCTCTGTAACCACCTTCTTGTTTCTCCATCAATAATGGCTTTTGTGGGTTCAACCATTTTCTTGTAACCCATCTTCACAGTTGTAGAATTCAAAAAAAATGAAACTAACTAGGAAATATGCGCAATGGAAATATTGCAGAGATGAAAACAAGTTTTTTTCTTGAAAAATGATGATGAGGTGGCTCATGATTGTTTCTATACCCAAACATTAAATGCATTAAATTCACCATAATGTTCAAGTTTCTCGAAGTGTACTTCACATGCATGAAACCTCCCATCAACCAAATTTTTGAAATCTGCTGACGATATGTGGTGGCGGTTCATTCATTGATGTTGATGTATAGACTGCTTCATTTTAAAAAATTGTCAATTCATGGTTATTACTCAAAAACAGCAAGTAATGGCACCTCATTTTCCACCACTTAATAAATCACATTCGACTTTTAAACATAATGATATGATCCCTTTTAAACAGCTTTATGAAAATTAATTAATGTATTCTACTTCGAAAATAAACACATCACATAAACACCTACCTTGTGTGAAATGGTGTTTGATGCTAATGGATAGTGTACTTTGATGGAAGACTTAGCTAGGATAATCTCTATGATTTTAAATGATGATCAAACTCTTTGAAATTTTCCAAGATGGTACAAAAATGCTTCCCGCTCAATTTCTTCTCAGAATAAGAAAGTAGCATGTTGGGCTCAACCCTTGTGGGAGCCCACTTTTTACCACATGCTACCTTAAACCATGAAATTCTACAATAAATGAACCTATACCTGCACAAGCAACAAACAAGTTAGCAAAATAATGAAGCTAAAAGATTCAAATGGTGCTTTAATTCCTTGTTCCAATTAATCATCAACATTTCAGAGCTATCAAAAGCCTTCCTCCAAATATCTTCTTTGAATATCAATAACCATTGATCAGAAGTGATTAGGATCCATTAGAAATTGAATTATTTTGAACATCCAATCAAAGCTTCATCAAATAATTGACTTCCAATTCAATCAGAAGCGATTAAGATCTTTCTGCATTCGCTAGGAGTTATCAAAATCTTTTCAAATCTATACCTACAAAAGACAAAGAAGTTAGGAATTATTTTTTTCGGAAGATAAAATGCCATTTCTGGTTTTTAATCTACCTTCTTTATTCATACTTTTCTCCAAAAGATTATTTAGAAGCACATTCTCCAATGGAAGAAATATCTTCCACCAGAAAATGTTCGATTCTATGTAGTAAATTTGATAAAAATTCCTCTCTTAATGCAGGTTTGTGATATATCTTCAAACGATGAACATTATCCAGTATAATCCTTCTTTCTCCATCTATTGGTACTAGTTGAACAACTCCATTTTCAGAAAATTGATTAATTTCATAGGGTCCCAGCCATCTTGTATGGAATTTCCCTTTAAACTCTTGCAATCTGGAATCAAACAGTAGTGCCCATTCTCCTTTCTTGAATTTTCTGGTCACATTGTTCTTATCATGCCATTCTTTTCTCTGCTTCTAGATTTTTTTTGTGTGTTGAAGAGCTTCCATTCTCATTTCATCCAATCGGTTCAGTTGTAGAATTCTACTCTTCTCTGCCTCAAACAAATCAATACCAACATCCACTATTGTTTTTAATGTCTTCAACTCAAACTCAATAGGCATGACTGGAGTTTTCCCATACACTAGCTCATATGGAGAGAATCTTTTAGTAGTTTTCTAGGTTGTATTGTAAGCCCAGACTACTTCATCTAACCTTTCTGCCTAGTTTGTTTTCCTCAATGAAACAATCTTTGTCAAAATATTTTTAGATTCTCAGTTAGTAACTTATGCTTGTCCATTTGTTTGAGGATGATATGGTGTGGATTTCTTGTGTGTCATCTGATATCTTCGCATAAAATCTTCCATCATAGTAGACACAAACTATGATCCTTGGTCTAACACTATCTCCCTTGGTGCACCAAATATTTGAAGAATATGTTTATACAAAAAATCAACTACTTTATCTTCCCTTGATGTTGGCAAAGCTTTCACTTTGGCCCACTTTGTGACATAGTCTATGAAAACTAGAATATAATGTTGTCCTCTAGAAGGTGGATCAATAGGTCTCACAATCAATTCCTCATTTCTCGAATGGTTCCAGAGCTATCTAAGGCTATAACGACATCTCCATTGTTGGTGGAGGTCATCCCATCCACTGGCATTCATCACAATTTTTAACAAAGAATGAAACATCCTTTGTCATAGATGGCCAAAAATAACTAGCTCCTAATATCTTATAAACCGTTCTGATCACTGAATAATGTCCTCCTTCTGGCTCATGATGGCAAGCATGTATTACATCATAAACATCTATTTCATAAACACACCTGCGAAGAACATGATCAGGACACATTTTAAACAGAAGTCCATTTATCCATTGGAATCTAGAACTTTCACGAATTAATCTCCTTTTCTACTTAGGATTAAAATGATTTGAACACTTACTTGTTAAAAGTTAATTTTCAAGATCAAAAAACCATGGAGGATGAACTGACACTGCAAACAAGTACTCATTCATAAATGTCCCATCTACTAGTTCTTGATCACCTTGCAACACTATTCTTGAAAGGAAATCAACAACAACATTATCTTTACTATGCTTATCTATTATGGTCACATCAAATTCATGTTGTGTGTGGAAAATATGTGTAAGTGAAGTAAATAACAACACACCTCAATGCAACATTATTAGAGAATTCAAATGACAGATAATTTAATTGAAACATAATCAAATATCTAAAATTGTTCCATTTCTCTCTAACTCCAAGGATTTATTAAATCAAAGTGGCTCTCAGATTATGTGCACTGTGATTGTTAAAATGACAACTTAGAGAATGAGAATGATAATCTAAATGAAATGTTGTGATAAAGTGATTGATAATGAAAGTTGTGATGATGTGATACTAATATGATACGAGATGATAAACTAAAATGCAATTAACATGATATTTTGTGACATGATTGTAATCTAAATATGATTGCTAAAATGCTTCTACTTGATAATTGCTAATTGTTGTATGCTAAAATGCTCTAGTATGATTCTTGCAGAATAAAATTGCATGCAAGTGGGATCCATTTCCTATAGCAAGAGGTTTCTTTTATAGATTTTCAAAGGTTGTTTGTGATGTGGTGCAAGCAATGGTTGAGATTTGATTTGGATAAATCAATGGTAGAAGATGAAGAATTTGGTGAGGAATAAGGGGAAATGCATTCCCTAGGCAAGACATTGTGGCAAATGATTAGGAATAAATTGTGGATCCATGAAGCTGACTATTTCCAACTGTAAAGTTTGTTTCAAAATTGGTTGGAAGTGAAAAGTAAAATTGAATGCACTTGAAGCTTTCAACTTTATTGAGAAAAATTTGTAGACATGTGCTCAATTAGAAATTTGAGTTTTGGAGGGAGGAAATATTATTAAATAAAACATTTAAAAAATATATATTTAATAAAAGGGAATGATAATTAAACAAACTATGTGAATTAGTTTATTTAATTCAGATGGAAGAATTGGATAATTAAATTAAAACAAACTATTGAATTTATTTAATTAATTAAAATAGAAGAATTTGATAATTAAATTAAAACAAACTATTGAATTTATTTATTTAATTAAAATAGAAGAAAATAGAATGTGAACTATATAAATAAATATTTCTATTTATTTACAAGTAGATGAATTAAAGGTTAATTAATCAAATAATTGTATTTAATTAATCAAATTTATCCAGACCATTTTTAGGTGTATACACTTGCAATAATAATAGTCATCTTATAATTCGTCCACCCACTATAGCCTTATTCATCAAATATCTAATAGTAGCATGGTCTGTGTGAATGAATATTTTGTAACCAGTAATATAGTGCCTAAAATTTATTAATTGTATATATTAAAGCTAAGAACTCTTTTTCAGTTGTTGTGTAATTCCTTTCTATAGGATTCATATTTTTACTAATATAGTAGATAGCATGCATTGCTTCATTTTCATCTTTCTGTCCCAAAACTACACCAATAGAAAAGTTGGATGCATCAGTATGTATATGAAATGGAACTCCCCAAACAGGTCCTTTAATAATCAGAGAATTTTTTAAGGCATGTTTAATTGTTTCAAAATATTTTTGACAATCAGTTATCCATAAAAACTCCACATCCTTCTTGAGCAACGTGAACAAAGGTTCATCAATAGTACTAAACCCCTCAATAAATCTTCTGTAATACCCAGCATGCCTAATAAAACTACGAACCCCAGTTTGATTTATACGGATCTCAATCAGTTGAATTATTTCTACCTTCTTGGGATCAACTTTGATTCCCTGTTTAGAAATGTGGTGTCCTAGAACAATCCCTTATGTCATCATAAGGAAAAAAATTTCATGATTCAAAGATAACCTATGATCCTTACATCTGTTGGTGAATTTTCCAGTGCAGCTAAAGGAACTTCTAAGTAATATCCAATTCCTATGTTCAAAACTCCTGAAAATGACTGGCCAACGAACAAGATCTAGTCAAAAGTTGAGATCTTCTGCACTTTAGGCTTTGTGGGGCCAATGAGGGTGTTCCTACTAGTGCTCATTTGAATTATACTTGACATAACACATCATTTTCACATATCAATCTGAATGAAGGATAATTATGCGCTAATTACTATGAAATTGGCTTGTTTCTAAGTAACGTGCTACCCATTCATCCAAAGCTAGCTCGCATGGTAATTGAAACATATTTTGTATAATGATTTATGAAATTTGAAGTGTATTTAAATTCTGACTTTAGGCTGGTCACCATACAACTATTGATTAACCCTTTAGCTAAATCATTAAGGAATAGACTAGTGCCTTACTAAATTGGGCGATGGATTCACATATACAAGAATCAGTAATGCAGAAAATGACCTTAAAATTTAATGGGGTGGACTACCCTCATAACCAATTTGCATTATGGAGCTCACAATTTCTTATATACAACTACTTATCAAATCCTCTACAAATCATTGTAAATCTATGAATCTATTTAAGAATTTAATTGATTACTTGAATCAAAGCATAAAATAGAGACACACATTTGAACAGATGTTCAAAGAAGAATGAAAATATTATTAACATTCCACTCAAAATTCAGTCAAATCCACACAAAGAGAGAAGATATATCGGAATTATACTTTCATTTATGCTTATCAGTCAAATTTGCATAACAATTTAAGATAACATGCACATATTTCTCCCAGAATGACTCAAAATAGACTGTTTACTCTATTCTTATCATTCTATTCATATACACCTGACCAAAAACCTAGCCAGAATTCTATCTATTATTCCCCTTCTTCTCTCTTCTTTATCTCCCTCTACAAATAAGCCCTGAATTCCCTTTTATAGAGTAATGGAGTGACAAGCTCTAGGCTTAAATGCAATTTCAATACAAATTTCATTTCATGCAAAATTTCATCTAAATTTACTTCACATCTCCAAATTCCCATGTGTTAAATCTATAAGAAAATGGTGCTAAATGGGAAAGGCCAAAATTGTAACCGCTGTCAAAAAGGGAAATGCAGAGTGCCACCAAAATTCCCCTTGTCACCATCCACACTACAATGAACCAATATTCCATAATGCCACAAGGGAACACGATCAACGTTCAACACCAAAATGTGCCACATGCAAAAATAAAACCACCACCACAAGAGACACAAAAAATTAGCATCCCACACACAACAACTTTTCATTTACCAGTGCCCAGACCACGATACACGCACTCACTCTGAGTCATTGCAAGAGGAGGAGAGGAAACCTCGACTTCTTCCTCTTTCTTTTCCTTGCCCAACACACTACCAGTCCGCCTGCTTGGATTTTTGTAGACCAATGGTGAGATAGATATAACCTCCTGACCAGGGGGTAGACCATGACTCAAGAGTGTGAGGTACCGACAATAGTCAGAATCAGTCTATATTTTGCTAGCAGATGAGCTTCTTGTAAGGTCAATGAGCGCGTTTTGGCATCCAAAGGAGCCACTCCCATACCTCGCCTTCCTCTCAGCTTTGGTAGTAGACCGCACTGGCTGCTTACCTTGATCATCCACCTTCAATGAAGTCGCACTCTAGAATTGTAACCTTTGACTGCACCTTGTGGGTGCAAGTCTAGACTTTCTAGCAAGAATGTTGGCCTCCAGGGTTGAGGCAAATTTTCACATACCAGAACCAGGCTCTTGAGAGCCAAGATGACCAGACCTCCTCATTGGTTCATGCATTTTCTTATCTGTCAATTGCTCAAACCTACCTTGCCTTATTCAAGGAAACATCTAACTGCTAAGTGTGAATAACATGAATAACAACTATTCCTTCAATATTTATTGTGCGGAGCGATGGCATCCACAATCAAAGTTTAGCACACATGAGAAACCTTGACGGATCGTTGGAAGATATATTATCACCATTTAATTCCCCATTTGCATCGAAACCTATAAATTATGCCTCATGATTACCAACATCTATGTTTCCACATGAATTGAGATCAACTCGATCATTCTGAGCTGGTTGCATGGCATAAAATGGTTATCACGTTCTTTCCATCAATATTAAATATATTTTGTCGATTCTCTGCTGAGATGGAAAATCAAATGGTTGACCCTCATTTGACTACCTTCGACCTCCAGTGGTGCCTCACTAAAATGTTCACAACCAATAATTTTCATCCATGTAGGATGACATCTTCGTAGTGTGGTGGCTCCACAAACTAAGCAAACCAAGATAGGTGTTGAGATATCGTTGATCTCACTAGTTTTAACCATCGTTCATTTTCACCCAGCGAGCTAGCGGGGAACGGTGAAGATCGTTATGCGGATTGCATCACAGTCATTCATTGAAGATGTTGGGCCACAATCGCGATAGTGGGGAGTGGATCTCGCTGTTGTATAGGTACATGCATCCACCTTTCACCAATCTCACTGCAATTATCCTGCCATCACTTAATTCCCACAGGCTGGCAGGGTACGGTTCAGATCTCCTCCCAGATCCTCAAATCTTGAAACCTGCACTTCACATAATGTTAGCATTTAATGGATAGGATGTGGTCTAGTCGAGGATGATATGACCATAGGAGGTTAATTACATAAGCCTAAGTCCCTGAGTTAGATTTAAAATCAAACTTAGGAAAAAGGGTTAAAATCGATGAGAGACTTGATGACTAGTGCTTCAAGCTAATGGGGTCGGTAAACTAACGTGATTTATGGCTTAAGAGAAAACTTAAGGGGTCGGTAACCGATAGAATAGTTCAACCTCAAATTATAACACTTGCATGCTCTTGTGAATAAAACCCTACTCATTCATGGGGAAAAGGGTTTTGCAATGGATACTAAATCCATAGAAGCAGAGAGAAAATTAATCAAAATTTTATAAGCTCCATCAACATCTTTGCAAAACCTTGTTCAAAATTTCAAGTGCTTCTTCAAATATTTGTGCATGAATTGTAAAGTCATCCATATATACTTCCACACATGAGGTAGTTAAATCTGCAAAAATACCAAGGACAACTCTCTGAAAAGTGGTTGGTACATTGCACAGTCCAAATGGTAGAACTGTATAGGCATATGTACCCCAAGAACATGTTAAAGTAGTCTTATCTTGGTCCTCAAGAGCTACTTGGATCTGATTGTACCCACTAAAACCATCTAAGAAAGAGAAATAACTACTGCCAGCTAAGTTATCAAGTACCTGATCAATAAATGGCAAAGGAAAATGATCCTTTTTAGTGGCTTTGTTTAATTCTCTATAAACCACACATACATGCCATTTGTCATTTTTCTTGGGAACAATAACCAATGGGGAAACCCATTGACTATCATATAATGGATAAATAAACCCTACTTTCAGCATTTTTTCTATTTCTTGCTTAACAAGGTCTCGAAGAGAAGGATTGATCCTTCTTTGACCTTGCCATACTAGCTTAATATCTTTGGTATAAATATGATGAGTAAAAATAGAAGGGTGAATTCCTTTCATGTATTTTTATTCCCAATAAAATGCTTTAGTATGATCTTCCAAGATTTGTTGTAATTCATTTTCTTGTGAGGAGGATAAGGATGAATTAATGAAGAGAGGTTTATCCCTTACTACCATTTTTTTTTTGGTCTCATTCTTATAATCAAGTGGATCCCCTACAAGTGTATTCAGAGGACATGGATGTCAATTTTTTTGATTTAACATTCTATTCAACAGTCCCTCCTATTATTTACTTGATCAATCTCTTCAAGATTAAGACCTTGTTCTTCACATTCCTCTACATGTCCTACTAAAGTAACCATGTTCAATTTTATAGTTTTATCTCCTTCTAATTCCATATCCTCATCAACCCAAGGTTGAGTATTAGGCTGAATTGATGATTGAGCGAGAGAATAAAGTGATAACTCCTTTTTTTTTCCATTAGAAATGATCATACTTCATGATCTGTAAACTATCAATATTGATGTAGTGGCCAACCATGGTCTGTCTAAGATAATTGGATATCCATAATCCTTCTTTATAGATTTAAGTACTAAAAATTCAACTGGATAATCCTATGTATCAATGGTAACCATGATGTCTTCAAGAACACCTTCAGGTTTGGTAGTAGATTGATCTACCAATTGCAAAATAGTTGTTTTGGGTTGAACACTTTTCACACCCAACATTTCAATAGTGTTTGATGCGATAACATTGATAGTTTCTCCCAAATAAATTACCACATTGGTTATATCAATTCCTCAAATACTCAAAGTCATCACAAGACTACCAGGATCATTATATTTTTGAGGGACTAATCCTCCTAACAAAACATCAGTGAGTTTGGTCCCTGTTTGTATTGTAGGAGGTAATTTCTTCTTCCTACCTGGAATTTTCATATAAAGAGACTTGACCAACTGATTTATTTTTGGTATGTCTTTAATGGCCTGCAATAATGGTATCTCAATATTAATATTTTTCAATTCACAAAGAAGTTGAGAATATACCACATTCATATAATTTGGTTGGGAGTTGTCAGGAACTACTTGTTCTATTTTCAAATGCTCTGGGTAAGGTGCCTAATTAAATTTGTGTTCATCATCAAAGTTCTATTTTTCCTTTGAATACTCATTTTTCTCTTTCTCACCATCTTGATCTTTAGCATTTGATATGGATGGGACATTACGGTTCCTTAATTGAATATCATTAGCATCAATGGAATTCAAAGTAGGATTATTTGAATCAGTTCAATTATTTTTTGGATTTGGAATAGGTTGTGTTGGCATCTGAGGTTGGTTTACTTGTTCATTAGCAAGATTAGAACCATGGGTTAATTGAGAAGATTGTTCCCAGGGATGCCTTGGCCCCTAATTTTTCCATGGTTGAAATTGTGTTTGATTTTTTTGCCACTGTGGTTGATTCCACCAAGGATTCATCCATTCAGGTTGACCCCAGAATGTAGGTGGTGGTTTTGTTTTGTAGGGAGGAAACCTTTTTTTTTCATTTGGCCAAGGGTTTTGATTCCAATTAGTTCTAGGACCATACTAACCTTGATTAGCATTATATCCAGTATTTTGAGATCTCTTTCCAACATAATTAATATCTTCCTCCACTGTAGGTGGTTTCTTCAAATGATTCTTAATCCTTGGTAAGAGGTTACAAGAAATTGTTGCATGATGTTTCTCACAGATTTCATAGACATCAACTTGATTCAATGGACACTCTCTCAAAAGATGTTTCCCTCTACATTTGGAACAATAAATGGCTAAAGGCTCAATAGTCTTCTTATTTGCTTGCATGTTAAGATGAAGGAGTAAATGAGTTTTCAAATTTGTAATTTCCTCCATTACGTGAGACACATCAGTAGTGAGAGCTTTATTTCTTTAGGAGCCTCTAGTCCCTACTCTGTTCCTAGAGTAGTTTATGCATATTTCAATAATATCTTCTAAAGAAAGCTTATTTATATCTCCTTTTCCCATAAGATTCAAATATTCTCTAAATTCATCATCAATTCCTTTTAGAAAAATTGTCTTACTAATCTCATTATCCAACCCATTACCACACCTTTTATGCACAAATTTAAATCTATCAACATAATCTTCAAGACTTTCATCTTCCATTTGTCTCATTCAAAAAAATTCCTCTTTCTTATCTCTTACTCAGCAGTAATCTTAGTATTTATCCAAAAACTTAGTTTCCATTTCATGCCAAGTTGAGATTCTCCCTACACCTAAACCCATGAACCAATGTAAGGTTGACTCCTTTAAGGTAGAATGAAATATTTTCAACTTCTGGTTATCAGTTGTATAATCATAGGTTTGGCATAAAACCTTAAACTCAAAGAGAAATTGGCCAAGGTCCTTCAAATTTTTTCCCATAAAGGTAGGTAAAATTGAGGGTGAAATATTCTTCATAGGAGGCTCATCATGTTCTTTGTTTAGATTAATATGATAGGAAAAGGTCCTATTTGGTGGGGGATCATTTCCTGGTTGGTCACCCATTTCTTTTTCTTGAAAATGTTCCTGATTCTCTTCTTGATTTTCAATCTGATGTTGTGAAACTTATTGTTCTTGATCAAAATCAATATAGATATAATAGATTTCCACAATCCTTGAATGATTGTTGAGATTTTTTGTCTTAGATTTATGTATTAAATTTTTTTGGCTTAAATTTTATGCAAAAAATTTAATACACAATCTAAGCCAGAAACTCTCAGCAATCAAAATCAATATTTCATGGAAGAAACCTTCCTAAATGGTATCTAGCTCATCTCATCCACAATCTAAACTATCTTCCTTATCAACACTAAGGCTTCAAGATTAATAGCGAGATCTTTTAATTTTCCCTAGCAACAACACCAAAAAATGATGAGCAAGGTCGTTGGTGTCACTTCTTGCATCATTGAATCTTTTAATTATCAAACTAGGTGTGTCTTAGAGCTAAATACGATGAGGATTTATCCATGGATTGGGGGTTTTTTTTGTGGTTCCGCTCTATTAGGATTGGTTTTTCTTTGTTCCTTATTTATCAGAAGTGTTTCTACGCTTAATCTCCTAAGTCCTTCTTTACTTAAACTTATTCTAAAACCTTGAAATGAAACATAGTATTTTAGAATAGAAAATGTGCAGAGACAAGATATGCTTCAACCTGGATCAGATCATTGGGAATGGATTCTAAATTTAATCTATTTTCATAAAAACAAGAATCTATCTGCATAAAAACAATAATCTATCTTGACTTAAATTCAAAATCTAGTTAAGCAACATAATTGAAATCTAACTAATTCATAAGTAATCTATTTCATTCCATATACATCCAATATATCAAGTAAAAATTATTTCTTTGTGCATGATCCATTAAGAATATTAAGAAAAAACTATTTATCAATGATGAATGAACTATTATGTTATCAATCTAACTAATTGGAGTTTAACTAACTTAAATAAAAAGGATTTTATTTTATCAACACAGCAATGATGTAAGATTACAATAATGTAATTCTAATCTTAAGATATGCTCTAACATTCATCTATGAAGGTAATCTGATTGAAAATAAGAATTAAGATAAACTAAATAAATAACAGGATCACCTTCCTTCGGTAGAGCAGGCCCTGCTCTACCTCTAGAGGGATCTTGACATAGAATATGATCAAATTTCTTCTTTATTCCATCAAATTGGCCCAGGGAAGGGCGAAGTACAAATTATTCAACTGAAAATGGGAAACTAATACAATCTACTCCTTCTATTGTCTAACTAATTTCGAGTGTGGATACATATATCCTTCTCATTATTTTAAAAACATGAAAAATGAGGGAAATCAGACTAACTCCAGATTATCAGATATTTTTGGAGCACTTTGAATTACAATCATGAAGATTTGTGTTGTCATCTTCAATTAACTTTGAATGGAACTATAGAGGTATATTGTGTGTAAGATAGAACAGTTATTTGACTGACAAGTAAGTTGATCAAGGTTGATTCATAAACAGTATACCGCCAATTTCATTTTGGATGAAAAAATGGTTAGCGTCACTTATGATTCATGATTACTTCTCTCAGTCATAAGTTAGGCACGTATCCACGAAACATTCACACATTAATATCACAAAATCATGCATTCAAAGGGAAATAAGAATTTATATAAAGTATTCACATTCTAAGTACAATTTCCTAATTAAGTCCATAAATGAAGCATATAAAAGATAATACCATAAGTTTTAAAGCCAAAATATAAAGTATTAAGTATGAAATTTTGAAAATAAATGAGGTCTCATCGGCCGAGGTGTTGTCCTCACCCCTGCACTTCACTTCTAGGACTTTGTCCCATCTGTTGCCCCACTTCAACCTCAAGTTACTATAGCACAACTGTAGCAACCTCCACTTCCTAGGATGGATTGGCTAGGAAATAACCCATCCCCATTGCCCTACAATAACCACCATGATATGTCGAAGAATCTGGCGGGCTTCTGCAAAAAGTTCCATCCACATGATCCACAAAGGACAGTAGAATAACACATCAAGATCTTCCAAACAACATTGAAGGATATGCAGATTGAACATGAAGACGTGGCTTGCAGACTCTTCCCTTAATCTTTGGGAGATGAAGATTTCTACTGGTACATCCATCTACCAAAAGGCTCCATTACCTCTTGGAACCTCATGGACACTTTTTTAAAGAAGTTAAAGATTCCAGTCAGCCCTACAGAGTTGTACTAGCAATTCATGTTGGTTAGAATGGAAGTTAATGAGCTAATCAGCTCCTTCAACAATAATTTCATAGAGCATATATGAATTTGCAAGCTCCTTATGTTGTAGATAATGCTTTAGCTAGACTAGTATATTATGTTGCCTTGGATAGCCTCACATCTGCCTTAGTCAAGAGGATGAACCAATCGCAAGAGAGATTGGTAGATGAAAATGCAAAGGCAATGAAAGAAAGTACGGACTTAGGATAGCACATTGGAGGTTCGCTGCCCTCGTTGGGTTTTGTTGCCAATCCAACTCAAATCCAAGGGCTTTCCCATGCTTTGGCACATCAAACGCCAATGTTGAATCAAGTCCCTCAACTGCCTATCGTGCCACATCTAGGGCAGCCTTTGAATCAAGTTTCATTAGTGCCACACTACTTGTAGCCTCAACAACAACAAGCTTATTCCCAACAAGCACAAGTGCCTACATACTTGCAGAATTTAGAATTTTTGCCTACCCAATAGAATCAACTAGTGATGCAACCAGTATTCCTTCAAAACTTAGTGCCCTAGCAGAATAATGCAGAGAAGGATCGAATTGATGAGCTAAATAAATTGTTGAAGAATTTTTCCACGGAGATGACGCATCTATGGAATCAAAATAGCCAATTGTGGGATTCTTAAAGGAGCATCCAAGCCAACCTCAATCGAGACAATCATGACATTGGTATGTCCTTGGGCCAAAATTACAAGAGAGGTTAGAACTCAGGGAAGAACTTCGAAAGAATTCCTTCTCAAAGGTAGAATAGAACATGGAACACTAGGCTAAACAACGAAGGTTTCCCTACACCTCTTGACCAGTCAAGCAATACCAGCAAGTCCACAAGCAGAGTTTACTTGGTTGAGGCTACCTTATCTGGTTGGTGTTGAATTCACAAGATAAGAAGGCATTCTGAATTAGACTGCCTAGAGTTTAAAACTGCTACAGAAATCTTCCAGGTGGAAGTCCATAATGTTTTTGATGGCTCAAGTTGTAGAGATCTAGTTCCCTTTGAACCATATGATTCCTCAGTGTTGGTAGTTAATCAAGCTCCCTTCCCACAAAGCGAAAGCAACTCACTGGAAAAGGAGACCGCATTGAATGAGGTTGCCACAAAGGAAGGAGAAGTGAAAGAGGTAAATACTGAGAGCTCTCTATCTCATCTCTTTGATTCAGTAGATAATGGTCCCAGAGATGAAGAAGAGCCACGTAAGGATGAGGTCCATATGCTCCACAAAAGAACAACCCCTTACAACTTGAGAAATAGGCAGGCTGGTGGAAATTTTACTACCTCTACCCCCCTAACAATTTCAATACTCCACCTGACCCCAATGCCAACAACAATCCAACCTATCCCTACGTACCTACTCAGTACTTCAATAGTAATAGGCAACCAACTCAAAGTCAAACTCAAGACTAGCCCACTAGTTCCTCCCAAGGTAAATTTTTTGAAGTAGAAGTCGAACAAATGAGGGAATATGTAGTAGAAGAACTAAAGAAATTTAAGTTGATTTTGTCAGCCTTCGAATTGTTGAGGGTGCCCACTATCAGAAATGCCTTCTTTAATTCATTGAATGGAACTACTTCATCAAAACTAGCTCAAGAGGTACCTGCTAAGAAAGTTTCATTTGATACTGAGTTGGTGATCAGGAAAATTGTGGGGAAGAAGCCCGATCACCCCCTAAATCGGTAAAATAGTAAAAATCGGCTATTGAATAAACCTTCAACTAAGGAGAAAAATTAGGTGCAAATTAGGGATAAGAACAATGATAAAGACAAGGGATAGGTTGTCTAGGCTAATGTTTATGTAGGTCTATTTCAAGGGAAGTTGGAGACTCCTCCTTTCTTGAAATCGATACACATCTTTGGAAATAATTTACACAATTGTTTGCTTGATTTAGGAGCTTCAACCAATGTCATTCCATTGGCAATGTGCAAGGCATTGGGTATTACTCCAACCCCCTCTTGACAAAAGGTAACTCAACTGGATAAGATAGAGGTAAACATAGTGGGGGATTTGAACCAATTTCCTATGTAGATTGTTGTTGAACCAAGGGTGCAACAGGTGATTGATATTTAGGTGGCTAACATTCTAGACACCTACAACATAATACTGGGAAGGTATTTCACTTGAGCCTTAAATGGCTATGCTACCTTAGACTATTCCCATTTATGGTTTCCTTGGAAGGGACTGCCTAATAAAATTTGCATTGGCAGGGAACCCAGGATGAAGTTCATGATTATTGAGTATAACAATAAAAATAAGATGTTTGTAGAAACAAAGTTGGGCAATTACTGTCATGTTTCTTACCATGAGAACGAAGAGTTCTGAGAGGAAGAAAGGGCAGAGGAGGTCCTTGTGTTGTGTAATTTTCCTATTGATTTAACCCATCTCCATAACAACACGAAAGTCTTGGTCGAGTCTGACAATGAAGCACTCCAGGACAATGGATGCCTTGGCTTGCTTGATGGATTTCAAGAGTTTATGCAGAAATGTGTACAAGATCATATCACTTTAGGGGCTAAAATGGATTTGAAAGAGTTACTACTGCCTAGTTGGTGTAGAGTGCACAATGTTGCCCACTCTGAATTTGAATTGTGCTTATGTTAGATGGAAGTAGAGCATATTGGGGGATGGGTCACTCCTAAGGAGACCACGAAATGACAACAACATCAAGAATGGTATGGGTACAAGCAGCCACCTAGGGATGTACAAATGGAGGTACAATCAAGAAAGGATGTTTTCTTTGTCAGCTTCAAAGGCAAGAGTCCACCCAAGTTTTGGATGTTGCACTTTGATGGATCCAAATCAAAGCAAGGAGTGGGATCAGGCTTCAAGCTCATTAGCCCTGCAAGTAAGATGTATTTTTTTTACCATAGATTATAGTTTTATTTAAACAATAATGTAGTAGAATACGAAGCATTAGTTCATGGGTTGCTAATGGCATTGAGTAAGAAAGTCAAAATATTGCATGTCTTTGGTATTTCTGAGGTAGTTGTAAAGAAACTCAAGAAACTATACTCTTGTAATGATAGAAGGTTAAAAAACTATAGACACAGGGTATGGAATCTTATAGAGGACTTGGATGAATTTAATATTCAACTCATCCCTCACAGCAAGAATCAAACCGCTGATGCATTAGCCCAGGTTGCTAGTACCCTCCAGCCTTTATCTCTAACTAGCCTGAAAAAATTCACTGTAGAGATTACTTCTAACCCATCAATGTCTAACAACATCACCCATTTTTCAAGTGTTTAATGATGATAAGCACATCCTTGACTTCATCACCAGCTCAAACGTTCTTTCCTCCCAAATCATTGATGAAGCATAATTGGAGGAGGTTGAGTTTGATATTGAAGAAGTAATCAATTTATAAAAAAAAACAATACCCAGAGGCATGGTTCAACTAGAATAGGTATTTGATTTAGATCACATCAAGGACCAAGATCAGCAGGCTAAGAAAGCATTGATAGATAATCAATGTGATGCTCACAACATGGGTACAGCTGAAGAAGTTTAAAATGTTTTCATTGGAAAAGTGTGTACTTCAGAGGAAAGAAAAGGAATTTTTGACGCCCTATGCACCTATCATGATGTGATTGCTTGGGAGTATGAAGACCTTAAAATGTATGATATGTCAATTATCACTCATACCATTTCTCTAAAGCTAGATGTAAGACCATTTCGATAGGGTCAATGCCTAATCAATGCGTTGTTGGAACCCATTATCTTCAAGGAAGTACGGAAGTTTTTATCCACCCAAATCATCTTTCCTATCAGGCACTCCAAGTGGGTAGAAAAATTGGTTTTTGTCAGAAAGAAAATTGGGGAAATCAGATTATGTGTAGATTTTTGGAACCTAAATAGAGCTTTTGGAAAGGACAACTATCCAGTGCCCTCACCAGATGAGGTACTGCAAATTGTAAATAGCTCACAAATGATGTCATTCCTAGATGGCTATTCAGGATACAATCAGGTCATGGTGCAGTATGAAGATAGGCATAAAACATCATTCACCACAAAGTGGGGAACATTTGCATACAAACAAATGTCATTTGGACTGATCAATGTTGGTACTACATTCCAACATTCCATGGAGATAGCCTTCAAAGACATCATCAGAAAGTGCATCATCATATATATGGATGACCTAACCATGTTCTCCAAGAGGAGAGAGGACCACATCTCTGACTTGTGGAAATTTTTTCAAAAGTGTAGAGAATTAGGAATCTTGTTGAACCCAAAAAAATGCATCTTTGGGGTGACCGAAGGTAATCTATTAAGACACGTGATTTTAGAAAATCCAATCTCCATAGATCTAGAACACATCCAAGCCATATTGAAAATTCAGCCTCCAAGCAGCGAAAAGAAAATGAAGTCCTTTTTCAAAAAAATCAACTTCATTAGGAAGTTCATCATAGGATTCACAAAAATAGTTAATCTATTAAATTCCATGCTCAAGCAAGATGCTAAAGTAGAGTGGACACAGGAGGAAAAATAGGCTTTTGAATAAATCAAGAGGGTTGTCACAGAAGCCCTAGTGTTGGTTAGCCATAACTATCTGAAGCTATTCTACATCTATTCCTTTGCTTCATATCACTCATGTCCTAGCTTGTTAGCGCAAAAGGATGATGAGGGGAATGAAAACCCCATTGCATTTATGAGTGCCCCATTAAAGGATGCATAATTATGTTATCACAATGTTGGAAATTAGGCATATGCCTTGGTTCGTGGCATTAATAAATTCAAACACTACATCTTGTGGAACAAAGTATTCATCATTGTTCCAGATCTGACTCTAAAGATCTTGTTGATGCAGAATGAACTAGGAGAAAGAAGAGAAAAATGAGTCATGTTGCTACAAGAATATGGCATGGAAATTCAGCCCATGAAATTGGTCTGAGGGCAAGCCCTCACTTGTACAATAGCATAAATAAAGCTAGAGGTCACAATGCAGTAATATCAGTTGGAGGATGTTTCCCCCGAAGAGTAGTACAATGACATTGTCTATTATCTACTAAACAAAAAGTGTCCACCAAGACTGAAAGGTGTACAAAAATGTTCTTTAAGATTGAAAAGTAGAAGCTACATGCTACAGGGAGCTATACTATACAAGAAGAATCATGAGGGAGTTTATCTCAGGTGCCTTGAAAAAGTAGAAGCAACAAAAGTGCTAAAAGAATTTCACAACAAGTTTGGCACTAGTCATGGATCCGGCCCCTCAACCACTCATCACATCCTACGATCTAGGTACTATTGGCTAACATTGTTCAAGGATGAACACAACCACATCAAATTCTATCACATTTGTTAGGTTGTTTCCACTAGGGAAAGGTATGTCATTGTCCCACTGTAGCTCGTTGTTGAGGTAAGGCCTTGCGCTCAGTGGGGGCTCAATTTCATTGGTCCCATCAATCCACCATCCTCTACAGGCCACAGGTATATTTTGATCGCTACTGATTATTGTACTAGATGGTCTAAATAAATTACATGTAGGAAATCTACATCTGAGGTGGTTGCCAATTTTCTTGAATTTTTTATTGTGAATCATTTTGGCTACCCCTTTGCCCTCATCTGTGATAATGGCCCCGTGTTTTCTTCCCTTAAATTTTATATTTGGGCTTTTGAATATGAGACTGTTCTAAAATTCTCATCTAGTTATTACCCTCAAGGCAACAGCTTAGTTGAATCTACAAACAATAGTCTGCTAACTATCATCTGATAGTTTTTTGAAAAAACCCGAAAGATTAGCATACCTAGCTACGGTTTGCTTTATGGGAAAATCACACTCGTCATAAGGAATCCATAGGAAACTCACCTTTCCTCCTCGTATATGGCCTTGAGCCTTTTTTCCTAGTCTACCTCAAGACCCCTACACTTCAATTCATCAATACTTATTATGAGGGGGGAGAACACAATGAAGCTTGCCTAGCTAAACTGCTCCACTTAGAGGAAGTCCACGACCAAGCAATAGAAAATTTCACCAAACATAAGGGAATAGTAAAGAGATGGTTTGACCTTCGAGCCAAAGTTAAGAGCTTTAGGATTGAATATTTGGTCCTTTTTACCTAATTTTAACTACTAGCTCAAACAAGTAGAGCTAAATTGCAAATTCAAGCCAAAAGGTATACAAGATGTTCAAAAATTTCTGCTAAGTACTCATTATTGTGCAATATTTCATTAAAATTTGAATTTCAGTGATATTATCCAAGAACATTTCAAACTGATATCATAAGATTGCATAATGTTTGTTGCTTTATTCATAATGTACAAACCAAAGTCCCACACAAGCCGTGGGAGTAACTTCATTTGATTTTCATAATCAAATAATGGGTGCATGAAGGAAAGTAAACTATGCAACTAAAAATAAAGAAGGTATAAGGTAGAAAGTGATTTTTCATTGCTTGGAATGATGAATCATTAACAAGTTGAAGCCTTCAGTTGTGACTCTGAATCGATCCAGCTCCAAGCTCCAAATGTACCTGCAAGTATGATAGAAGTATGGTTAGAGCAATGAGAATCAAATCCTACCATATGCCTATGTTATCAACAATAATATAGCTTACAATTGATCAGGCATCCATCAGATGATTTCATTGTTCAAAGGCATAAAACTCAAGAGGAAGCTTTCAGCTTCTTTTATTTTGCTAACACGTTTGTTCATTGTGCAGGAACAGGGTTCTTATGTTCATGATCATTTCATCAGATATGGGGAGTAAAACGGGCTCCCACAAGGGTTGAGCCCGACATATCAAAGAGGACACACTCTCAAGTACATATGAGAGTTCATTAATATTGTTAAAATAGTCATTAAGAGAGTTGTTGAAACTAAGAAGATAATTAAAGAGCGGCCTTATTTCAAAGAGATTCAGAAAAAAGTTTGAGCAAGCATAATATTGCTCATCATGATTAAGGAATGATCAAAACATGTAAAGAACTCATCAATTTCATTAATATTTCATTTCAGCTCTGCTTTACATTTTTCACATTACCTTTAAATGAAGTATAGAGCCTCTTTATACTGAAGGGAAATAGAAATAGAATATCAAGCATCAAGTTATTCATGTAGTTTTGGAATTGATTATACAAGGGAAGGCAGCAATCATTTTACGTAGCCTACAAAGTTTAGAGGAAGATTAAAGAGAAATGGTGACAGTCACCATTTACAGATATATTCACCATACCTACAAAAAGGAATCATTGTATCATGGTGGTGAACTCACAAACCTGCTAGAGATAGCCATTGAAAAGATAATCTACAGAAGGATACAATTTTAGCAGTGTAGTTCAAATAAATCATGGTAGTATATGTGTATAGTAAGTTGCATAATAGGACAATTCCTAATGAAGTTCATTCAGAACATTAGCACTGTCAGGTACACCAAAGTTTGATGAGAACAGGTATAATTAGTGTGTACAGTCACAATATTCATGATAACAACAATCACTGTAACGATTGTAGTTCAACTTCATTTATAAAAGGTACTATCTTATATGGTTTTTTATTATGATAAAATCAGTCTTTGCATGACAGCAAATATCAAAACGGTGATAAGATTCAACATTGAAGGAAGATGTGTTATGTAGAAAGTTTAGAGAGTCTTGGAAATAAATTCTATAATTACTTGATTGAGAAAGACAACAACAGAAATCAACTTTCTTACTAGTATAATTCAATATGACATGGAGGTGAGTGAAAAACAGCTTGAACATTTATTTTTTATCACGATTTCCAAATGATAAATATGATACTACTGTGGAAGGAATCATTGTTGTCAGAACAAGGAGGAAGAGCGTGGAGCTATGTTCAGCATTAACAAAAAATATGCAAGAGACCAAGAATCATGCTAATCTCATAGGATCTTTTAAAACAATGCACATTTTTCAGCTTTAGAACTCTTCAGAATGAAAGGAATTAGTACCCACATTGGTTTTCAATTTAAATACAATTTTTTCCATTTTTGCAAGTTATCCATGTGTGGGTTATTGTCAGGAAATACAAAAAGGATAAAATCTATCATGGGTCAGCCCCAGTGCTTTCAAAAATGCAAGGAAATTACAGAGGAATATCACAAGAGTTTCTTCATTGAAAGCAGAGCTTTCCTTTTAAGTTTGAGCTCATAATAATGAAAATACATTGTTTCAGCTAATACCCAGTTTGAGCATAGATCATGGCCGTGACTACATAGCAGATAATGGACTTCTATTCTAAGATAGATAGGCCTAGCCTTCAGGAAACGTAAATGGCTGCAGAAAAAAAACACAAGATACAGAATGTGTACCCAAGCGTGCATGGAGATATCCTCTTCTTTGGAATAAATAAATACCCATATGGGATTTGAATGGAGAATGTAAGAACAAGAAGAAGGAAATCATTTGGGAGTTGTGACAGCATTAGAACTAACAGGAAATGCAAACGAAGAGTATACATGGCGCGGCTTGCATCATAAGATTTTAAGAGTTTTTATTCTGACAGGAAATATCAAAGAAAATGGTGGAGATCATGACCCATGTTTTCTTCAGATTTGAGACATAATATAGGAAAAAAATACCCAGATTCTTCACTAGTAAAAGCTTCAATGGTGCAGCCTGTATTGGAGATTGTACACAGGAAAAATAAAAACAAGGGTTTTTCCCCAAAATATTATCATTTTTTTGTCCAAAATCTTTGAGTTTTTCTTGCAAGAAAAGCTAAAACTTAAGCCTCGAATGGAAACACAGATATCATTGTTTTGCTAAGACTGAAAAATCATGATGGGGACCTTGAAAATTCAAGAAATACTTCCAAAAAAGAAGAAAATAGTGAAAAGGAGCCTGAATTTGTACCATACCTCTCTTTCCCTGCTAAAATCTTCAAGGAATCGATAGAAAAGCAGTGTAAAATCCACGGCCTAGTGCTTCAAACCCTGTTCTCAACAACATGGTGACACAATGAAGTTTCTCAAATGAGCAAAGTGAAAAATGAAAATGAATGTTTAGAGTTCAATGCTTTTGTTGCCCTAATTCGAATGAATAATGTTTTTTGACTTTATTCTTATCATTAATCACTTCATTAAAATCTTTACCTTGACATTGATTTTAGGTCAAAAAACCTAATAATATGTTTTGGTCGGCCTTTCAATAATGCCCAATAATGGAATGCTCGATAATGATTAGTGATATATATTTTAAAATATATGCTAAGTGTAGTGGCGAATCAAGTTATATGCATGGAGACCAAATTCTAGTGCACAATTCATATTACTTGTTAATTTTATATTTGCTCATCCATGTAAAGTTAAGTTAATTAAATGATAAATTGTAAATCATTTAATTAATTCTAACTATTTTTAGAGCAAATATAGCATTAAAATTTTCCAATCATGCATAGCTTACAAAGTTTGGGGATAGATTTTCACTGAAGCTGCAAGTCAAAGTTGATGTAATGTGCTATTTTTAGATTATGCATGGAGAAAAATATTGAAAATACTAAAAAAAATTTCTCATGCACAAGTGGAGTTCAAGTTTTAGTTATTCAAATCATGCAAGTATTGAGGTAGTTTCATTTCAGTTCACAGATGTTTTGGTCATGCGCATGGAGAGGTTGAGTTTTCTAGGTAGAGAGTGCAGTTTGCTTCATTTTGGAGCTATTTTTATCATGCTTTCCTCTTCTATTCGGATTTCACTTTGGAGTTTCAATTTCACTTCAGTTCTCTTTTCAGTTCTATTGTTGGCTACTTTGTGCATGCCTTTTGTATATATTGAGGAAACTTAGTTATTTTTCATCTAGTTCTTATTTTTCATCCTTTGCATTCTGCAAAGTCAATTATCATGTAACTCAGCTTTTTTGATTTTAATAATATTATGCAATAGTTTTATAGGTTAATTAGTGTATGATCTGCAGAAGACTCCTTCAATTTCTAGCATTTTAGAGTTTTCCTTCAAGATTTCAAGCATCATTTCTATGTAGGATTTGATCAAAGAATTACTGTGTTATCAATTTTGAGACCTTTAATATTTTTGTCTCTTTCATATATTTTTGTATGCATCTTATTTTGCATTCACTAGTTAAACACTGTGCATGTTAATGATTAAACAGTTTAGTTGCAAAAACCATGTTTTTCTTCAAAGATTTTTTTTAATCAAAGCCTTTGTTTAAATCATTTAGGTGTTTAATTTATTAAATCAAGTTGTGCAAATTAAGGTAGTGGATAATCATTTGTGAGTTAAGTCTGCACATTGGATTCTTTCGGTGCATCACCATAGTTTAAGTTTTCCAATTTTTGCATTTAGAATAAGTCTTTCTCCCTTTTCCCAACAAGTTCAATTTATTAATCACAGAATCATATAGGAACCAACCTAGAATCTGGAGGTCTATCTTCACCATAGGAATACCCACAGCCTGAAGATAGTTCCCATGTTTCAACAAATTTCAGAATTTAATTATTCAAGCGTTCGGGTGCAATCCGATTGACAACAGTCCTATGTTGGGACAAGGCCAATAAGAAAAAAGGGGGACATGAAAAATTCGACAAACTCTGGCTTGGCCCTTTTTCAGATTTTTAAAATTTTAGGAGATAATGCCTTTCTCCTTAAAACCCTCACTGGAGAGGATGTCTCATTTCCTGTCAACGGGTAGTACCTCAAGCATTATTTCCTTGCTTGAGTTGACCAAGCTCACCCCATTTGTGTACAGTTGTATATAGTTAGAGTAGGTTTTTTGCTTTGTTGTTTTCTTTTGCCCTACTTTTGCTTGCTTTCTCGGCTTTCATTTTTGTTGAGGGTTTCTTCTAATCTTGGTGTGGTGGTTGTGCTTGACCTTGTCAAATAGATTGCTTTGTTGTACACGCTCCTTTCATTCCTTGGATAAGTCTTCATCAGTTATCATGAGTTTATGCCTGCCTCCATAAGGTGGGCTTCCTCACTTGAAATCTAACTTGACCTAGGACCAAACCCTTGTTTAAATCCTTTTACATCCATCTTAGATTACATGTGATATATACCTTAAATACTTTCAATGAGCTATATAGTAGTTGTCATGAAGCTTTGATAAGTGAAAAATATTAAGTCTACTCCAGTGACCATTGTGATTTCCAAACCCAGTATGAGCTTTAGTGCTCATGGAGTTGAGCAAAAGAGTATAAAAATGAAAAATGAAAAATGAAAAGAAAATAAAGGAATAAAGAAGAAAATATTAAAAAAAGGCAACTGTGTGGGTGTGCGATCAAATCTATCGAGGCTATGGATGCCCGACTGGCAATAGAGCAATATTTGTGGGATCACAGCAACAACTCCATCGAGGCTATAAACGTGTGACTGAAAGCAGAGTAATGTCTAGGTTACTTTTGGGGTTAGACAACCTACATAGATTGTCTTAGCCAATTGACTATTGTCTGCTATGGTCTCTAAAGAATGGAAATGAACTAACTCCACACACTTCTAAGATGTTTCTATGATTTGATTCAACCAAGGATTTCCTTGTTATATGTGAAAACACTTACTGCACTTCGTGTGTGCAAGATTTATGGAAATTTTTGACAGATCATCAGGGAAGCCTACAAGCAAGCTTGACAAGGGAAAGAATCCTGCAAGAACACCAAGAGGAAAGGAGGAAAAATAGAAAATGAAATACTAGTTTCACAAGGTGGAAGCACCTCCAAGCTTGCATCCAAGTAGGATGCAATCTCAGATAGAGACTTTGGACACGTGAATAATTTAAACAAAGGATGATGGTCAACCCTATTACAAATAATTTTCAAAAGATCAAAGCAAGTGGTCTTGCAAAACCAGTCGATTTCCCTCCCACATTAATTCCTCCAAATCTAGTCATGACTTTCCAGGAGGCTTATCAAAATAATAGGAAAATTATTGATCATAATGGAAGAGTACTAGTGGAATTATCTACCAAGCCATTGACAGGACGTTCAGCATCCCAACATTCAATGTGAGGGAAGAAATAGTAAAGGAACATGCAAAAAATGTGTGGAAGCAGGACCCTCTTGGATGCAAAAGAATGATTAATCAACATTGGGTGAAGGACAAGAGGGACAGTGCTAGAAAAGTACCATAGACATTGTACAAGAGAAACTTCTTCAAAGAATACCATGATTTGGTCACTCTTTTGAGCAGAGTGATGGACCTACCGACTGCTACATTCTTTGAAGAGTGGATTTTCTACTTCATAGAAGGAATCATCCGAGAATAAGCTAAATTCCACTGGGCTAGGATGATAAGCGAAAAATTGCACAACCAACTTGTGGTAGTAAAGAAGACCTCCCACTTCTACATGACATCATATCTTGTTTACCTTTTGGCAGAAAAATTCATGTACAAAGGACTCTTCCATGTGAGAACATTGGGGACAAAGAGAGGAGAACTCAAAGAATATGACTGTTATCCCCAATTGTAGTACAACAACTTCAAGAGATATTATAGAAGGGTAAATGATCCCTTTATCGAGCATATAATCAGACTCTTGGGGGGAGATTTCGAAAGGAGATTAACCCATAGCACTAAGGCATTTATAAAGGGATTTGGATATATGTTCATCTGATTCCCAAAGTTTACATACATCCAAGCAGAAGAGTTCTCAGGACGCCCCTAAAGACTTCCATGCTACCCAAATGATCAGATCATTCTATTGGACATTACTCGACAGTTGCAAACAGCCCATACATTGTTGAGTGACAAGCACCGAGTTGGGGTTACATATCCCCTAACCTTCAGACAAGGAATGTACTCATTGTTAAGTTTATTTGTCCTTGATTTCATGTGCTTCAGATCGTGCTTCATGCTTCAAATAATTTTGGTCTCTTGGTATTTGATTATTAGTCGCTTTGATGTTGCTTCTTGGTGTTTCTGTATCATGGTGGTTGTTGGCACTTTTTTGGTATCTCTAATTTGCAAGTTTGATATCTTGTGTTATTGATCCTTTGGTCCCATGTGCAGCTTATCAAGCACCATGTTCACTAGTTTCTCTCTTTGGTCTGACAGGTTTGGTATCGGTTGTATGTTTGTCGATGATTATTATATAGCTTTGGCTTATCATATTTATGTTTCTGATGTGGCAATGCAAACTCAGCTTTTCTGACATGGCAGTGCAAACTCAGCCTGGACTTTTATTTTGAAGTTTGTTTGACTTTTTCTAAAAATCATTATTGAATGGAATCGACATCAATACAAAGGTTTGTCGTCATTATGGCTTAACATGTGTTATTTCTAAAGACTATGACCAAGGAATTTTGATTGTTTACTTGACTTTTCGGATGTCACATGATGTTATATGTTGCAGACTTCAATGATTGTATTTTTTGGCTAAGAGCTCGACTTAGGGCAAAAAGAAGTTTTGCGATGATCATTCTTTTTGTTCATTATTTTTGCCTTCTACCAAACCCTAGTTGCATCGCCATTCAAACATGTTCAGTTTGTTGTTGTGTTGAGTCTTGGCTCAAGCTAAAAGTTTAATGGTGTTGCATTAGCTTTGGAAAGTTAAGAATGTTTGTTTTCCAGCCAAAGTTCGGATGAATCTCAGTAAGACCGTTATGCATTTTTCTATCCAATCAAGAGCTAAAGGTTTGGTCACCATTGACATGTATTTGTTTGTCATCTCAAGATATTTTATGCTAATCTGAATCTTAACTAGTTTGTTAAAGAAGTTATTGGAATCTTTTGGTTCAACAATTTGTGTAACCCGAGTTTTACTCAAGGGTGTTATCTTTTTGATGAATTTCGAAATATCCTTTCATATCATTGAAGAATTAGCATGGATTTCATGGTTATATGGCTTGGTTTCCAAATCTGGAACAAACACTGGTTATATATGGATATGGGTTTTGAAAAGAGTAACTATTTTTATTCTTTCCTTTATTTATATGGTTGTAAACCATTTTGGTGTGTGTTCTTCTAGAAAGAGAAGCAAAGAAGTGAATGTTTGAAAGACTGAAAGAAAAAGAAAATATATTGTATATTTTCTCTGAGTTTTTAAAAAACAAACTAAACAACAGATAATCTCATTTAATGTGTAAGAGAGAGATAGTTTTATGTACTATTGCAGCTAGTACATCATATTATTGATATTACTAAAATATTTGTTGTTCTATGGAGATTTTATTATTGCAAACACAGTGAAATTATAAGGTCTTTACTTTGCAAGTTTTGTTTAGCAAGGAATATTGAAGAGGATTTGGTACTCCTATTGAAGTGGGTGCTTCAGATTGTTTTAGTGACTGAGTTGGTGCTTAGAACAATGTTGTAATCAGTTTCAGAATTTAAGCCTGCAAGGCATTTTGCTGTGGTTTTTCTACCCTGGAAGGGTTTTCCACTCATAATTTTTTTGTCTCTCTTTGCTATTATTTTGTGTTCATTTCACACAATCTTTCCATCTGTCTTTTATTCTGAAATGTTTTAGTTTCTCAAAATTCTCTGATATGTATCTTTGTTCAGCTCTATTTTTCTAGTGCTCTTGGTTCAGTTATTCTTTACGTAGTAAGTACTATTGTTTGAAAATCCGTTTACCCCTGCAAAAGAAAGCATTTTGAAAACTTGTTCATTATGCCTTATATAAACAATAAATTTATGCTTCATCAAGAAATGTGTTATAATCTAGTTGTGTTATCCATTTAATTCTTCAAATGTTTCTCTTCTTCTTATGCTGGTGAAGTTCTAAATGTTTCAAGCTAGCATTGTATGTCATAGTGTACATCATAAGATGGCTTTGTTGTTTGTCTTGTAAGAAATTTACTACTCTGATTCACCCCCCCTCTCAGATTTGTTCCACTTCCAACACTCGTGTCTTGTGGCCCAATGCATCGAACACTTAGAGAAGGAACTGGTGGAACACAAATTGGTTTTCACATAGATAGAGGAAGGGTGGATCCTCATAATAAACTAAAGAAACTAGTAGGAAGGTAGCATGCTCACCGGCCTCACATAGAAGACTACTGGGCTAATTAAAATGATGATAAGGAGGTCAGAATACGGCATTGCATGAGGATGACTGTTAGACTTATGAAGTCCATTAACCTGTTCCAAGTGTCAGACCAGGTCATCGAAGATGAGAATATTTTTGATGAAAGGTACATCACCTTGGTTGATAATCCCCTGCCCATTTTTTATTGGAGTGAGGAAGAGGTCACCGACCTCGATATTCTCACCAACCCGTCGAACATAGAACCAGAATTTGGGTGGATGGACAAATTGCCCAACTAAAGAAGAGGGATGCAGAGCTCACATATGGGGAGCTTGAGGATGAGCTTGAAAGTGAAATTGATAGTGATGCAGTTGTGAGTTCATCGGGTGAAGCTCCCAAGTCCCCGTTGGCCATGAGGTCAAAGAAAAGGAAGGATGCTCTTGAGCATAGGCCTAAGATTAAATTATATTCTAAAAAATCAACAAAGGGATAGTCGTCATTGAAGAGGACAAAGAGAATAGGGATTTTTTTGCTCGAAATGCCTACTATTCAAGAGGAAGATCCCCAACATGAAGAGGAAAAAGAAACTGAGCAACCGCGCTCACCACCTACCACTTCCATTCCTGTTGTCATTGTTGTCACTTCCACTCCTCCAAATTCCACTTCTAGGGCCTTGCCCATCTCATCTATGCTTTCCATGGACATCCTAGTCTACCTCACCTCCACTTCGTCAACTACTCTTGTAGTGATATTAGACTCTTCCTCTTCCACAATTTCCCCATTGTTCTCTTCCTCGCTCTCTCCTCCATTGCCTACATTCTCTACTTTGTCATCACTCATCCTGTCGTAGGATTTCACGGCATATATGAAAATGTGCCTATCAAACTTTCCAAGATAACCCTTGACCCCAAGGTCCAAGAATTGATAGCCCAACTTGCTGCCACTTTTCCTCTCCCACCACCATTGACAATGGAAGCCACAATGCAGATTTCAAAATAAATAGAAATGCTCCATGCGGAGCAACACAAAGAAGTTACAGAGAACATAGTTGAGGATCATGAGGATTCTGATGAAGATGACTACTTTAAACATGTAGTGGGTAGAGCAAGCATAAAATTATACAAGGTAGCCTCAGATAAGTAAAGGTCACAAACTTCAGAAGAAGATTTGTGGCTATGTGTGAGAATTATGTGATAGAAATGTCAGATCAGGAGTTAGAAGAAGGGACCCACCAATAGGATCATCGCTCTGAGGAAGGGAAAATAGACACAGATCCAGACATAGAAATACTTAAAGAGCCTCCAATAATTAGCTAGGAAAAGGACCCGATACAAGAAGAAGAAGAAGAAGTACCTCCAGAAAGGGAGAAAGAGAAAGGAAACGAAGAAGAAAAAGATAAAAGAGAGGAGAAAGATGTGCAAGAGAAAATATTTGAGCACGAACAAAATGTGGAGGTTGAACATGAAGAAGAAAGGGCACCCCAAGAGGAAAACATCATTAAAGAGAATATCGCCTCTACCAAGCCAAACAAAAGGAAAACTATGAAGATAGAAGAATTAGATGAGGAAGAAAAGGATGATGGAAAGATTCCTAGTGACGAAGAAGATCAACTTAGAAAGGAAAAGGAAGAGGAAGGTGATCATTAATCACCAAAGGAACAAAAAAATATTCTTGATTGGATAGAATAGTAATTGAAGAAGAAAACTCCAGTGGTCGTTAACCCAAGGCGAGGCTAGAGGCAATACCAGCTAGAGTGCAAACACGAACAAGAAAAGAGAAGAATCCCAAGATCAGATCGCACATCATGATGGATGCTTTTGGGTCTCAGATTTTGTAATTTGCCACCCCAATAGTAGGAAAGGGTGTTGGAACCATACAGGGGTAGGAATAATAGATATCTACAATCAACCTGGGCCCGACAACCCATGAACATAAGATAGATGATCTTCTAGGGTCTGTTTCCACCATCATTCAATAGATGAACAAAGATCAATCTACCAAAGAAGAGTTAAAAGGAGAAGTGGAAGATCTCACTGCCTACATTCAACAATGGACATCTACAAAAGAAGATAATCTGGCATAATCGCCAGTGTCGCCCTCCTTGCTCTCAAAAGAAGATATAAATAAAATGGAGAAAAGGAAGAATTTGATCAATTCCATGACTGATTGATGCAAAAAAGTGATATCCAATGATGATAGGGGGATCGACCATGCAATCATAATGTATAACAGGTATCAAATCTTAATAAAATATATCAAAGGCATGATGAACACCTATAAGGAGTTCCCAAAGATGTATAGGATCACCTACCCTAAGCTGGAAAGCATCCTTAGGCTTTCTTGAGATATTTGGAAAAGGAGCTGGAAACGTCAAAAGAAGATCACTAGCTGGTGGAAACTTGGTTCATTAACTTGGATTACAAAAAGGAAGTTCTGGAGAAGGTCTTCCATGACCTTGAAGTTGATTGTGACTGGGCTACTGAGCATTAGATAGATGGTGTTGAATAATTTAAGTTGATGATCAATTTTGAGATGCCCGCCTTGGAGCTAGATCCGAAGAAGGTCAAGCCTTTATTCCATAAGAAAATGGAGCAATGAACTGGTGACGTGTTGTCACCAAATTTTATGGATTATGTTGCACAATATTTCATTCAAACGGAGCATATACTCTAATCTACAATAAATTTTGATGAGAACCAGAGGGAAATTATTGAAAGGGTTAAGAGGATGTCCTTTCAGATCATCAAATCTGAGCTCTTCAAAGATAAGAAGTTGCTCGCCTTGTTTTGAAAGTTCATAGAGTATGTGAATGCCCAAAAATTGGTTGGAAATCCCATCATAGATGATGAATACTTGTCAAAATAGCTACAAAGGTTGGCAATCACTACAGGACAAAATAGCTACAGTATAAAGGCAACTAAATCACAAAATAGGGAAAAGACAAAGGATCTATTTTATATTGTCATATATTTGGGGGAAGGTGAAACCCTAATCTAAAATGAATCTAATCAACATAATTTAAATGAATCTTTTTCATTCATTTTGCTTTTGGAAAACTATAAATAGGGGTATCCTCTCATTTTCAAAGAGAGAGATGAGTTGTTGTGTAAAGGCATGCTACATAAAATTAATGAGGAAAGAATTTTTTTGATGGTTTATTGTGTTTTCTTCTCCATGTGTGGATGATTCAATCTCCAAATATTTGATTCTAGCTTTGTTATTTGAAGTTTAAGTTACTTCCAACTATTAGTTCATGTTGTGCTTTAATGGTGAAGTATACTATGGTGTTTGATGTCTTCTTAGCCCATACTTTTTATTGTTTATTTCTGATAAAATACTATGTAATGTTAGTCTGAGCATCATTTAAATTGTTGCACTTAAATTCAACTATTATTTCTTTGATGGTGAATGAATGGTTTAAAAATCTATAGACCTTAGAAGATTGCACTAGTTTCATGATATTGTGGGTTGTCCTTGGTTAAGTGGAACTTAGTTTTAGGAATTATGTCCACTATATCATCCTTCACTGTTACTATTCAAAAATAGTTGTAGGTCTAGGAAAATTCTAACCCTTTCACCCTTTTTATCTTTCTTTAAAATTTGAAGAGACAAAGTTCTAGCATCACAACAAAGTCATATTTGATGAGTAAAGATGGAGTTTTAGTTTGTTGTCCTGAACTTGCAGCATTTGTTCTTCATTTCCAATATTTATAAAACTCCATTTACAAACCCAAATCCCTCCATGCTTATGAACCATAAATTCCCCTTTGTGATTACCAGCAAATCACATCAACAACTGAGTTATTTTTGTAAGTCATGACCTAACACTCGAGAGACCTTGGGGTGATTTCTAAAACTTAGTTGTAGAAATTACCTTTCAAGAGAGATAGCATACTTGTATTCTCTTTGTGTTGAGAAAGTGGAAAAACACCCATCAACAAGGCTCACCTAGTGAAAAATGGTCCTCACTAGCCCATGTTGCCTTCTTGTTTCTAATTCATTTAGAAAATACCATACTTTGCTAATGTGTGAGTAATAATGGATCCTAGCATAATACAACTTGTTATGTCATACCCTTCTTTGTACATTTCATTTTGATATTGTATATTTATGTATGTTGCTTTGATGCATATCATATGTGTGTGTTCCTTTGTGTCTATGTTGGTTTTCCATGGGATCTTAGATCTTGTGGGATTGGTCATCTCCCTTAATCCCTTTTTATCCCTTCTCTTCAACATTTGGTACATTTGAACCCATTTTGACATATATTTCTCTAATTTAGTGTGAGTCTAAGTGTAAGTTCATAATCTCACTAAAGTAGGGGTTAAATGTAGTGTCAAAAAATTTCACCCTTAAAAATTTCACATTATGTTTGGTCCCCTTGATTTAATGGACATAATTAAGCTCCTAATTTTCTAAATTATGCATTCCAAGGCCTATTTTTTACCATTTTTGATGAGTTTCAAGCATTGAATTAAACACATCCAATTGTTATTTTGTTCCCAACTGAGTGTGTCCTAGAAATTTGGGCTAGGACCCATTCGCCCATGGGCAAGTGGGTTCACCTTCTTAGCCAGGAACCAAATTCAAATATGTTGTTGGTGGTATTTTAACATCCAAAATTCAAATATTAAGTCTTGGCTTTTGGAATTTAATTTTCAAGAAATTAGAACAATTGTATATAAATACCTAGTTATTTTATCATTTGAAATCTAATAAGCAAGGTCTAGAAAACTGTTGGAAAAATTATGATCAAGAGCACTATTGAGCAAGTCAATAGAATTATTTCAAAGATTCATTGCAGCAATTCAAGATCCAACATTATGTCAAATTCTATGTGATATTATTTTTGTTCATGTTCATGTTTTGTGAAGGCTAATTCTTTTATAGGTCTTCAAAGAATTCAAGCATTAAAGAAAAGCAAGATCCAAATCCTTGAGGTGATGAGTATGACTTCAGTCCTTCAAGGAAGCCATTGAAGGGTGGTGAGTTTCAGCACTTTTGTGATTTCATAATTCCTTCCTTTCAATTATCATTCTTATCATTTATATTGTCATTGTGAAAGTAGAAACACTTACATGAGATTTGACAAAGGAAAGACCCTAAATGGACCAACATTTTCTCCCTCTTTGAATGTGCAAATTATAGGTTTGAAGAGGATTGAGGAAATATTGAAGGAAACTTCTCCATTTTTGTATTCAAAGACCTAAAAAAAATCAACTACAAAAACTCAATTACAAAATTTACTAACGACATTCTAACACTTCTACAACCAATAATTAGGAGCTCATATCCAGAACTAGAGGACTTAGAATCAACTTCAGGACCCCTCATCAAAGCCCCATTCATCCTTGGGAAATTGATTCCCTTTGCACATGCCAAATCCAAATTTTGGTGATAGTTACACATCATCTGACACTTCCCAGACCACCTGCAATCTACAATTTCAGTATGTGTAGTTCTTGAATATTGTATTTTTAATATGGGTCATATAGTTCAATTAGGCTAATCATTCCAAATCATTTCTAAGACTTAAAAATATCATATCCAGGTTTGAATAGCTCACCTTTAAGGTTGAAAGTTAATCTTTGTGCCTTGTTGATATGTATCCTAATGAAACCCTTGGAAAAGTGGAATTGATACTAGGTTCTTTGCATTTAGGACATAGGCTCCCCCCCATATTTTTCTATGTTTCATACATAAAATAGAAATTTAAAAAAGTGTGTATTTTGGTACCCCAACTTAGTAGGTTCATAACTCCTAGCTTGATGGTCAAAATTTGGACTTATATACACCATTGGAAATATTTCCAAGAGCTCTAATTTTAATACCTTGAAGTGAATTCCTTTGGAAATCTATTTCAAGAAACCTTGAACAATTTGAACCCCAAGGAAGAAATACAACTCACCAATCATTGACATCTCAAACTCTTTTTGCATATCTTCTACAAACCTCTTGCACATATAACCATAAACACCAAATATTATGTCATCAACATATACAACAACTATCAAAATCTTGTCTTCCTCAATCTTAATGTAAATATTACTATCTCCAATACCTTTCTTGAATCCTTGTTGAAGTAAATACTTATCCAACTAAGCATACCAAGCTCTAGGAGCTTGCTTGAGTCCATACAAATCTTTCTTGAGTCTTCATACCATGTCTAGATCTTTCAATAGTTGGAAACCATCTGGTTGCTCAATATATACCTCTTTCTCTAAATCAACATTCAATAAGGTTGACTTGAAATCCATCTGATAGACTAAAATTATTGTGAGCAGCAAAAGCAAGAAACATCCTTATTGCTTCCATTTTGGTTACTGGAGAAAAAGTCTCCTCAAAATCAATACCTTCAACTTGTGAATATCCCTTGCAAACCAATCTGACCTTGTTCCTTACAACTTCACCATCTTCATTTATCTTGTTCTTGAACACCCACTTTGTTCCTATAATATTCTTATCAGCTGGTCTAGGAACCAACTCCCATGTTTGATTTTTTCTATCTGGTCCAATTCTTCTTCCATTGCCTTCAACCAACCTTCATCTTTTCTAGCATCATCAAATTTCTTAAGATCTCCCTTTGATAGTAAAAAAAAAAATTAATTTCTCACTTTCTTTTGCAAGCCTTCTCCTGGTTAGCACACATTCATTCTTATCTCCAATGATTTGATATATAGAGTGGTTCTTTTAAACATACTATGCTAGAGTCTTAAGAACCTTTTTTGATTCTTGTTTCTCTTCTTTATCTTCTTCTTCTTCTTCAAAGCAAGGAGGTATATCAGATCCACAAAACTTTGGTTCTTGTGAGATCTGACATAAATCTCCATCTACCTTAACATTTGTGCTTTCAATCATCTTTCCTAATCTCTTGTTGTAGCATCCATAGGCCTTGTTTTTGCTTGAGTAACCAAGAAAAATCCCATCATCACACCTTGAATAAAATTTCCAAGGTCTTCTTCATCTCTTCTGATGTAACATTTGTTGCCAAAGATTCTAAAATATGTAAAAATGGGATGCCTTCCATACCATAGATCATAAGGGGTCTTAGTTCTATTAAACCTCAACTGTACTTTGTTAAGCAAACAAACAATAATGTGAAATTCTTCCTTCTAATAAATATCAAATAGATCAACATCTTTCAACATAGCCCTAGCCATCTCTTGGATAGTCCTATGCTTCCTTTCAAATACCCCATTTTGTTGAGGGGTTCTAGGAGCAGATAAATGTCTCCTAATACCATGATCTTCACGGAAATTTTCAAAATCATTTGAAGTAATTCACCTCCTTTATCTAACCTTAAGCATTTGATCTTAGCATTCATTTCATTCTAAACTTTTTCTTTGAAAATATTAAACTTATCAAGGGCTTCTAATTTTTCTCTTATAAAATGTAACCCTAATAATTCTAGTGTAATCATTGATAAGAAACATGAAATACCTTTCACCTTGTTGAATCTTTGTTCTTGTAGGTTTTCATAGTCTATTGAATGCACAATACAACTGCGAGGGGGGTGAATTAGTTGTAAATTAAAAATTCAAATCCCCCATTAACATTCAAACCCACATTCATTCTTTAAACCCGTAAATCTGTTATGATGATTTAGCAAGATAATAAAATAATAGAAATTGAAACAAATTAACACCATACACAAGAGAACACAAAATTTACATGGAAACCCCCAAGAAAGGAAAATCCACGATGAGGATTACCTCACAATATAAGTAATATCAATACCAATTACAAGGGCTCGCTACCCAGAAAGAAGAAAAGTGCACTACCAAAGGCTCACTACCAAAATAGAAAGGAATATAGAGAAGAAATGTTATATAGATAAAATCATCTCAATGCAACAGAGAATCCACCATAATGTTACCAACAACTTCACAATCTAATTGAAGAATTGTAGACACCTTATTCTCACTACATCCAGTAATATAACACATGAAAGCTCACACTACACTTCTCAATTTCACACTCTATAATTATGCAATTTGCATCACTCAAATCATAATAATCTATCTCATCATCCCTCAACAACTCAAATCTTATTTATACCATCCTCAGCCTTGAAAAAATCTCCAAGTTCAGCTATGCACCTCAAATGTGCAAATTCAAATTAGGTCAAAATAAAAAAAGTTTCATGATAGAAAGAAGTGAGAGAGAACCACAACACACCTTAGCTAGGACCCAAATCAACAACACCATGCTAATACATGCTTTTACAAATAATAGATATCCATTGCAAGTAGTGTAAGAACCAGGTCAGTCATTACCCATGTAAACACATTCGAACTTTTAAGTACACACTTCCTTTGAAATATCCACAACTCATAAATAACAAATATCACCTGAAAACATCTAGAATATTCCATAAACACCCTAAAATGTAGCAAAATCCTTCGCAACAACTTCCACCTGAAGAATATGCACACCTAGTACACTCAGACTACTCTACCATACATTGTAACTTAAGAAACTAACTTCTGAAGCACAAAACCTCAAACCACTTTAACTGGAGCAAGATACCAACATCCTTAAAATCCACAAGACCTAAAACATAATTGCAAAGAAACATGGAGTAGAAATATTTCTCCCAAACACCTCTACAATGCACAGTTCACGCATTGGTGAACACAACTTCTTCTACACAATGATAAAACACACCAAATTTTGGATATAACACCTCTGAACATCTCTCACCAATGTATCCAAAATGTATAGATATATCTTCAACCTAGAAGAAATTCAAAGCAACACAAGAGCACAACTTTGTAGCCTAGAACACCACTACAACACACTGTTTCCCCTTTTTATTATTTTTTCTCAAAAGCACCTAGAAACCAAGAAGTAGAGACACATCCTCATCACCTTCAGCACTTCCTCAACACAATTGAATCAACTACAACATAGCAACTCAACCACATATCCATAGACATAAGCTTATCAAAGAAACATTAGAGGTTGACACTAGTAGATTTACTAATGACAACATAATGCAACTAATTAAAGCATGGATAACATTATCTGCTCGCACACTTGTAACAATCTTACTCAAAATAGACATCATCAATGAAAACATAGGCTTGTTGAAATCAATGACAAAACCATTTTTTCATACTTGCAACAAGGTTAGTTTGAATCAGCTCCAATGGAATTGTAGAAGAACACTCCTTACTCTTGAAATTTATCTTTGTTTTCTTTATTATTTGGCAGTCCTTGCATAATGTGTTTATAGGCTTAGTTATCTAAGGCATATCCCTCACAACATCAGTAGAATTTTTCTTTACCATATTGTAAAAATTGATGTGTCCCATTCTCTTGTACAACAACCAACACTCATTAGATTGAGCCAATAAGTAGAATCTTCCATTTGTCTCCTTTAGATGATAGAAATATCCATTCATCTTGGTTCCTTCTACAACTAGTCTTCCAGACCCTACCTTCATTATCTCACATATTTGGCATGAAATGTAATGTTATATCCTTTGTTTCACATCTGACTGACACTAAGGAGATTATACTTCAAAACTTTGACATAGAGTACATCCTTTGTCTTGTTATTTCTATGAATTTTTATAACACCCTTTCCACAAATCAGTGTTGAATCATCACCTTCAAACTTAACAGCTCCTTCATTATTTTGGAAGAACGGGGATTTTTTTATTGATGTATTTGTTGGCAGCATGAGCATGTGGGATGAGTATAAGATTCACAGTATGTATTTCAATGTTGGCATTGATGTCAACATTATGATCTACTATGAAGAACATTGTGCAAATCAGTATGTATAGCTTGAACATGATTGAGAATTTTTTTGAAGTATAATTTTGAAAGAAGGTTTTATTTGGTGAAGATAGTTGATGTGGAAATTGACTATCAATATAAGTGATTTCATTGTATAAGACATCCAATTTTTGGGTCTACATTGGTCCACTATATAAGATATTTCTCTATACTTCTAACATATTTTTTTGGATGATAGAGGAATCTAAATCAAGAGCTTCAAATTGTTTTTCATTTTGGTAAAGAATTTATTGATGACAAAAGTTTGGTCTGGAAGTCACAGAGGTTTCTAATGTGGTATGCATGTTCTAATAGATCTACACTCCTCTACAGATTTGAATCTGGCTTTATGGTTTTGTGGAGATGTTGATAGGTGTTAGTAGAGTGTATATTCCAAATGGAATAGAATTTGGAGGTTCAAGTGTCTGAATGTAGTGGTACAATTGGAAAATTGTGATATTAGGTCATTACCGGTGCCGACCTAATGATTTTTGTGTTTTGCAGAGTTTGAATAAGTTTTGATTCATAATGTAGGACCTATTTTGGGTCCATGTCGATCTATGTTTAAGTGTTATGATTTTTGAATCTTGGAATGAAGCATGCATGAATAAATACTGAGCCAAAAAGTTACATTTTGTATGTGGTAGAATTTATTTGTGGATAAACTGGATATCTATGTAAGATCCTTTTGATGCTTTTTGGTGTGTGTGTATGATGAATATCAGTTGATGTGAAATGTGTGAGTATAAGGCAAATGCAGAGTAGAGCAGATTATTAATTCACGTTAGTATGAAGTGTGTAAATTCTATATCTGGAGGTTCAATGGAATTTTATTCCAGCATGTTGTAGATGTGTTTGTAACAGTTCAAAGTCTAGGCTATGTGCCACAATATCTTCTATATTTTCTTCTCTCGATGGGAAGTTAGTCCACTTAGAACGTGATTCCACCAATAGTGAGCACTTTTTTAATATACTATAACTGGTTATAATATATCATGAGCTAATCTTCATCGTGGTTTTTCCCATTTTAGGTTTTCCATGTGAAAATTTGGTGTTCATGTGTTGTGTTATTTTGTTTATTATTTTCGTGCTTTCCTTCATTACTGCAAATTGAATATGTTATGAGGATTGAATGGTTAAATATTTAAGTGGTTTAAAAGAATATCGATTTACCCTCCCTCTCAGTATTTTAGTTATTCAACAATTGGTATCAAATATTGGTTCTTTGGAAGGAGCTTAACCACTTGGGGAAGATCTTGGAGGTTGAACACATGGATTTTAGAAGACTACCTACTCCTTCAAAAGAGATTCTTATTGTTGGAGCTACTAAAGAAGATTGCATGTTTGACATGAATAGAGAACTCAAAGTTACTCTTGAAGATCTTGAAATAATTGAAGGTGAAAATATAGATTTGAAATAAAATTTCAATGACTTATATGAATCCATCAAAAAATTAAGAGAAAAAATCAAGAAATTTAGAGAAAGACATAAGGAATTCGGTGAGCATTTGAAGCAACCAAATAAAACAATCACTGGTCTGAAGGTACAAGTTGAAGAAAGAAAAAGAGTTGAAGAATGTTTGAATGTAATGAGAAAATCTAAGGAATGTACAAGGCTTGAATAAGAAGTTGTGAATTTGAGATCAGATCTAGAAAAAACAAATAATCATGAAGAAAAATTCAAGAAGTGTTCCATCATGCTTGATGAAATGATTAAAAATCAGAAAGCTTCCAAAGATAAAGAAGGTTTAGGGTTTGAAAAGGGTAAAATTTCAAAATCATATCAGAGACCAAATAATGGAAAGAATTAAAATGGAAAATAGATCCAAAATAAAAGGAATGAAGCTTGATGACCACCATTTAGACAAACAAATGCACAAAGGTACTCATCTTTTAATGGTTTTTTATTCTTGCAATAGATTTGGACATATGGATATGAAATGTAGAAGCAGAATGAACCAAAATGTTCAATCTATTCCCATTCAATGCTTTAGATGCAAAATATTTGGTCATGGAGTTGGTGAATGAAGGAATCAAATAATGAATGGATATATCAATGGTAGAATGGTTCTATATTTTAATGGCTATTGTTATACATGAAATGGATTTGGGAACAAAGCTAACCAATGCATATCTATAATGAATGGAAGTAGGATTGGTCAAAACAATTTCATATTCTACAATTGCAATAGGCTTGGACACATTTCTAAATTTTGAAGAAGCAAAAAAGTGAAGAAGGCTAATCGAGTAAAGAAGAATGATCCAATGGAAACAAAGAAGGAGATGAATAAGATTTGTAAAAAGAAAGAACAGACAGAGGTTAAGGATGAGTTTGTACCAGCATTTGATGCAGATCTTTCCTCCATAAACTAAGAAGAGATCTTTGGCTCATGGGGAGATTTAATGGAAAATATTCCATCCCCTGCCAAAGAAATGGTGTTGATACTTCAGCACGAGGATATGAAGTGTGAATAAATGTACTTGATCTATTGGAGAAGATCTCGGTAGAAAATATCATGATGTAGAAATTTACGGAGCATTTGAAGTTGAATATGCATACAATTAGGGTTTGCCAGCTTTATTAATTAAAGTATTCAATGTGAAATTAGGTCAATTTTGAAAGGGTTATAAGTGATTTCACTTGATAAAATTCATTAACAATGAGCATTTGAGAAGATCAAAGCAGTAAAGAATCTAAGTGGAGTGATTAAAGTGATTGAGTTTTGGTATGAGAAAAACCCTAGCTGGAAAGTGATCTAAAAGGTATTTTTTGGTTTCTATCTACCCTAGTTTCAAAAATAACTTTCAATTTGTTGGAAATATGTATACACTGCAAGTTATAGAGGTTTTAGAATGTCCTCGACCCAAATTCAAAAGGCATCCCAACAAATCTTTGATGGATGATTTAGATGGTGCATTTTCACACATCCTTTATGGTGTTTTGGACACAAAAGATGTTAGGGGATACATTCATGTTAAAATGGAAGAGTATAATCACACGAAGTTGAATGATGTATGGTATAAAGAGCTCATCAAAGATGATTTCGAGTTGAAATCAGATTTTGAGGCTTTGGCAAAGATGAATCTTGGTGTTTGGAGAAAGTTCCCCATATTCAGCTATGTAGATGAGTGGGTGAGAGATGCCCTAAGTAGAATTCACGATAAATTCTTCTAGCTATATATCCCACATTTGATCAACAAAGAATTTATTAGGACTCTGACTGGTCTATGCTCAACCAGACCAGTTTCAGTACTTAAGTTTGTGAAGAATGAGATTACGATGGAGCAAATAAGCGTGAAGTATGATAAGAGAGCTCTGACCATCAAGGATACCAGAAACCCTACAGTCAAGTTTTTTGAACTTCTCTTTTGTTATTTTTCCTTGATGTCAAAACTATGATTTGGTTTGGCATCTTGGTGATTGATATTGACATATGACATTGGTATTATTTTTTGGCACTCTTGGTTTTGGCGTTTAGTATCCCATTCATATTTGCAGCATTGTGATGTTTGTTTACATTTAGATTTGATATCTTGTGGTACTGATGTTTGGAGCTTCATGTACAGACAGCAGTTTCACTTGGTTCAATGGAAAATTTAGTTCTGACATGGCACATACAAGTTATAACATTGCAGTGGGAATTGTTTTACTTTATATGTTTTCATTCTGACACTACAAGTGTATACATTCTTGATATCCTTCACATGGCATTCAATTCAGTTTCACAATACATTGGGTTGGATATGTTCACCATTCTTATGATAGTATTAATTTATTACTTGGTGACTACATTATATGGCAAAGGTTATTGTTTCATTAACTCATTTGTGCTCGAGCTTCATGACATATTATTTGCAAAATTCTATAATTCAGCATTTGTGCAGACTTGGGTTTCATTGATATTCATATTGGTCATTACATTTGTTACTGAGCTCCATTGATATATCATTTTGATAGCATTACTTAGCACACTCTTGTGCTTGGGCTTCACTTTACATCATTTACACTACTTGCACTTTGCATATGGATGTTACACTTTATAGTGCTTGAAATCCATTTAGTTGGCATCATTTATAATGTTATTGGGTTCATGGCATACCACATTTGTTTTTAAAGTGCATTCACTTTGCACTCAAGCTAACTATAGTATTTATTATCGAGCTCTTTATATTTGACATGGCTTTTTGACATCGGGTATTTCACATTGAAATACAATGTGTTTTTTTATTTTTTTGGGCCTTGTATATCTAACATGGGAATGGCTTTGAATAAATTCACATGGCTTTGACCTGGCATTTTCAAAGGCATAATAACATGGAAATTTGATAGCATAATAGGTTTGATCATTTTCTTATCATTGTGTCGGTTTCTTCCAAATTCCAAATGATATTTAACATCATTTGATGTGGATTTCAAATTCTTATTCATTTTTTAACAAAATATTGAAGACTTAGAGATCAAAAGGTAAAAATAAAGCAAGGATAAAGTGATAAGTGTTTAGGGTTTGAAACCCTAGCTGTTGTCGCTATGAACAATGGTAGTTACAGGTATCTGCGCGCTAGAAATGTGATGAGCTGTAGTATGGATTTCAGTGTGTCGGTTATGAGGTTCGTTCAACTATTTGGTAATGTCTTTTGGCCACCATGATAGGTATTTGTTCTCAAATCTGAAATATCTTATGTCATTTTTTCAGCATAATTGAATATGATTAAGGGAAATAGAAAGTGTTTTAAGTGTTGAAAAACCTGAGTTCTTCACTCAAGGGTTTCACTATGATTGGCTATTCAGAATATAGTTTTGTTTTAACTGCATTCAGCTATTATATAAATGTATGGCTTTTAACCATTACTAGAGGTCAAAGGTTTTAAAAAGAATATAGAGATTGAAAAAGGTAGTTGGCAACTGAATTTTCAGTTTCAAAACCCTAACCTAAGGGTTTGTGTTATTGTCTCGGGTTTTTGGCTTAATGGTTTCATTTTATATTGGTTTTATATATTCATGACAAAAAAATCTATTATTGAGTGTGGTTTTGATTGAGTTATTTTGGGAAAGAAGAAAAGAGGTTTTCTACTGTTATCTTTGGTTTTCACAACAGAGACATTTGTATTTAGTTTGGGAGAGTTTTCATAGTACTGTTATGAACAATACATATTGTAGTGGGTATCATTGAAGATCATTTTTGTATATTGTATTCAGTTGTGATTTAGGGACTTCAAATGTAAATGCAGTTGTAAGGTCATTTATGTATACACAATTTAGACAGTCACTTTGTACATTGAGGGGTTGGTGCTCCTATGAAGTTGGTGCTTCAAAAAATTGTTACAAATTTGGTGCTCTTTGATTAATGAAAAGGAATTTTTAGCGAGTGGTTTTTTATACCCCATGAGGGTTTTTCCACTTAGGAAATATTTGTGTTATGTGTTATCATTTGTCTCTCTCATTCTATTTCATATTGATGTTAGTCAATGCTCTGATACTTTAAAATCTTCAAGTTGGTCATGCAAATTTAATGTGTTTAAATCTGATGCAAAAAGTCTTTCATAGAGAAAATTGAAATCTACATCTTGTACTCCATATCTAAATGTTTTCAAAGTTATATTTTGTGAAGTCTTTAAGTTCTATTTTGAAAATCACAGCAAGATTTTTCATAAAGTTCAATTGAAAATATCATATAGTGCTTTTAATAAGTTTTAAATGTGAAGTCAAGATTCAAGTTTCACTTGCACAAACAAAGTTGCATTGAGTTAAGATTCAAACAAAATATGTCATATTGTGTTAAAGTTAAAAATTTTAAATTGTGCTTCAAGATTTAAAATTTGTATCACTTTGATTCACCCCCCCCTCTCAGAGTGAATCCATTTCCAACAAAGTTTGCTTCAATTATGATAGGTTACAAATTGTACTTCACCAACATGAGGAATTCAATATTCGCTACCACCATCAACACAACATATGACACAGTTGATAAGGGTGAATACTACGACTTGTGTGAACTATTGAGACTACAACTTCTAGAAAACCTATAGAAGATAAAGGCATCTAAGTATGCCTTCAAGTTTTAAACTTCAATCATTTTTTTATTATTTACTTCCTAAATAAAGTCCTCAAAACAAAGAATATAGTGTGAGTAAGGGACAAGCTTGTAGCCCATCAGATTATAGATTATTTTTTTGGGTTGGGAAACTAAGATGTTCAAAATAATGCCCTCTAGGGGTTCTTCAAAACCTTTCAAGAAAATATGCAGGCAAGGCAAAGGATACCAAAGCAAATTGTGGAGAGGTATCAAAAAGATATTACTTTTCTTATTAAAAAATATGAGTGCATAATGGAGGTCCTTGCACCTAGGACCATGTGGATCCTGGAACTGGGATATGAGGTTACTATAGATGAAGTCATTGGCTTAGCTAACATCTTGTTGAGCAGCCCAAAAGATACCACTAAGGATAGATTTGATGCCTATGAGGAGAATTCAATGAAGGTGCATATGGACCAGAGGCAATCACAAATAAAGAATATTGTTGATAGAATGACTAAACATTTTGTGAAGGCTATGAGCCTCATAAAAGAACAAGTTGAGAAGGAAAAATTCATGTATGGCTCTCTAGGAGGATCATCAAGTGACAAAATATCTGGTAGAATAACTATCACTCCTCTGGTTGCCTCAAATTCCTTCAAGACTATGCCTTCAACCAGTGGAACAAAGAGGAAGGAGACAAGTACCCCTACAAAGAAAACAAGTGCTCTAGTAAAGGAGAAGACATCTTCAAGTAAGTAGCAAAAGAGGCCTAAAAAATAAAAGTATGCTCTAATAGCACAACAAACTGACCTGGTGAGGAGAATAAAGGAAAAGGCCACAAGGGGATAGTACTTGGGTGTGAATGTGGAGGATGATGAAGAAGTCTGAAAGAGAAAATTTGAAGCTTCACAAGGTGAAGCAAGTTCAAAGAAAGTAAGAACAAATATTGTGGATATAGACGAAGAAGATGAAGTAGAAAAGGAAAAACAAGTATTTGTGATCCACATGAGAGAGAAGAAAGTAGAGTCCATCAAGAAGAAGACACCCGAAGAGATGAAAAAGAAAAAGAAGAAACCTCCAATAAGGACTCATAGTCCCATGAAATTAGATGCACTATTTAATGGGATTATGAAAAATGAAATGTTAGAAGAGACTACAACATTATATATTGAGGCTGATGAGGTGGACAAGGTCACCATTGTAGAGGCCATTATAAAATTCATTGTTGTTTTTGAAGTTGATATGAGAAATATTAAAAAATAGTTGCTTGTAGAACTATGGAATATAATTATTGAGAGAAGATAGGATTCAATTGACGAAGAAGCTAAGTTAAAATCATATGCTTTAAAAAAGATCAGTGCACCTCTCTCTGAGGAGAATAAAGCCACATTGGCTAAATTATATAGTAAGGAATTTAGAACAAAGCAAAGGGTAACCACCCTCATGGGAAGAGATCAAAATGATCTCAAGAGGCTCCAAAAAGAGTCTATGGAGAAGGTTATAGACTTAGCACAAAGATTAGGGATGATCCCGAATAGTACATAAAAAATCATGTTGATATCCCCGATCCAGATGTGAAAAAGAAGAAGCACAAAATGATGATGCTCAACATGAGCATGGATTTGAAGAAGGTAATGTGCAAGATAATGTTCTTTCAGAAGTGGAAGAAATTGTTGTTGAAAATATTACCAGTGAAGTGAATGTTGCAAAGGAAGGTGTTGCTAAGGACACCAATATAAAGGAAAATGTTGAAGTTGAGGAAAATGTTAAAGAAGGAGAAGCTACCAGAGAAGACATTACAAAGGAGGACACTTCTATAGATCATCAAACACCTCCTCTGGTATCTAGAACAAATATAGAAAACACTCAAGTCCAACTGGAGACAATCACTCCTTTGGATAACAAAGAACAAGCTATTGGTGAAGATAATGTAGAGAAGATTAGTGAACAAAAGGATGAGGATGCATCAAGTGATGCGTAGGAGAAGAAGGAAGTAGAGACACCAATTATTACTAGTGATGAAGAAAAGGATTTGAAGAGAAAAATACAAAAGATAGTGTGAAGACTACTAGTGAATCCTCTGGTACCTCCAAATATTCCTTAAAGAATCTATTGAGTATGCGGTTAAAGTTCTAGCCTATAATGCCTACCCAACTACTGAAACTTCCAATGCAATAAGAGCATGTGGATATGGAAAAGATATCTCCTCTTCACAAGATTCAATTGGGAGATGTTTTCCATGAATATTCCTAGAAAGAGATCGTAGAGACACATCAATGTTAGGATTCAGACAGATCGGAGCAATAAAAATTAACAATTATATGCAGATTGAATAACCCAGAAATAACAATGAAGAATAACACAAAAGAGATCAACATAGAAATTTAATGTGGTTCACCCAATATGGGCTACATCCACAGAAACTCAGCCACCCAATGATTTTATTATCCAGTGCAAAAAAATTTGCAATCTCATGAATTACACACACTACAACTTACATCCCAACCGCTTATAATAAGCTTTTTAGAAGCTTCCAGAATTAGGGTTTTACAAAGTCATTTTTTCATTTGACGTGTCAGTAGGAAAACCTTGATGTGTTAACGAGAAAAAAAAATTGAGGGTTGCACCCCCGAACCCTCAAAAGGATATGTTATGAGTGTACAATATTTGCATGATCAATCACCACATATCAAAAATCTCCCACTTGGAGATTGATCAGGCTCGACACCAAACAATCTCCCAATTGGAGACAAATCCAGGATGACACCGATCCACTTGTAACTCCCATTGGAGTATAGGTCTAGTTGGTTTCTTATATCCACCATTATCAATCATGAAGGCCAATGGAAACTGATGAGGAAATCAGTTTCTTCCGTGTAACTGCCTTTGTGAACATATCTGCAGGATTCTCACTTGTGTGAATTTCCTCCAACTTCAATTGCCCATCCTTGAAAACTAATCAGATGAAGTGGTATCTGAGTTGTATGTGCTTAGTTTTTGAATGCAAAGATGAGTTCTTAGCAAGATGAATGGAATTTTGGATATCAATGTACAAAGGGCTATCTTCTTGTTGTTGTCCCAATTCCTCTAGAAAATGGTGTAGCCAAATCATCTCCTTGTTGGCTTCTGTAGCAACAACATACTTGGTTTCAGTGGTTGAAAGCACAACAACATTTTGCAATCTTGAAATCCAATTGACTGTAGTACCTCCTATAGTAAAAACATACCATGTAGTACTCCTCTTCCTATCAATATCACCCACTCGATTATATTCAACATATCCTTTTAGACCTTGATTTGTTCCTCCAAAACATAATTTCTTGAAGTAGTACCACTCAAATATCAGAGAATCCATTTTATTGCATTCCAATGTTCCATTCCCGGATTGCTCATATACCTACTCACAACTCCCACTGCATGTGTAATATTTAGCCTTGTGCATACCATTGCATACATCAAGCTACCAACTATTGATGCATATGGTATCTTAGACATTTTGTCTTCTTCCTCTAGTGTCTTTGGACACATCTCCTTAGTCAGCTTAAAATTACTAGGTAAAGGTGTACTAACTACTTTTGCATCTTGCATGTTAAACCTTTTCAACACCTTCTCTACATACTCACTTTGAGACAAAAATATTTTTTTGTTTCTCCTGTCCCGTGTGATCCGCATACCAAGAATTTTTTTGTTGCACCCAAATCCTTCATAGCAAATCAATTCGCTAATTTCTACTTAATTTCATCAATATGTTGCATGTTAGACCCAACAACAAGCATGTCATCAACATAAATCAATAGGATAATATAGCTTCCATTATCAAATTTCTTTAAATAAACATAATAATCAAAATGACATCTTTTGTAACCTTGTTCAACCATAAAACTATCAAACTTCAAATACCATTGTCGAGGTGCTTGCTTCAGGCCATACAAACTCTTATTTAACCTGCACACAAATTCCTCCTTACCCTTGACCTCATATCCCTGTGGTTGTTGCATGTATATTTCATCTTCCAAATCCCCATAGAGAAATGTTGTTTTCACATCTAGTTGTTCAAGATGCAAGTCTTCTACAGCCACAAGACTTAGAATAGTTCTAATAGAATTCATCTTTACAACCAGAGAAAATATTTCATCAAAATCTAACCTTTTTTCTATGCAAAACCTTTTACCATGAATCTGGCCTTATATCTTTTCTTGCCTCCATCTTCTTCCTTCAACCTATAAATTCATTTATTTGGCAATGCTCTTTTACCTGCAAGCAATTGGATTAAGTCCCAAGTTTGATTTTGCAGTAAGTAATCCATTTTCTCTTTCATGCCTAGCTCCCACTACTTTTTGGTATCTACCTACATTGCTTCTTCATAACCTTAAGGTTCACCAGAATTAGTTAATAATATAGAATTTAATGATGGAGAAAATATTTTTGGAGGTCTAGTTATCCTTGTAGAATGTCTAACACTTATAGGAATTTGTGGGATAACTTTTTTTTGTTGAGCATCAGGTACCACTAGCATTTTATTTTCTTAAATCTCATCCAGCACCAAATATTTATTTTTGGCCTATTCATGCTTCTTTTTCTATAGTTGATCCTTATACATAACCTTCTCATTGAATATAAAATCTTTGCTCCTAATGATTTTATGATTTTCATAATCCCATAACCGATAACCAAATTCATCTACTTCGTATCCAATAAAGGTACATTTTTTAGACTTAGCCTCAAGCTTGCTTCTATTTTCAATATCAACATGGACAAAAGCTTAACAACCAAAGGTTTTCATAAATTAATATTTTACCTTTTTACCCATCCATGCCTCCTCTGGAATGCCACCATCCAAAGGATTTGAAGGTCTCCTATTTATTAAATAAACAATGATATGTAGAACATCTACCCAAAATTGTAAGGGTAGTCTAGCATGCAATCCCATGCTTCATGCACACTCCATAATGGTTCTATTCACCCTCTCAGACACACCATTTTCCTGTGGGGTTCTAGGAACCGTTATCTTCCTACAGATTCCTATATGAATAGTAATTTTCAAATTCTCTACTACAATACTCACCTCCATTATCAGATATGAGACACTTCAACATTTTTCCTGTCTCATTCTCAACCAAAGTTTTACACTTTTTAAAAGTTTCAAATACTTTTGATTTTTGTTTTACAAAATACACCCATGTTTCCTAGTTGTATCATCAATAAAAGTAACATAATAGTAAGAGCCACCAAGAGAAGATACATCAATGGGTTCCCATACATCTGAATGCACAAGCTCTAATTTCTCACTCTTCTTCTCTTTCCCAACTTTGAGAAATCAGACTCTTTTTTGTTTTCTATAAACACAATTTTTGCATAACTCCAAGTCAATCTACTTCAGACCTGGTAGAAACTTTATGGAGTGAAGGATATTCACCCCTTTCTCACTCATGTGCCTAACTTTATGGTGCCACAATTTTATTTCTATCCCTACAGCAAGTGCTCTAACTGTCTTAGTAGCAACTATTTTTGTAGTAGCTAAGGTATAATAAGTATTACCAATACACAAATACAATGTGCCTACCTTTTCAGCTTTAGCTACTACTAATGCACCTTTAGTGACCTTCCAGACTTTATCTGTAAAGGTAACTATGCATCCTTCACTACCCAATTGTCTTACAGAAATTAAATTCCTTCTCAAATTGGAACATGCCTTACCTCCTATAGCAACCATTCATTTCCATTCTGAAACTTGATTTTTATCTTTCCTTTTCTAACAATCTAGCATGGTTCATCATCAACCAAATATACCTATCCAAAATCACCTTGAACATAATCTACAAAATATTTCCTATGGGGTGTGGCATGAAATCAAGCCCCTAAATCTATTACCCAGGAATCATTAAGATTATCTAAACATAGAATTAAAGCATCTTGTAATTTATTACTTGCAACATTAGCTTCCTTACTATCATCATGTTTTCCATCTCCTTGTTTTCCTTTTCGAGACCAACAATCCTTCTTCAAGTGTCCTGGATTTCCATAGTGCCAGCAATCCATTTTTCCTCTAGATTTATATCTTCCTTTCTTTGATTTCCCTTGTGACTTCCCACGATTTGTTGGGATTTTTCCTCTCCCCTTTTTTCTTCCCCTATTCTCTACAATCAAAGCATTACTCGATGTTGAAGTCTCACTTGTGATTTTTTCGTTGCATTTCCTCGCTAAGGATAACACCAACAACATCATCAAATTCCAATATATTTGAACCAGAGACAGTTACTTGCAACCATTACCAAGCTATTCCAGCTTTCTAGCAAAGAACATAAAACCAAGAGAGCCCTCACCTCTTCATAAAAATTTACTTTTATAAAATTTAACTGATTGGTAATCGTATTAAACTCATTTAAATGATCTATCACAGATCCACCTTCATTCATTTTTAGATTAAAAAAACACTTCATGAGAAATACCTTATTTGAGGTTGATGGTTTTTCATATAATTTAGCCAAATATTCCATCAGATCCACTATTGTCTTTGATTTTGTTATATTGAATGCCACAGATGGTGCCAGGCACAACTGAATGGTTCCCAGTGCCTTTCTATCCAGAATCTCCCATTCTTCATCGGACATCGTAGCATCTTTCTTTGCTTTTCCTTGCAATGGCTACCATAGATCCTTTTGGTACAAATAATCTTCTATCTGCATCTTCCATAATTGATAATGTTGGTTGTTGAACTTCTCAACCTTGAATTTTCCTTCTTGCATTGCTCTCACCAAAATCTAGAGGTTTCCTGCCAATCAACTAAAATACACATGGCTTTGATATCAGTTGTTAGGATTCAGGTAGATTGGAGCAATAAACATTAACAGTTATATGCAAATTAAATAACAATGAAGAATAGCACAAAAGAGATCAACACAGAAATTTAACGTGGTTCACCCAATATGGGCTACATCCACAAAAACTCAACCACCCAATGATTTTATTATCCAATGCAAAACAAATTACAATCTTGTGAATTACACACATCGCAACTTACATCCTAGTCGCTTATAATAAGCTTTTTGGAAGCTTCCAGAATTAGGGTTTTACAAAGTTGTTTTTTCATTTGATGTGTCAACGAGAAAACCTTGATGTGTTAATGGGAAAACAAAATTAGGGCTACGCCTTCGAACCCTGATGAGGATACATTACAAGTGTATAGTATTTGCATGATCAGTCGCCACATTTAAAAAATCAAGAGTGGAGAAATGATTGAGAAGGTTGTGAAGGTTTTGCATGAGGTCATACCCAATGCTATCATTGACAACTCCCTCTCTGAATGCAAAATATAATTTTTTTCCTTGATTCTTGTAAGGAGTATGCTAGTGGTCTAAAAGGGCAGTTAGAAAAAGAATTAGAGAAAAAGGTAGATGAGAAAATATTGTTAGATGTAATGGAGAAGTGTGCTAGTGTACACAATAAATTTCAAGAAAACCTTAAGGGTGTACAAACTTGTGTGGTGAAAGACAAAGCTTTATTTCAGTTTTGCATGAAGTGGCACAAATCCACAAAAAGCATAAAGGATATGGACTCAATTGAGTCCTAAATTGATAAAGCTTTTAGTGCCTATGATCTGGCATATGATCTAGATAGAAGAACAAGGTCCAGTATTGAGAATTTACATGAGCAACTCTTTCAACTGCAAGTAAAGAAAGAGAAGGTCATAATGCAACTTGGTAATCTCAGGAATCTAGTAAACTCAAATTTCATACCTATTTCTAGTGCCTTGTTGAGTGTTGATAAGGCTTCAAACCTAAATATGGTACCCGAAACTCCAGATGAAGGTAATGAACTATTAATGGAGTTTGAAAAATAGAGTAGAATGCTTGGGATAGAAAAGAAGAGTTGGGAGGATGGGAAAACAAGAATGGCAAGCCCATCTTGAAAAGTTGCAAGAGTCAAATTCCTCCTCTGGGTGAATACATAAATCTTTCCTTTTATGTATTTTAGTTATTTTTTCAGATTTCTATGTACATATACAGATGATATAAGGCAGATTTATAGTTCAATTTTTGTTTGGATAACACTCCTAGGGTGAGTCAACTAAGTTCTCAGTTTGTATATATGCATACATCATTTAAGGGAGAATATAAAATCATGTATATACCTATCAGGGGGAGATCTAGTATGTGAGAAGCACTTATGTATGCACCTTTTTCCCTTGATGTCAAAGGGGAGAACATTTTTGGCAATTATTAAGGCATGTTTCCATCAATGAAAAAGGGGAAGATTGTTGGAAGAACAAGGAGTCTATCATTGATGCATTTTTTGGCAACATGATCCCATGGGATGAGTATAATTTGTACAGTATGCAATTCAGTGTTGCCATTGATGTCAAAATTATGATTTGGTATGAAGACCATTTTGCAGATCAATTTTGTATAGCTTGAGAATGATTGAGGATGTTTATGAAGTAAAATTTTGCAAAAATGTTTGGTCTGGTGAAGACAATTGATATGGAAATTGACTAAGTGTCAATATAGGTAATTACACTGTACAAGACATCCAATTTTGGGGTCTGCATTGGTTTGCTATTTAAGATCTTTCTTTGAAATTATAACATAATTTTTTTGGATGGTAGAGGAAACTAGATCCAAAGTTTTATATTGTTTTGGCTTATGTTAAAGAAGTTATGGATGAAAAAAATTTGGTCTAGCAATCATAGAGGTTTCCAATGCAATATGCATGTTCTAGTAGATCCACACTTCTCCATGGGTAGGAATCTAGCTTTGTAGTTTTTTGGAGATGTTGACAAGTGTCATTAGTGTGTATATTCCAAATGGCATAGATTTTGGAGGTCCACGTGTCTAAATGTGGTGGTATAGTTCAAAATTTTTTATGGCGGGTCATTATCGATGCTGACCTAATAAGTTTTTTGTTTTGTGAAGTTTGAATAAGTGTTGATCCATTATGTAGGAGCTATTTTGGGCCCATGTCGACCTATCTTGAATTTTTATGAGTTTTGAGTCTTGGCACGAAGCGTGCATGAATAAATATTGAGCCGAAAAGTTACATTTTGTATATTACATGCAATTAGGTTGGCCTAATTGATGTGGTAGATGTTTGTGGATAAAGTGGATATTTAAAATCCTTTTGATAATTTTTGGTGTGTGTTTGTATGATGAATATCATTCGATGTGAATTATGTCGAGTATAAGGCAAATAAAAAGTAGAGTAGAGCATTAATTTAGATCAGTATGAAGTATTTAAATTCTATATTTTGAGCTTCAATGGAACTGTATTCCAACATGTTGTAGATGAATTTGTAATAGTTCAAATTCCTAGTTGTGTGACGTAATCTCTTCTATCTTTTCTTCTCTCAGTGGGAAATGAGTCTACTTGGATAGTGAGTCCACCTACAGTGAGTACTTCTATAATATACTATAATCAATTATAATATATCGTGAGCTAATTCTCACCATGGTTTTCTCACGTAAAAATATGGTGTGCATGTGTTGTGTGATGTTTTTGATTTTTTTCATTCTTTCCTCCATTATTAAAAATTGAATATGCTATGAGGATTTAATGGTTAAATATTTAAGTGGTTTAAAAGAATACGGATTCACTCAGATTCCAGGTGTTCAACAAATTACACTTATTAAGCTTGATGAACCTTCCTTTGTCACAATCACATGGTTAGAGCAACCACTATCAATCACCTAAGCATTTGCCTCTTCCTTTGCATGAAAGTAAGTCCACACAGCCATTAAAATTTCATTAACTTTGTTAGCCTACAAGGTACCGAATCTCTTATATTTTTCAATATCACCCTTTTTGTTTTTCATAGCCATGAATAGGTTTTCATCATTTGAATCATTGTCCTCATCTTCTAAGGAAAAATTACTCAACTTGGAATAGAAACTCTTTCTATACTTATCTCTTTTGTTTCCATATTCTAATTTTTATAGGTACATTTAGATGCAAAACAACCAATCCTTCCACAATTGAGACACTTGAAAGGTAAATTATCTTTTTATTTTCCAATATCCTCACAAAATTTTCTTCTACCTCATCAAATTCTCCATTCTAATCTATTAGATCATCTTCTATAATTTTATAGGTTTTGAATGCTTCTTCCTTCTTTGGAACATATTTGTCAAATTCTCTCATTTCAAAGGCAGTGAGAGAACCAAAAATTTCATCTACTAAATACTTATCCAAGTCCTTATACTCTTCAATAGAAAATACCTTATAATTATAAGCTTTAGGGAGAGATCTCAAAAATTTCTTCACAATCTCATCTTCTTTCACTTCTCCACCAAGACCTATGATGCCAGTAAATGTACTTCATCCACCCAAAGCATATAACTAGCAATATCTTCATCCTTTGTCATCCTCAGGGTTTCAAATATACTCTTGAAGATTTGCATCTTGGCTTGCTTCACTTTATTATCTCCTTCATAAATTTTGCTCAACTTTTCCCATACATCCTTAGAAGAATTGCAACTCGTCACCTTTAGAAGTTTTGAATCATCTAACCCACCCATAATAGCATTCTTTGTCTTGGAATTGTTCTCATATAACCTAATCTTAGTTGGATTTTTTGGGGTAGTAGAAGGTGCAATATAACCATCCTTGATATATTTCCAAACATGAAACCCTAGAGAGTTTAGATGGCCTTCAATTCTTGCTTTCCAAAAGGTGTAATTTGTTCCATCAAACCTAGGACCCTTGTAAGATCCATCATGTGCCATCCCAGACCTTTCCTCAAGTGGTTAAGATTATTTAGAGGAACTTGGATCTAATACCAATTTTTGAACACACCCAAATACTGAGAGGGGGTGAATCAGTATCTATCAAAACTTAAACCCTCCAGATCTTGAAACCCTTCAGCAATACACAAATTCAAACTATTAACAAGATCAACAACCCTTAATTAGATAAACACTTAAACAAATCAATATCAATAAAAGATAATGAAATGAACACACATGCACAAGATAACACTATCTTTACATGGAAAACCCAAGAAGGGAAAAAACACAGAGATAAATCTCTCAATATAGAAAGCTCATTGCTTATAGAATTACAATTTGTTTTAAGGTTGACTACCTAAGGAAGCACACTAATCTTGGAAGGACTTGTAGGCTAAGGTGCACAAACTTAGGGAAATATACAAAGAAATTTCAGTATTGAGGCATACAACCTTGGGGCAAGATATAAATTACAAGGACTTGCTGAAGAGACACATTGTCTGATTGTAGATACATGAAAATATGAAATTACAACATATGTCAACAATACATTCTACTGACTAATGGGTCAAAGCTCATTTCTCTTTTCTATACCACAAATCATTCCTTCATTCCATATTTTTACACCACACACACTCTCTACTATTTTGCAACTAAAAATGTTCTTTCATTTATATCCTTCATAAGATCTCAAAACATTAATTAGGTTGGCCAAAAATAGAATACAAACAATGATCTCAACAAGTTAGCCATAAATACATAATATGGTCCTATCTAGAATATGGAGAGGGCCAAAAGCAATCTTATCACATCTTCCAATGTGATCCCAAACAACATACACGCTAGCGCACATCAACCTAAGCCAGCAACAAGGAAATGGTGTAGATGAAACATGTAGCACATTACCAGTCAACCCAAAAATATACCTTCAACTGAATTTACTCAATTTTGTTCACAAAAAGATAGGTCAAGACCTAAATACATCCTAACACAACCTCAAATTTTGGCACAAACCTCCAAGCACATAGCACAAGCAAGAAAATAAACCCTATTAACCAGACATCCACAAATTTCCCAGAAAACCAACTTAAAACAATATGTAGCACCAAAGAGATCACTAATTATCATGAAAACCATAAAGAAATGATCTATGAACATACAACAACACTTCTAGATATTTCTTTCACACTATCATGCAACAAATACCCACTGTAAACCAAACAAAAACAAAACACTTCATCCCAAAAACATAGAATACACAACCATGAGATAAAACAATAACAAACCAACTTGCAATAAACACCAACACATGAAAATTGAATTGAGATATTACACAAGAACTAAGAGCATGACCACCAAGCCATAGGAGAAGAAAAATCTATGTGGAAAAATGTGGAGCATGTTTCAGACTAGTTCAGACAACCAACAAAACTGCCAATACACTACAAATATTAGAAACCTCCTCAGTAACACCAGTGACCTAAAAAGATAGGAGTACAACATCCACAAATCATAAACACTAAAACCCAAACCATAAGACCATATCTTCATATGTGGAGGAATGAAAATAATTCTCCTAAACAATCTTCAAAGCAACTTCCAATAGTAAAACAATTCACCAACTTGAGGAGACCAAAACATCCTTGTAGCAACACAACCTTCCTTAGGAACAATAGGGGAGAGTATTCAACATACTAGAGACCATAAACAACATCTCTCCAACATTAGCATTACTTCTAATCCTCATCTTAATATATCATCATGATATCATATCTTTTGACAGAAACTATACTCAATACATCTTCACTTGTCATCAAACAAGGTGTGACATCCAACCATGAACATCAACAACTCATTGTTAAACTCAACACCAATGACAACCTTAATTGAGTTTTGAAATTAATGAAAACCAATGCCAACAAAATTAGTGTGTGGGTGAAATATGTGTATCAAAATGATAAAACAACACACACATCTATGCAATGTATTACGTAAAAGGAATCTAAATAGCAGAATTAAAAACTACAGTTATCCTCTTAATTCATTACATGGTTTTCTAGTCTTAAGGACCTTTGAAATTCATGCTCTCGGATCTTATTAATGTTGCACATGAACCTGCAAAGATGACAACTTAAGAAATGAGATGCTATTATGCAATCTACATGCCTATATTTTGGTGTTTTTCGATATTTGATGCTTGAATGCTAAATGATCCTAGGATGAGGTGTTGTTAAAATAAATATGGTGCTAAGGCTAATGATGCTATTCTAATGGAAATTCTATATGAAAGATGTAATAACTAAACTATTCAAATTGAAATTGCCATAATAACTCTAAATGAAACTAAGATGCAAAAACCAACTACAATGCTTCTCCAAATGCTCTCAAATTGCACTAAGAATTTTGCAACATACGTTTGTGATAAAATCCTTGTTAAAAGTTGTAGAAATGGGCTCTATTTATAGATTTTTCCAAGTTGGGAATGATGTGGCAGTGATGAATGGTTGAGATTGTGATCCTGCGGCATTGACGATGGAGCACAAGGAGGTTGGAGAGAATCAAGGAGATGGTTCCCTTTAATAAAACACTTTTCCAAGTGTTAAAGAGAATCAAATAGAAGGAGAAGCCATGTGTCCAAATTGGTTCCAAATTGGTTGCAAGTTTGTTGATGATAATTCATATTTTTCAATTTAGAAAATTCAATTTTATGTGACACATGGTGAGGTGGTAGGTGAGACGGAAGTGGTTAGAAGAAATATGGAGACATGTGCTAATTTGAATTTAAAAATTCAAATTTAAATAGAAGGAAATTAACTAAAATAACAAATTATTTTAATTTTTCCATTTAATTAATTTAGGAAGAAAGTGATTTTGGAAAAGAAGAATTAAGGTAATGAACCATATAAATAAATTTATCAATTTATTTATAATAGTAGAGGAATTAGAAATTTATTAATTAAATAACAAGTATTTAATTAATTTGTGCTTTGGACCATTTTTATGTGTATACATTTTGCCCCTCTTTGAAGTGATGTGTGCAATCGCATTGCTTCAAAGAATAAATTTGCTAGACTGTGATGATAAAAATTACGACATGCCCCAGACGCTGATTTTTAAGTGATGATGAAAGGATGCCCCCTCGGGAGATAAATCAGGGATTTTTGAATTTTTAATGACTTTTGAAATTTTTGAACAAAAAATTGATGATTAAATGATTTCTCATTGATATGCTGAGGATCTTCATATTTGATGAGGATGACCTGATTTATCTCCCGAAAATGATTAAAGTTCAGCCACATTATTGATTAGTTGATAAAAAGGCCCCTTTTGAAAAATTAAATAAATGCCACAATAATTACCCCTTAATTAACCCTTAAAAGGTCAAAAAGGGGAAACAGAGCTCATTTGTAACTTTAGCATTTTGAAAACTGAGAGCTTGAAGAGCAAAGATGGATAGGATTCCATGCCACATTTATAGATTCGAGCGAGTTCGCCACTACCAGTGTCCAGCTGCATACGGACCTCTAGTACTTACCTCGAGAACCACTTTTTTAATTTCAAATTTGAATTCTTCTCGCTTAAATTTCATTTAAAAATTCAGTTATTTTCACATGTTTTAGCACTTTAGGTTAGGATTTTAGTGCATTTAGAACCTTCTTCAGCACATAAGGAACCTGTAATAGCGCATAGGGTAAGGTATAGGTCCAAAAATAGGCTAGTGCATCCAGTCTTCGCTTCAACTCATTAGGTTGCTAGAATAGCACATAGGGCGTGTAGCGCATCGATAGGATAATGTAACGCATTAGGTAGGTCAACTAGCGCATCCGGGAAATGGTGCATTGGGACCATGTTCTGGTGCATCGATGTCATTTTCCAATGCATCCAAGAAATGGCACATCATAACCCTATTTTGGTGCACCCGGTAAATTTTCTAGTGCAACCGATGGATTAGCGCATAGAAAACTTGTTTTAGTGCATAGAGCCAAAATTGATGATTTTGTAAATTCCTCCTAGATTTTGATGATTAATGATCACGCCAGCCAATGATAGATTGATGTTGATTAATAGGTTGATGATCGTCCTCATGATAGGTCAAGAACGATGATAGGATAGATAAAATTGATTGATTGATTGATTGATGATTGTCCTCATGATAGGCAAGGAACAATGATAGGTTGATTGATGATGATCAATCTCATGACAAATGAGAGTTGAGTGATAGGATAGGTGCTCCTTGATATTTAATCAAAATCTCACGTGAGCTTATTTGATTAGATGATATGTTGATTGATAGGTTGATTCGATTGATGTGTTGACTTGATGCTTTAATTTGATTCTAGGAGGGTGGCTTAGGGAACTTATAGGTTTGAGAGCACTTTCCATGGACATGGGACATGATCCCACAGCTAACTTAGGAAGACCTTTCCATTATTGACCAATGTGGTCTGACTTCTTTGATTGATATGCCCCAATACCAGATTAACCAGGGGTTGTTGATGGCACTTGCAGAGAGATGGAATAGTGACCACAACACCTTCCATTTGGTGACTGGAGAGATCATTGTTACACCAAAGGATGTCTATATCGGATTCTAAGGATACCAGTCGTGGGTGACCTAGTTATGTATGATCATGAGGAGTAGGAAGGGATGGATTCTCTACGGTGGATATTTCACGATGATAGACTTACTGGATATGAGTTATCTTGGGAGGAGTTGATTGTCACCTAGCGGCCATTGTCATGTGTGCTAGCAAGATTCATTGGTGGTTTTCTTTGCCCTGACCATAGGTCGAAGGGGCTCTCAATTGGTTGGGGTTGATTGTTAGAGGACATGATTGCCCATGGGATAAGATATGCTTGGATTTCATGCATGCTTGCACACCTTTATCACAATTTGCATCAGGTAGTATATATTTGGGTGAGCAGCATGTTGGCAAGATGTACATTATTGTAGCTTTCGGCTTGGGAGCATATAGTAGTTACATGGCTAGTGGGAGTCAAGGCTCGTCTATCAAGATGATTATATGTTTTTGGTTACACGGGGCCACTTGTCCAACATAAGTTGGGAAAGTTGGAGTATTGGAGGAGGTCCACTAGGAGGAGGACCATTAGGGGTAGGATCATTAGGGGCGGGTGGTGTTGGGAAGAGGCTTGCAACTTTTGGGGGCAACACCACAAGATCACGTGGTCATACTTGATATATTGTACTTTGATTCAAAGACTCAAATTTTGCAAAAAAATTGATGTATCATTTCTTAGTTCCTTAGATATCATTATACACTTGACATGTTATTATTTTGAGGTTATATGATATGCAACGGTGTTTTAGTGATCTATGTGTTGATTTTTATGATGGATGCATTTAATTTATATGTTCTATGTGATAATGATATTCTATATGATTATGCATTAATGAGATGATGATATTATGCTTTCATGTGTTTATGAATGATGCATTTATGATGATGAATGAGATGGATGTGATTTATGTGTTTTTGAATGATGCATTTATGATGATGAATGAGATGGATGTGATTTATGTAAATGAGATGATATGCATTGTATTTTTGTAATTTTTCACATGTATATATCGATGTATGGATGAAAATATGAATGCATAAATGGTTTTATTATGGAATGAAAGTGTATGATAAATGGATGAATATGGATGATTCAATGTAAATGAAATGTAATGCACTTTTTTAAAAAAAATTGTTATTTTCTATGCAAATATGTGACCTAAATGAATGAATGCAAATAGATTATGATGATGATGCAATTGTATTGTGATTGACTACTATGATGAATGCATATATGGATGGATTATGGATGAATGAAAGAATTCATTTATTATGACCTCGATGTATGATATGGATTATGATGGTATTTTGAAAAATGCTTTATTTTTTGAATTTTTCATGATGCAAATATAATAATGAATAAATGGTGCATAATAATATTATGTTGTATGGATGGATGTATGGTAATTATTTTCTAATGATATGATATGAAAATTTTGATGCAAATGAATGATTTTTTTTTGTTATGTCAAGTGTACTCAATCTTGTAGTGAGAGATAATATCATGTTGAGAGTTACCGGCGTTGGAAAAAAAATCTATAATGCAAATGCAAAATTAAAATGAATGCAATCTTATCTATTGAATGTTGCCATCTAATTCATTGTGCTTATTATCATCATTGAGTATTTTATTATGTTGAAATTTGGTACAAACATTGATGGTATAATTAGAAAATGATGAGCTGAGTACAACTTTCATTGAGATTTGATAATACAAGATAACACAAGAATCTAGGTATAATTAGACCAAGATGACCTAAGCATCACTTGTGTAAATAGACACAAGTAATCATGTTCCTATGCAAATTTGGAATTTCATCCATGATACTTTTTAGAGCATGTCCCATAACAATTTTCACAATAGTAATGATCAACTCACAAACAACAAACAAAGAAAAATATCACTCAATCATAGCCCCTCTAGTTTGCGACATCATTGAGGTACTCCCAAGAAATGATAACAACAATCAAGATAACATAAATTGAACATTTGTGTTAAAGTAATCCAACAATGATTCAGAAGATAATCCTCCAGTGATGATTGATTTGATTGGGTCTTATTCCTTGATTTGATTTGGATGGTTGATTGGTTAATCATTTAATGTTCGATGTTCATTTTTTTATTGATGGTTATCACAATTGCTATTTTTTTCAAGGTTGCATTGGTGTTTGCTTGCCTATTGATTTAAACTCAACGGTGATTTTCCCCAAGTGAGATTACGATTTTTCCCCTAGTGAGAACAAACCAAATTTTATTATGGATATGTACAATGACGACCAAGCCAAGGTGCGACATGACCGCAACAACCGGATATGGACATGAAGTTCATTGTATGATAGGCATGAATGTCCAATGATAGCGAGAAGAGGACGGTCAACACACACTCAAATAGATGGGGAAGTCGACTTATCACAAATAGCGTCTATTTACCAAGTTTTCACCATTTTTTTTATTGCACTTTTTCAAATTTTATGATCTTTTTTTTGTTACTGAGATGCCTATTTGCCAGGTTTTCATCAAGGCGACCATTTTTTTAGGACTTTTAAACATGCATTGGATGCATTATGTGTAGAACTTCTTCAGATGAAGGTTTTTCATAGGCTCTTCAAATAGATCCCCTTCTAGTGTAGACAGTTGATATGCCCCCAATCCAAAGACTGAAACAATAATGAAAGGACCTAATCAATTGGGCTCAAATTTTCCTTTCTTTTCTCAGTCTTGCTAATTTCAAGGATTTTCTTTCAATACTAGATCACCTAGTTGAAATTTCCTTGGTTTGACTTTGTGATTGTAACTTCTGGACATTCTTTGTTGATAGGCCTTTAGGTGATCCACTGCAAGTTGATGACATTCATCCAACAATTTTAGCTCTTGTAGTCTAGACACACAGTAATCTTCATCTGAAATGAGACCTTTTAAGGACACACAAAGGGATGGTATCTCAACCTCAATGGGCAAGATGACTTCAAATCCATAGACCAAATCATATGGTGTAGCTCCCGTGGGTGTTCGGATGCTTGTACAATAAGCCCACAAAGCAAGGTTCAACAAGATATGTCAGTCACGTCCAGCATCATTGACGGTTTTCTTTAAAAAAAATAAGATGGTTTTGTTTGAGGCCTTTGCTTGGTCATTCCCTTGAGGGTAGGAGGGTGTAGAAAACTAATGTTGGATATGAAAATTTTCACATAGTTCTTGCACGTCCTGATTCTTAATAGGTCGACCATTTTCAGTAACAATGGATTGAGGGATGCCATATCTATAGATGATGTAATTCAGTATGAATGATGAGATCTGCTTCCCTGTGATGGTGATCAGAGGCACGACTTTGACCCACTTCATGAAATACTTTATGGCTGTGATGATGAACTGGTGTCCATTAGACGAAGATGGGTAAATTTTTCCTACAAGATCCAACCCCCACTGACAAAATGGCCATGTTAATGCAAAGGGTTGTAACTCTTGTTTCTATGCATGTATAAGATTACCATGGATTTGGCATTTCCTACATGTCTTGACAAATTGGAAGGCCTCTCTCTCCATAGTCGTCCAGTAGTATCCCAAACAGAGGAGTTTCTTAGCAAGACTTAGACCAATGGAATGAGTGCCACAAATACCTTCATGGACTTCTTGTAAATTCATTTCAAACTCGTCGCTTTCTAGACATCACAAGAGAGTTCCATCAAGACCTCATCAGTAAAGTACATCCTCTATAAGGGTATGGCAGGAAGCTTGGCAGATGAAGTTTCATTTTTGGTTCCCAGAGAGATTGGGAGGTAGGGTATTATCTTTTAGGTAAGTATAGATCTTCTTGTAGATGGAGGTATCGACATCATCTAGGTGGCATATGAGTTGGGACTCAGAGTCATCGTAAGTGGGGGAAAATAGTTTTTCCACCATGAACTCATAATGACTTCATTTTTCTGGAATATGAAACAAAGAAGCAATGGTAGCCATCTCATCAGTAGCCTTATTGTTAATCCTTGGAATTTAAGAAAAAATTATGTCAAAAAAGTATTTCTTGAAGTCATCAATCATCCTTTTATTGGGAAACAGTTTTTCATCCTTGGTTTGATAATCATCGTTGACCTGATTAATGACTAGTTGAGAATCCTCGTAGACTTGTAGCTCTGTAATTTTTCATTCCATAGCTATCTTGATTTTGATGATGAGGGCCTCATATTCTATCATTTTGTTAGTGTAAGGAAACATTAGGCAATATGACTTCGCAATAGTGTGCCCTAGGGGAGTGATGAATAGAATTCCTACTCCTAATCCATGCTAAGTATAGGAACCATCAAAATATAAAACCTACTACTTTATTGTTATTGTTAGGACATTTGCATCTGGAAATTCAACATGTAGTGGATGATCATCATGAATCGGCGCCTCAGCTAGTTGATCGGTGATGGCTTGCCCATTGATTGCTTTTATGGCGACATATTGGATGTCAAATTCACTGAGTACCATTACCCACTTGGCCAAACTTCCTTTCGTATTTTCTTTGCTAAGGAGATATTTCAACGAATCTATCTTGGCTATGAGCTTGACTGTATGAGACAGCATATAGTGTCACAATTTTTGGGTAGCATACACTACAACTAGACAAGCTTTCTTGATGGATTTATAGTTTATTTCATAACCATTTAGAGTTCTACTTGTTGATGGTGAAAATGACATAAACAACGTGTAAACAGAATATTTCTACTCTATTTCTCCTGAAAAAGAAAGACAACATATAGTAGCCTAACTCCCAAGGTCCTGGTAGTTGGTTCTCAACTGTTTGATGTCACTCAATTGGTCCATGAAACTATAATATTCAAGGGGCTTGTGCTGGTAACAAAAGAATTCAAGCAATGACTCATTTTACCAAACTGTTCTTTGTAAAATAAAAAGGGGGTTTTCAAATAAAAGAAAAAGATAGATCAGAGGGAAAATCAGTAAACATGAATTAAACTTATCTAGCATTCGGACATATATCTTCAACAATGAATGTTTTCCAATAGATCAAGAAAACCAAGGCATGACACAATTCATAGAATAAACTATACTATTGCATACATCTAAGGTGCTTAATTTAATACCACTATTCGCATATCACAACTATTTCAAAGATTTCAAAAGAACACACACTCATTCATTACCAAGACCATAGATCAACAGACTTCAATAAACCCAATTCACTGATCATCTAACAAGATAATCTTTAAATACGACTTCTTTTAATGACTTTCATCACATAAGAAACAATCATGCTTCAACACAATCACCGACATACGGATAGATTATAACTCATTAACCTTATCAAGTAAAACACATTTCTAACAACATATTGCGTAAACCTGTAATTTTATTCAACTGTCAAAATAAAGTAACAATGTATCTTTGTAACAACTATGAAAATTTATATCTCCTAATCTTAGGTGGCCAATTCTATTCTCTATTAGCCGACCTTTACAATATGATACCTCAAGGGTATTTAGATATACAAAATTCAAAACCCTTTTCTATTTTAAGCTACTCCACCTTTTTAGGAACTAAAGCTCTCTTGGAAACTTAGATCAATTTGATCTTGAGTTCTTACATTAACATTCAGTTAAACTGGAGAACAAAAAATAGAAGAGAAAAAGAAGAAAGTTGTGCTCCTTGAACTACCAGTCCTGCATGCAAAGAAAAGAAAAGTCCATGCATGCATGAGATTTACGCATGTGAAGTTGGGTCTGCAATGTACTTGTCGTAGCTGGAGAAGACTTGTTATAAAACATCCAATTCTAGCCCATCCACCCAGTTGTCTTCAAACTTAATTATTTCCAATTCTGATGCAGCAAACCCTCTCATATCCCTCAGCTTCATCAACTCTCTCTTAGCATCTTTTATCTCCCCTTTGATGCCCATCAGTTGATCTATCAGCGAATATTCACCATCATCTCCTTTTTGCATGAGTCCTTTAAACCTTTCATCCCATTTCTCTTTTATCTGACTCAAAGGCAGGCCCTCTTTTGTTAGTATATTAACATCTACTATGATAGCGATGACCGCCTCCAACTCCTTAATTTTTTCAATTAGATCCTTAACAGCATCTTGGACTTCATTTCTATGTTTACACAAGAAGTCTGATCTAAATCGGATTATTCGAGAGGTATTTTCCACAAAATCTTTATTGTCTTCTTCGAGTATTGACTGCTCTAGAAGAGTAGTCTTAGGCAATGTACTAATCTCCTTCAATTTCTAACTATATTCTTTATATTCCTCTTCCTACTTCTCCAATGCTTCAATATATTGATACATTTCCCTTATCAGTTCTTCGGTTCCTTTGTGAACCTCAAAACTCTCAACCAAAATTTCACCTACCTCTTGATTTAATTTACTTACCCACCGATCTAACATTTCTACCTTGCTCCTCACCTGTTCCAAATCCTCTACTTCCCTTTTGCTCAGCAAAACTAGGGTTTCAATTGCAGTAACCTGTTGTGACCTCGGAGCAGAAATATTCTTGAGAAAAACATGCAATTGATCCAGTTGAGACTTAAGCTCATCCTTCCTTTGTTTATCTTTCAACATCCTAGACTTGGTTGAGGAGGCTACCACATCAATTAGATTCATTTGCTGATCCTGGGTAGGTCTCCCCAAATTTATAGTGCCTAGTTGATAATTTGTTAATTGCATATCCTCTGCCTCCTTGTCTATCATAGGTATGGCACACTCGGCCACAATTTCTCCCTTGTCAGTCAATCTAGTAGAGTGCAAGATTTTGGCCTTCTTTTTAGGCCTTTCTCTTTCAATTTCCTTCATCAATCATATCCTCCCAATTGAGAGGTTGAGAAGGTGTCAGTGTTCTCTTTTTAAGATCTAATTTCAACCAAGTTAGAGCTCCTGGAGTAATAGTCATCATGGTCGAAGAAGAGGAGGCAATAGCTAAGGGAGGTTGCACATTTAACTGAGGCTGAGAATCAACCTTTTGTTTTTGTTGCTACTCCTATTCCACACTCATTTGTGCCAACTTTTCAGCCTCCTCCTTATCTTTTTTCTTATGTATTCTCTTGTCTTCTTCCTCCTTCTTCAACTTTTCTTCTTCTAATCTTTCCTTTTCCATTTTTTCTTTCTCTAGTCTTTCTATCTCTAAAGCTTTAAGCTTTTCTGCCTTTTCTTCTTGTTGTCGTTGCTTTTTGACTAGCTCTTCAGCCTCTTTCTCCTTTTGTAATCGTTATGTTTCTTCTTCTTCCCTGTGAGCTTCTTCAGCAAGCTTCAACTTTTCCACAAGGACTTCCTTCTCCCTTCGATGTTTGGCCTTCTCCTCCTCAAGGTCATGAATCTTTTGTATCAATTCTAACTTATCATTCTCCTCCTTGACCTTGAGTTCATGCTCCTGTTGCCTCTCTACCTCATCAACTTTTGACTTAGCTTCAATTTTTTGTTGTTGTAGTATGGCATCAGCTTGTGTCTTGGCATCAACTAACTTTTGTTTTTCTATTGCAACAGCTTTTGCATCTGCATCCTTTTTGGCCTCTTCAAATAACACCCATTGATCCTCTGGTGTCAATACCTGTTCAACATGATCCTCTAGAGGCATATTCTCCTGCACATCCTTCTCTGACATAGTCTCATCCGAGTCTTTTCCAACATCATGGATCTCTACTCCTTTTCCCTTCAAGGTCTCAACTATGTCATAAAGAGTTTCTTTTTCCACCTCTTTACTTTGTTGCTTTGCTACTAGGACTTGAGCAGAAGACTCACCTAAAGCAGATGTTGAAGCCACTTGTGCTACTTTGGCTTCTCCTTCTTGTGTCTCTGGCTCATCTTGAGTTGTTGCTTCAAGTTCAATTTCTTCAATGTCTGGGGGGAGAAATTATAAAGGCTCCTTGGGAGATGTCTTTCTTTTGATCCTTTTGTATCCCTTACCCTTTTTAGGGGCTGGTCCTTGAGGAGTCTTGGTTCTGAGAACTAACCATTGAATACTCCTATCCAATATTGTCCTCCCTATTTGTTTTATATCAATTGTCTCCTCACTATTCCAGTCAATTGGATCCAAGCTCTTGGTGCCAATGTTTAAAGCTTCATATGATGGATCTAATACAATTCCATCATCCACCAATGTGTCAGGAATGTCATTTTTGATCCCAAGTTTTGCCATGAGTGAGATAGGTAACCTCTCATAATTCTTCTTCCTTAGATCATACTCACCCTACCGGTCACTCCAAAAATATTCTAACAGATTAAAATGTTATCAAAAATAGAAGGCAACAAGGCATTCATCTTTCCCTTTGGGTCAAAGTATTTTCAAGTTGTATACAAGCCTAGCTTTAGATGCGCCAACTCACTGCATACTACCTTTGCTCCTACCAAATGTTGGCAACTGTATTCAGCCAATTGCATGGGGAATTTATGACATCATGTCTTGTGTTTCAATCTGAACCCAGCATTAACCCCTAGAGCCTGATACACAAATTCCATTAAAACTATCCTATTACCACAACATCTTGGCAACAAATGTGGATGACCTTCAAACCCAGCTAGCTTGAAGTATGTGAACTTGGGGTATTGGATTTACCAACATCCCCATTCAGAGATAAATTCCATAGCTTCTTGTCTCAATCTATACCCTGCATCTGCATTGAGTTGGTTAATGATCACATATATGAATGCATCATTAACCCTTTTGAATTGAGTCTCACCAACCTGTAGAGACAGTTGGTCATAATGATCCCACACCTTCTTTTGTCCATCTAACTCTCCCAATATTCCCACTATGTTCAGCCCTGGGAATATACCTCCTCTAGCAGTTGCATAAACAATATAAGAAGTCATAAAGAAACACTCGGTTTCCCTTATACTTGTCAGCTGGTCATGTATAGCATCAAACAACACCATCGGCCAATCAAACTATTTATTTCCATTTAAAATGATATGAATGAAAGGAAACATCCACTCCTTGAAGTGAAATGCATCCCTCTTCCCAAACACCCTAGACAACATCATGATCAAATTTGGTACCTCTTTGTAGAAATCTGCCCTCTTGGGTTGGTCTAGGAGCTTGGTTAGAGATTTATTTTTCGTCCTCAACCATTTCTTATTTAAGTGAGCTTTGTTAGATGCTTTATACTTGCTATATGTTTCCAATGCTTCAGCCTCTTTTAACTGTACCAAATTATTTCAATCCAGGACTCTAAACATAGTTTGGAACATTTGAGGAGTGAGGTCAATAATGACATTGTCCTATGAATCAACACATTGTCTTGTGGCTGGATTATAGGCACTAGCTGTTGTCATCATCAATTCTGGACACTGGACAGATAAAGGGAATACAGTGATATGAGCTAAACCTGAATCCATTATTCTTTTAGCTCTAGGTGTCGTATCCTCACTGAATATATTAGCATACAACTCCTCAAAATTACATTGGCCCATATTAGTGTCGGTTATGTCAGACCACTCCAATTCCACTTTGCTTGGAATGACAACAGGACTCTTGTGATTATACCTTAAGGTATAAGGTAACTGTTCTAGCTTGACCTTCTTGGGCTTAACTGTTGCCTTTGATGTTCCTGCAGGTCGGCTCCTTTGAGAAGCTTCTCCTGATGTTCCTGACATTTTTTAGCTTTCCTTCAATAAAACCTCTAATTAGATCTTTGAATAAACATCTCAAAATATGCTTTAAAATCATACCATTCATACATACACCGAAGGCGGATTCAGATAGAAAACATCCTAAATAATCTTCTTTAAAACACTGTCGAACTCGGAGCCAAAACTGATATTGATATTTCACTAACCATGAGCGAGATCGGAGTCAGAACTGAAAAGGTGATCGGAACCGGGACCAAAATGGAAATGGATTTGGTTTTCTTCCAATTTTCTATTTTCATATTCCATTTCGGTTCTGATTCCACTTCCATCCAGGTTATCGCTATTTTGAAAGAAGGCTTCTCACTATAAGCGGAGCCGGAGACAGGATGGAAATGGAATCGATACCTTTTGGAAAACATGTTTTAAATTTCAAGATCGATTCCAATCCTGCTTCCACCTAGGTTGACCATGACGTCATAAACGACTTTATCAATTTAATGCATAACTTCATGATTTTAAACTAGGTCATTTTTAAAACGAAATGGGGCTAACATACAACTCGATGGAACCATCCCCATATGACCAGGGGCGACTGTATTTTCTAGGGCATCATATCCAAATGCAAACACAGAAATGCACCTAAACCCTAATATAAAACAAATCCGATATAAAAACTAGGGCACGAATTTAACCCTTCCTAATTTAACTAGACGAATACGAAAACAATTCCAAGTAAAAACTGCCATTTAATAAACCCTAACTTACTGTAAAACACTAATTTTAATCTACCTCACTGTAAAATCCTAATTTAAAAATACCTCACTGTAGAATTCAAAAGCAGCACGATGCGATCACAACAAAAATGTGAAAGCGACCATGCCCGAAACAAAGAAGACCAAAAATAAAAGCAAAAACGGCAATCAGAACCACAAACAAACAAACACAAAAAGACAAATCAAACAAACATACCAAGAAACACCACCCAGTCCAAAGCAAAATGATTATATACAAGCAGAAAAAAAAACACGAAAGTAAAATAAAAGAAGAACGAAAATAAGAAACCCTACCTCGAATGCCAATAAATAGGCAAAACACCTAAAGCAATCGAGGTGCAATAGTCTCTCGATCAATCAGTTCACTCGCACAAGACTTCACTGCAGCTTCTACTTCGCTCTTCGATCTCTTAAGAATAATGATAATAACTATGTGTTAATCCTTAATCAGGATAATAGTCAGAATTTCTACCTACCCATGGCAACTGTCATTAATGCACTAAATGCAGTAGAGCAGAGTCGGGACTGCAGAAGAACTTACCCATTACTGCAAACGACCTCAGTAAAATTCAACGACCAAAATGGCGGGAGCGGAATTGGAATGAAAATAGATTTGGAAAATTTTGTAATTTCCCAACTTAGTTCCCGTTCTGGGTCCGGTTCCGCCAACAAAGCATAAAACAAAACCAAACACAAAAATAAAACAAAAAGATCGAAAATAAGAAAACATACCATAAAAACCTAGCTAAAAACAAAAGTCCAAAAAGCGAAGGCGGAGGCGGAATGCGACTTGACCTTGAAACTTCAAATAAATACCGACTCAACTTATGTTCTGGCTTCGACTCTGGCAGAGTCTAAACTAAAAGAAAAAAAAAGAAACACTGTCGGGATGGGAATCGGAACGAGTTTTGAAAGAAGCTTCAGAACCCGATTTAGTTCTAGTTCCGGTTCCGGCAGAGAAATTAAAGAAAAACAAAGTGTTGGAAAAACAAGACTCCAAACTTTGTTTGAAAAATAACCAAGGACAAAAACAAAGAGGGGGACCCATTTTGACCAAGACAAAAGATGGGGTGGTTCTCTAAGGCATAACACTACTAATGTAATATATTGCTCTCTCCTTTCCTATTGAATCTTCTTGTGCCAACAAGGCTCTCAATGATCAATCAATTGTGGCGATATACAATAGGAGAGGTTTTTCTTCTGTTGGAGGTGCTAGAACAAGTGGACTCATTAGGTATTGTTTTAGTTGATTGAAATTTTCCTCACATTTCTCATCCCATTGAAAGGAAACATTTTTGTGCAACAAATGAGTAAAAGGATGGGTCTTATCAACCGGTTGTGATATGAATCTTTTGATTGATTAGAATCTGCCTTGGAGAGACCTTAACTGACTGATGTTTTCGGAGGTGGCATCTCCATTATAGATTTCACTTTTGCAGGTTCTACCTCAATACCTTTATTTGACACTAAATACCCCAGTAACTTTATTGACGCTACCCCAAATACACATTTCTTTGGATTTAGGCAAACTTTGAACTTCTCGAGGCGAGTGAACAGTTTGTCTAATATTTCCAAATGTCCTTCTCTAGAGTAGAATTTTGCTAACAAGTCATCCACATAGTCTTCCATGAAAGTATGCATCATGTTGTGGAAGATGGTTGTCATAGCTCTTTGGTATGTGGCTCCTACATTCTTTAACTTGAAGGGCATGACATTCCAACAGAAGGTTCCCCATGGGCAAGTGAAAGTTGTCTTATCCTAGTCTTCAGGTGCTATCTTGATTTGGTTATAACTAGAAAATTCATCCATTAGTGATAACATGCCATGACCTGTTGTCAAGTCCATAATGACATCAATGTTTAGCAAGGAAATCATCTTTCGGGCAAGCCTTGTTGAGGTCCCTAAAATCGGTACGAATCCATATGCTTCCATCAGGTTTCAATACAGGTACAATATTGGATATCCATTCTGCATAATCAATGGGTTTGATGAATCCGACATCCAATAACTTCTTTAGTTCTGCCTTCAACAATAGGGCGATGAGAGGATGCATTTTTCTCAAATATTATTTGACTAGTTTGATTCCTGAAGGAAGAGATAAATGGTGCATGATGAGATCTGGATCTATCCCTATCATGTCTACATATGACCAGGAAAATTTGACTTGTCACTCTTCAAAGCACTTGACAAAGTTAGGCTTTTCCAGTTATGTCAATGATTCTGCTTGATGGAGAGTTTTTACTTTTTCTGTATTGTCGACATTGATGGATTGTGTTGGTTCAATAGGGACTTTGGATCTTTCCTGGAATTGCTCTAGGAGAGTGTCAAATTTCCCATCCTTCGACGCCTTAGAGAGGTTTTCATCATCAGATGTGCTCTTTATTTTTACTATCTCTTGATCTGATACTACCATGGAATGGTTTTCACCATCAGATCTTTCTTTACTTTCATTTATTTTGCAGCTGGGAAATTTGGCACTCCCCTATTGGGAAGCTTCGCTATGAAATTCAATGGTGGAAACTATTACAAGATTATCAGTGCAGAGAAAGTTGACGATGGCCTCATCATTTGAAAAGGTAGGAACATTCATAGGTTCGGTTTGGTCCCAATCTATGAGTTCAGGATGTAGTAAAGGTAGGGATTCATCAGATGGGTTTAGATCAGATGTCGTAAGGGTCCTAATGGTAATGTTTTCATCGAATAATACTATGGAAAGGTCAAGGTCTATGATATTGCTCTCTTCCGATTGATCTGTCTCACTAGGAGTTTGATCGTCTTCACTTGAACCATCGATATTTTGCGATCCTAATTCAAATGGTTGAACCCTGAGCTTTGTCCATCCTCGAGTGTGGGAGTGTACTTATGCACCACATCAATGTCTTTATCATGACATGACTCTTTTGACAACGAATCCCACTCATATTTATTGGAATCAGTTTCATAGTGATCACTTGCTTGGAGCTGTAGGATCCTTTCAACAACCTTTTTCTTTTGGTCCTCCTTTGGTTCTTCATCCTTTTGATGTTCTTTATACCCCAACCCTATCTTGTCTTTTGGGTTTGTTATAACAGGTTGGATAGGTTCTATGATACCTTCTTTCCTTTTCCTAGTAGGTCCTTATCCATCATATCCCATCTTTTTCAAGATTGAGAATCCTTTTCCATACTGATTGGTTTGGACATTATCCATTACTATTTGAGAATGAGTTTCATCCTTGTAGAGCCAATTTAAAATATCTTTGTCATCAGATTCCTCTACTTGATTGTTGGATTTTAATAATCAACCATCAAAAAGTGTGACAGGTTGTGAGGATGGTTGGGACAAGGTTAATGGTTGACCATAGGATTTTGGTGACGCTAACTGTGAGAGGAAAAGAGATTGTTCAATGGAATATTCACCTACACCTTTGTCTTTGACATGGACTTTCTTTTCAAATTGTTTGGCCAGAGTATTAAGTTGGGCTTCAGAATTGGTAGATGCAAAGGGGATAGGTGTTGGAAATAGGATGCCATTTAATTGCAATCCTAAAACATTAGTTATTTCATGTATATCCTAAGTTCCTAAAATGTGTTTATCAAACACTAGGATTAAGAAGGAATTAATAATTGTTGAAATAATCATGTTAATTGACATTTGTATGTTATTCTAAATGTTAGGAACATGTGGGGACGCCTTGGGATGGGCTCCTACAAAATAGGAGCACTTGGGCTCACACATGGGAGGTGACACTCACCTTAAGTTTAGTTAACTAAGTGGTAAATTGAGTTTACTTCAAGAATGCATCCTAGGTTCCTATAAAATAGGGATTTTGTTTTATGCATGTTGAGCACCTATAAAATAGGGTTTGAAGTTCAATTGAAGTTCAATTCAGTTCAGTTTAGTTGAAGTTCAGTTCAGTTGAAGTTCAATTCAGTTGAAGTTCAATTCAGTTCAATTCAATTTAGTTCAATTGAAGTTCAGTTCAGTTCAATTCAGTTCAATTTAGTTCAGTTCAGTTATCTTCAATTAGTTTTAGTTGCATGTTAGTTGACTTCAATTAACTTGGAATGCATGCCTAATAACTTGAGTTGCATGACAGATAACAGGAACTACCTTTAGTTAACAGGAGATGACCATTCTTGCATGAATGGTGTTGAGAAATGTTTCAGTTAACAAGAAATATCTTGGACCCACTTTGGGCACCCAAGTTGGCTTCTTGGAATTAACTCCTTTGCATGCAGAGATATTTTTGACTGCCTAGTTAAGTGGGGCCCTCTTTTGGGTACCAAATTTGAGGATAAAGCCTTGAGATACTTACAAGATGAAGACTCAGTTGTGACTTTAGTTTGGTATGCCCAAATGGAAGAGGTAGATGGTTTGACATTGGTTTTCACGGTGCATCTCTAATTGCATGAAATGGGCGTACCTTTAAGGGTTAGGGCTTAATCATTGTTTGTATAACTCATTTGGAGTTTAAAATGTTGGAGAGAGTCTATATATCACAAGCAAGTTGTAAAGAGAGTTGGGTAAGTTTTATTTGCAAGTTGTGAAGAAGTTTGGTGAAGGCAAAAGAGGCATTCTCAAGCAAGAATTGAAGCTATTGTAATCTACTTCAAGATTGGAATAATAGATCATTTCTTGGTGAAGTTTTTTACCCGAAAGGGTTTTCTCCACGGTATATGCTTTTGTAATCTTTCTAATATCATGTCTACTTCTTCTATCAACTTTTGTCTACATTCTACAATAGTAAAATGGATTAATCAAGATAATCACCCACAAAGAATTTGTAACAAAAAGGAAAATCTTATTTAGATCAGCAATCTTAAAGTTTTACAAAGTATTAAGCTAAGAAAACACCTCAATTTTCAACAATAGGTTCTTCCTTTTTCTCAAGTGGGTTGGACGAGGAACTTGGATGACTTCCTTCATTGGAGGATATGGCTAGAATTTTGGACAATGGATTAGATTGACTTGAATTGTTGGGGATATCAGGGGTGGAATCAGGAGCTTCACGGTTATGAGGCACAAATACATCCTGGATGGCTTTAAGGGTATTGCAATGTTGGAGACTATTGGAATTAGTAGGAATGGTAATATATTTCCCATTGCAAATAAATTAGAGACACTGATGGTTGAAGGGACAACCTGCATTTCATGGATCCAAGGACGACCCAAGAGTATATTATATGTCAAATCTTTATCCAAAACTTGACAAACCACATCTTTTTGAATCAGACCAACCTGAATTGGTAGCACTATCAATCCCTTTGAAGCTCTTTCCTCATCATCATATGCTTTGATGGTGATCTTTTTCCTTGCATCTATTACATTTTCAGAGAACCCTAGTGCACGAAAAATCTTTAAAGTGCATATATTAAGACTGGCTCCTCCGTCTATAAGGATGCGCTTGACATGACTTTTATGGATTAGAACCTCGATATGAAGGGTTTCATTATGAGAATCGGTGAGAGACACGTCATCATTTTTTGAAAAGGATAAGCAATCAAGAGCAACTAGATGTCCCTCCATGGCTTGGAAAGCGCAAACAACCAAATTATTTGGAACTGTTGTATCGACTAGGGATTTTTCCAAAATCTCCTTGTGAGCGAGAGAGATTTTAAGGAACTCCAATATTGTTATTTATGCGGGAATTTTTTGGAGTTGATCGACAATGTTATATTGAGGTGATGTAGCAAAAGGTGCTTTGGAGGCGTTGCCTTTCAAAACATATTTTGGTTTGAGCCCTTGTTGTCACATTTACGGGCATACTGTCTTGTTTTCCATTGATTTTGATGACATTAACTTGATTATCCGTTACAACCGTGTCTTGTTGGATATTGGGAATTTGATTAAAGAGGATGTTGGTGTCATTGATTGGATGATTGGTTGCAACAGATCTGGTGTATTATTGATCTCAATGTCATTTGTGTGATCTTTAACGGCTAAACTATAAAGGATGATGGTATCCTAAACATAGTTTACATTCTTTCCTTTGCCATTTGTGTTAGAATATTCTCCTTTTTCATAAGTTGGCAAAGGGTTTTTGAATACCCCATGATCAGTGTTTTTTTGAGGTTCTTCTATCCTTATGATCTTGTTATCAATCAAATCTTGTATCTTAAGCTTCAATTGCATGCAACTGTTGGTTAGGTGACCTTTGCATCGATGAAATTCATAAAAATGGGCTTCATTCCACCAGGATGATTTTACCTTGGGCTCAAAACCTCGGGTATCAGGTAGGTGATAATATTTTTCGTAATAAGCTCTTTCAATGTGGAATCATATGATTGACCCAAAGGTGTAAACTTCTTATGGTTGTTCGATGTTTGATAGGGTAGGGTCTTGGATGATGTGTTACTTTGATTATTTTGAGTATTGCCTTGGTTGGTATTTTGGTTGTTGTTTTTGTTGGTATTTTGGTTGGTCTTTTGATTGGTATTCGAGGTGCTTCCTGACAAATTGAAGATTGGTTTAGCATTATGCATTTCAGTTGAGGTATCATTGCCATTATTTTTTTAATTTTTCCAAAACTTTGGTTTATCATTGTTGAAGCAATTGGATGAATTAATTTCGTTATATAATTTCAATATTCCTCATTTGACCAAAGCCTCTTCAATCTTGATCCCATTTTTGATTGATTTCTCAAAAGTTGGAGGGCATTGTAATTCAAGCCTATAGCTCATATCATTGAAGTTATCAAAGAACACCTCTATCTTCTCCTTTTCTAGTATAGGTTGGGGATATCTTACGAATAATCTTCTCCGTCTTTGTAAGAATATAAGAAATGGTTCCCATTTCTTTTGTTTCGCATTACAAAGGTCTTTCATCATGATTTCATGTTGGATATTATATGAATATTAGGTAATAAACTTGTTAACCAGTTCTTCAAAATATTTGATCCTCAAAGGTAATTGTGAGAACCACTACTTGCAATGCCCTCCCAAACTACGTGGGAATAATCTTATCAAATATGTTTCCTCATGGGAAAATTAAAGACTCGTTGTTCGAAATTCCCTTACATTATCGATGGGATCTGTTTTTTCTGTTGTACTTGTCATATTTGGTAAATTCGCAATGTTTGGGAAATGGTATCATGTTGACACTTTGATCGAATGGGTAGGGACATATATCTTGTATGGAGTATCTTTTAGTAGTCTCGGTTTGCATGTTTTTCATTTTTTGTTGAAGAGTTTGGATTTGTTGTTTCAAAATGTCCATGGGATCATTGGTTTTTACTTTATTGCTTGATTCAATTTGTGTCTCGGTTTCTATTTTCTTAGGATTTATGTTCAATTTTGTAGCATCAAAATCGTCAGGTAGCTTGATTCCTTTGTTTGCTAACATCAAGAGGTATCTTTCCCCATCCTTTTCGAAAACCTTTTCTAGAAATTTGTGGAAATTTGGGTCTTGTTGGGCTTGTTGGACATCTTCTTCATTTACCTCCTCAGTTTCGATTGAATGGATATTATGAAAGGGGTTTTCTTCTTGTTCAGCCATGGTATCTTGGGTTTCAATTTATTTTTATTGGATTTTTAGCCTTTGGGATCTTGTTTGGACAGGCATACAAGTGATGAGGATTTTCCAAATGTTTGACCAAAATTTGGGAGTGCCAAAAGGATTAGTTGAATTTTGATTAAGCAAGCTTTATTTAGGGATAAAGGATGATGAATCCTGATAGAGGATGATAAATCCTAATGGTGAAATGCAGCTGCTAAATCATAAATGAATGTTATGAAAAAGGAACTTTTGAATGTTTGATCAAAGTTTAGATGAGAGATTTTCACTTGGAAATGTTGGTTTCAACAAGACTGAGCTCTATTGTATAAATTGATTGGAATGATTAGAATATTGTATTGTTAATTACAGGATGAAAGAATAAAGAATGGGTTTACTATGATTATTCGTTTGTGAAAGAGCTCTTCATTGATAATAAGCTTGTGAAGATAAAGGCTCTAAAGAAAAATAATCAATATATCGTCTATCGAAGTTGTGATATCTATGGATGAAATTTCGATAGTCAAGAAAGACCTTCCTACTTTGGTACAAGAAGTGTCTCTTTTTCAAAAGTTTCTTATAGCCAAGTTGTTTCTTTGGTTTCTTGATTCTTTTGGCAAGGGATTTCTTGACAGATTTCGTTGATTTCCAATCCCTAAATCTAAAATTTAGGACAAGGAAAAGATGTTGTTGGAGAGGGAATATCTAAATTGGATGTTAACTGACAAATAGAAGGTAAAATTTAGGTTTTTGTTTGAGAATTTACCAGATGTGTTGAAACTCAGATGTGCTATGGAATGGTACAAATGCGTTATAGAAAGGTCTGAATGCACTAAAACAGGCTATGGATGCGCTATGGAAAGGTACAGATGTGTTGTAAGATTCAACAGAAATGATGAAACAATATATGATGAGATATGAGTGGAATGCACTAGAACATTAAATGTATGCACTGAAATATGCAATGTATACGCTAAGACATTCAATGGATGCACTGAAATATTAAAGGGATGCACTAGGGCAGTCACTAGATGCGCTAAATTGGAAAAACAAATTTGGTTTTTGATAGTTTGACAGATTCTTTTGGTTTTTGGCAATGAATTTGAACTGTTTGGTTGAATTATCGTTTGAATCATTGGTTGGATATTTCAGAGTGTAGTGTTTTCTTTAATTTTGATTTAAAAAACATAGGTGAAGACACATCAAACAAGCACAATCCTAGGTTGTGTAAGACTATATTCTTTTGGATTCCATGCAGATTTTACTCCAACCACACTTATTCTTAGCGGGTACTTTAGAATCTTTGTTGCACAAGCTCTCCCTTATAGTGCACTCACTTCTCAAGCCAACCAAGCTTCAAACTCCCATGAATCTCCCATGGCAATTTTTTCATCTCTACTAAAAATTATGAGAATGTGGATGCATTGGCAACGACCGTTGTTGCACCAAAGAATAGAAAGGTAATTTTGGGCTTACTACAACAAAAGGGGTTTTAGTACGGACTTTCCATTCATGGGGGATCATCCATGCAGCAATAGACAATTGTTTCCCTTCTTATCAGAACAATCCTCGTGATACTCAAACTTTCCTCAAGTACCCACTTTATATCCTAGGTGGAAGTCGCTTGGCTTTAGTGTGTTCCCAATTGGGTCGTTCCCTCCTTTTGAAGCGGGGAGGTGGGCCCTCTAAGGTTCAAAATAAAAATAAAATGAATGGTTCTAGCTTTTTTATCACCCAATTAAGGGGAGAGTGTACTCACCTACCATTCCAAACACAGTAGACATGGTGTAAATTTATCCCCCCTAGTTATGCTAGATTCCTAACTTAACCAAAGGAAATAACAACTAGATTTTAACCCTACAACCAATTGTTAGTAGTTTTAATCCATTATTCTTTGACAACATTCCTTTATTTATTTTAGCAAGGTTCCTACAAAACAAAAAAGCACAGATTAGTTTTGGGAATCTGGAAAATTTGCAATAAAACCCGAATACGCCATTACAATGACCAAATATGCTAAAACTCAAATCGAATGCACTAAACTACTTAATGCACTAAAAGAACAACCTAATGCACTAAATTATGGATTGAATGCGCTAAAATAGAAAAGTAAATAATGAAATTTAAAACCCCCTGATGCACTGAAAGAACAGTTGGATGCATCGAAACAACGACCCAATGTGTCAAAACAGAAGCTTGATGTGTTGGAAGAACCACCAGATGCACTAAAACAAGAACTCAATGTGTCAAAACATAAGCTGGATGCGTTGGAGAAAAATTTGTATGCATCGTTTCAAAATATTTGACAGAACCTGCGAATAAAAACTCAACAGAAAATAGATCAAATATGGGGTTGGGCCCCACGGTGGGTGCCAATTTATGTGTGGGTGAAATATGTGTATAAAAATTATAAAACACCACACACATCCATACAATGTATTACATAAAAGGAATCTAAATAGAAGAATTAAAAACTACAGCTATCCTCTTAATTCATTCCATGGTTCTCTAGTTTTAAGGACCTCCGAAATTCATGCTCTTAGATCTTATTAATGTTGCACATGAACCTGCAAAGATGACAACTTAAGAAATGAGATGCTATTATGCAATCTACATGCATATATTTTGGTGTTTTTCAATATTTGATGCTTGAATGCGAAATGATCCTAGGATGAGGTGTTGTTAAAATAAATATGGTGCTAAGACTAATGATGCTATTCTAATGGAAATGTTATATGAAAGATGTAATAACTAAACTATTCAAATTGAAATTTCCATAATAACTCTAAATAAAACTAAGATGCAAAAACCAGCTACAATGCTTCTCCAAATGCTCTCAAATTGTACTAAGAATTCTATAGCATAATTTTGTGATAAAAATCCTTGTTAAAAGTTGTGGAAATAGGCTCTATTTATAGATTTTTCCAAGTTGGGAATGATGTGGCAATGATGAACGGTTGAGATTGTGATCCTGCGACATCAACGGTGGAGCACGAGGAGGTTGGAGAGAATCAGGGAGATGGTTCCCTTCAATAAAACACTTTGCCAAGTGTTAAAGAGAATCAAAGAGAAGGAGAAGCCGTGTGTCCAAATTGGTTCCAAATTGGTTGCAAGTTTGTTGATGATAATTCATATGTTTCTATTTAGAAAATTCAATTTTATGTGACACATGGTGAGGTGGCAGGTGAGGTGGAAGTGGTCAGAAGAAATATGGAGACGTGCTAATTTGAAATTTAAAATAACAAATTGTTTTAATTTGTCCATTTAATTAATTTAAGAAGAAAGTTATTTTGGAAAAGAAGAATTAAGGTAATGAACCATATAAATAAATTTATCAATTTATTTATAATAGTAGAGGAATTAGACATTTATTAATTAAATAACAAGTATTTAATTAATTTGTGCTCCGGACCATTTCTACGTGGATACAATTAGTATCTTGAAGGTGCATCAAAGTCTTCCATGTCTATTGGAGTCTTAGAAGTGTGTTATAGTCTTGACCCCTTGGAAAATAAACACTTCAATTTTTTTGAGAAAAACATATAATGGAAGTTATTTCCCTTGGTTTTATTTATCTTCCTATCACTTTTCTTTGGAGAAATATGTTTTAATTTTAAAATTATTCTCTTTAATCTTGGGATGCATGTAATAGTATGAAACACCTAGTTTTTCGTTAGATTGGTTAAGACTGCACCTCCTGTAGACACCTAAAAATTTACCATACCTAATCACTATTGACTTTACCCTATCCTAGCCTTTAATGGGGGTGGAGATATAGGAGGTTTGTTTCGTAGGGATCTTATCAGGCATCGCCATGGCATTGAATAAATATATGACTCTATCAAGTTGGCTCTGCAATATAAAAGAGATAGCAAGTTGTTGAATGCTCTGAGGAAGAATTGTAGAAAAATTTGTGTGAATATGGATATGGTGATTAAGGAAAAGTATTATGTTATATCCTTCCTTAATGTGCATTCTCCTCATTCTCCTCTGAATGGTTCTCATGCTGGGGTGAGAGGGTGAGATTTTTCCTCTGTTCCAAATGCAAACTGTGGGGAATCTGTGGTTGTTCCAAATGCAGACCATGGGGAATCTGGGGTTGTTCCTGGTAATGCAAAAAATGCTATCATTGCAGCTCGCCCACGCCTGGCTTGGGAGGTCCAAATAGTAAATGAACCAGTTGCAAGGTATGGCTCGAATTCTCATGGTCTGCTTAATTAGGTTGAACCAATTATAGGGTATGGCTTGTGTGCTCATGGCTCTCATGGTCAGTTTGAACCAATTGCAAGACATGGTTTTTTTACCAGTGGTTTGCAAGCTCGAGAGAACATCAAGGCTCAAGACAAGAATTTAGTCCAAGTGGAACGAATGGAGGAGTAACATTCAAATCATTATCAAGTAGTTGTTTGGAAATTTTGCATGAATCCTGGCATCAAGAACACTAATATAATGAAAGGAATGAAGATTGTCAATCTACAGGATCTGGTTTCTTTTGAATTTTTAAAAATGAAGGCACTAATATGTTTTATATTTTTTATTCCCATCTGCATTATAAGCAAAAGCATGATTTTATGGTCAATTAGGCAACTGGTGTAGAATGTAGGGATCTAATATAGAATGTAGTAGATGTTACTTCAGAGGATACAAATCCTATGTATAAACTTTATTTTACTATAAATATATATAGGTCATTGGCCTTTTATGCAAAAAATAATAATTTCATTAATTTATCCTTCACTTTTATCCCCCACTTTAATTAAATAATATTTATTATTTAATTAGTTAATTTATCCTTCACATTTATCCCCTACTTTAGTTAAATAAATATTTGTTATTTAATTAATTTATTTATCCTTCCACATCACCCTTATTTAGTAATCGATTAAATAATTTTATTATTATTTAATTAATTATTGAGAGTTGCATGACTAAGACCTTGTATAGATTCATTGAACCTAAACACTTTCCAAAATTCAAGCTAAATTTTAATCTCATTCATCCATTTCATAACAAATCTCCAAATCCTGGCCATTCACATAAGGATATTTTCCTAATCCAATCCTAAACCTAGCCCTTATCCCTCTTGTGACACTTTTTTCATGACTACAAATATTGATCCAAATCCTAATCCTCATTCAATCCTAGCCATCCTTCAACTAATCTATCTTGTCCCTTAATTTCCCTCTTTGTAAATTTTATAAATGAGAGGCCTCTTGTCCCATTTGAATATCTTCTCTCATCCTATTGTTATATTGTTAACTTTTCTATCTACTTCTCCATGACCTATCTAATCTCTGGTTATCTTATTCTCATGATATCCATTTGATCTATCATCATGCTATTGGTTTCATAAGAAACTAAATTCCTCCATCAACACATCAAAAGGTAAAATCAAATGGAGATAGGGTGCACTCTACTTCAACTCTATTTGAGGATAAATAAGGGTTTTAGGTGAAGGTGTCATGTGTGTATTGCATTATCTTTTATTTTATTTACCTTCAATATTTTCTTGTCTTCATTGTGGCACACCCAGTGGGACCCTCATCCTTTATTCTAATATTTTCTTGGTGAGTTTGTGTTGATTTTTTATCATAGGTTCAATCTTGAGGATTATGGTTATGATTCAACACTTCTATCTTTAAACGTGACACTTTTGTCTCATATATAAGTGCCTTAGTTTGATATATAGTTACCTTTGTTGCATAGATTAGTGCCCATGTCTCACATATCGACACCCTTGTTGCATTTAGGGGTTCTTATGTTCTATGTTGTTATTTTTATCATCTAAGGTTTTTAGGGTTTTGATAATTTCCTATCTCTATTTATGGATGCTTTTATTTCTCCAACATTCCATTTGTGTAGGTGGTTTACCATTTTTTTTAGAAAATTAGGGTTTTGCAAACCTTAGTGTTATTTTTGGGGTTTTTTTCTAATCTAGTATTTTCAAGTTCCTTGTAGCATTCTTGAATTCCTTTTTAACTTGCGTTTGTAGGATCTCTATGTTTTCCATTATTTTATCCTCTTATTTTGTAGGTTTTTAGAATTTTTGATCAAATATCATTTATGTGTTTTAAAACAAAATTTATGTCTATATAATTGAATCATGTATATTGCTTCTTAGTTTAACACCCTTGTTCTATATTTTAACACCACTATTTAGTAGAGTAGCACTTCTCTTTTGTACAAGGGCGCCTAGGTTTTGCATCATAGCACCTCTAATTATTCAATTTCTTTTTTGATTTTTTCAAAATTTATTTGGTGCTAACCTAAATTTTGGTCAACTAATAAAGTGGTGCAACCTATTTTCATTGGACAAAGATCAAAATATCAAAACTACTAATAATTTTTTTACAGATTTGTTGGTCCAATATCATTTATATTCCACTAATCTAGGCACTAAAGTTAGTTTAGAGGGTTAATGAATCTTGTTTACTATGTTTGAAGGTGTGTGTGGATGTATGCTCTCTCCTTGTGATTAGTTTGATCTTGGAGATCAAGAACTCACAATTCCTTATTAGATTAGAACCCAAGGTTGCTAGTTTTGTGTGTATGCTCTCCACTTGCACTTCATGTGATCTTGGGTGATCAAAAACACATAGTCGACTCTTTCCCTTAAGGAGGATTACTTGGGGATTTTATCACCTCAAGGGATAACCTCAACTCCCATATTCTAATGGATTATAAAGAGACAAGGAGAATCTAAAGACACCCCTCTTGAAAGTGGAATCTTGTCAATTTGGGCTAAGAATCCAATAAATTTATACCTTGGAGAAGTGAAGGTGGAGAGTGGGTTACCCTCTCCTCTCATTTTTTTAGATTTATTCCCTTTCATTTATGGATTTGGCCTCATGCACCCTTTATTTATTTAGAGGGATTCCTAGAGAATCTTGTGAAGCCTAGAATAAGACCTTTTGACCATTATTTAGTGTGGTGCAAGGAACAATATTATGCCTAAAGTTATTTGCCATGTATCTCCCTAAGTAGAGATAGAAGCTCTCTGGGAAAGGTCTTAATACCTCCAAAGAAAGGGAAAAGGTGAGGCCTTATTCCACAAGATCCCTATTTTTTTACTCTTAAAATATAAGTACCTTGAACTAATCTTGAGGTATTAGCCTTTGGCTAGTGTACCCACATTAAGTATACACTCCCACTTGAATAATATACACTTGTGAAATTGCTTGGTGTGTCTTCTTGTGTGAAACCCTTGCATACCTATCCTCTAAATAATCCTCAAGCCACTTTTTTTTTTGTGTTCTTTCAAACCTATATCCTTATCAAGTAAGCAAAAATTTCATTCAAATCCAACAAATCTTCCAATCTTTTCATCCAAATCCATTTATCCAATTTCGCATCTCATTTTGGTCATCCATAATCACCCTAAGCATTCTAACCATCCCCATAATCATACTAATCATCAATCTTATGCTAATCGTCCCCAATTATCTAATCCACCTAATCCCACTTGTCCTAATCATCCCAAAATATCTCTAATCCATCCCAAAATCCATCATTTAGGACCCTAATCCTAATTATTTTTCCTAATCCAATCAAGGCACTAATCCTTGTCCTAATTATACCCCATTAATTTGTCTCCTATGATCCACATAAAATCCCACTACCCTTAATCTAATTTTACCATTCATCTTTGTCCTAGTTTTTTTTTTTTTATTAGACTACAGGAATCGGGTAGCACAACCCCCTATAAACTGTAGTGTGCCTGGTAAACTTTTTAATGTGATCGACGACACTAACGTGACACGCCCTCCAGTACCACAAGGGTGGGGGAGACTAGACCTCGTGACCAACCTCCTGCAACAGGAAATATTTAGCCAACCGAGCTAGGGCCCCAACCCCATCTTTGTCCTAGTTATCCTCTATTCATTATGATCATCAATCCACCATCTTTAATCACCATCGTAATACAATACCCTTATTAAAATAATCCCATTCCAACCAAATCCTAATCTAATCCACCTGCCCCTCATTCAAAGTCAATAACCCATTATCCATCTAGCCATCTCAATCAAGCATCCAATACCCAATCCTTAATAAAAAGACATCTTTTGAACATAAAAATTTGGTTAATAACTTAACATCCTTTATATCCCATATCCTTCATCATCATCAAAATCCTTCACCCAAGTATCCTAACCCTAAACAACTATCATCCCTTTCAAATCCAATCTCTCAATAAAAAACAAGACCTTCCGTTGATCTCATACTTAATCTAAACTTGCTTAAAAATATTAGTCTATCTTAAGTATAGTTATCAAATCCCATCAATTCCTACTTAATAACTTTGATTATCTTAAGTATAAATAAAATCCAATCAACCTTGACTTAAGGACATAAGCCTATCTTAAGTATAGAGAATCATCATCCACTAAATCAAATCATTTTAAATTCTTGACATTTGATCTCCAAATATAATCGCATCCTCCATCTTCATCCTTAGGTCCTATTATTCTAATCCTCGATCTAATTCTAACTCATCATCCTAATTTCCATCCTCATCCAAAATCAATCCCAAACTTTCATCTTCCAATCAATCCTCTACCATGTCCAACCATATAACCTATCCTCGATCTAGTTTAATCTATTCTAATCCACCCTCATCTATTTCAATCCAATCCAACATCATGAACTCATATCCTACCCAAAAAATACCAAAAATCACACTCAAGTTCAACCCAAATCACATTGATGATGATGATAATGAGAATAGTCTTGTTAACTAACTTGAGTGTGATCCCTATGATGATAGTGATGATATTTTGGTCCATCTTGAATCCATTGACAATATACAACCTTCTCCAAGCTTTCACCAATCACCTATCCATAATCAAACTCATTTCAATCAAGCAATGAATAATAAAAAATACCCTATTATACCTCCTCACATATCCATTGGGTCTCCTTCATCTTCCTTTGGCAAGGGAATCAAAACCCCCATCCAAAGTTACCCTCAAATCCCACCCACAACCTTACCATCCACATTGTTACCATCCACATCATCCCCATCCATCATTGCTAATTTCATCCTCACCTACTACTTCAACAATGATAAGGATTCCCTGGTAAGATAACTCCTTAGTATTAGTTCCAAACTTCCATCCTCCTCACCTCCATCCACAATCTAAATTCCCTATCCTATACTCCTCCAAGCCATAATACTAGCCCTTCATTTAATCCTATTTCCATAAGCCATAATCCTAATCCTCTAAGTCATCATCATAATCCTCTATTTAATGATAATCCTCCACCTAATCCAAATCCTCCAAGTCATAATACCAATCTCCCATATAATCCTAATCCTCCATATAATCCTAAAACACATACATATCTCACTCCTAAATCCCTCCAAGGACTATACGATCAAACAAAGAATTGAAAATTCCCCATCCCAAAGTTATGGAGCCATGTCACTCCACACCCATTATTCCCCTCCAAAATCCTAACAACATCCAACCCATCAAAAATATTCAACCTCCATCCCCTAAGCCCTATGAATCTCCTATCCCTCCATTCACCCAATTAGAAGAGTCTATCCCACACTCCTCCTTCACCACACCATCCACACAACTCCAACATGCCAAGAAATTATTCCAAAGCATACTATCATAGATTTATCTCCATCTCTAGATCCAAACACCCCTTCCATCCCATCCAATGATCCCCTTACATCTCATGATTCCTTCACTTTCACTTCATCTCTTGATCCTAACGCATGTTGATATCTCATCCCATATCAAGAGACACATATCCCTCCCATTCCATCTCATGTTGCCTCTCTGAATCAAGATCAAAGAACATCTTTCATCCCATGTAATGATCTGCTTCCCTCTCATGATCAAGGCACCCCTTCCACTCCATTTCATGATCCCCTTCCATCTCATTATCAAGAGAAAATTATACCATCCACTCCATCACAAGATCCCTCCCCAAGTCAAGATCAAAGTGTCATTTCCTCTCCATGTCATGATCCTAATACAAATCAAAATCCATTTGCCCCTCTCCAAGCTACCCAAGTATCCCACACCTACTGAATGCATTCCTCTAATTTCATCCAATACGACTTCCTCTAAGAGCCTATAATTTCTTCCACTTCATATCCTCCTCAAAATGGGCTTGTGTATTGCTTCTAAAGCAACAAGTATCCCATTGGAAAAAGGTTTTTTTTTAAATATGCACTATCAAGGCAAAGGGTTAGGTCTTCACAAACAAGGCATCTTAGAAACCTTCATATCAAAGAAAATCCAATATATCATGGCCTTGGCTACCAAGCTCAAGGAATTGGTACATCTTCCATCCATACTAAATCCAAAATGCCTCCATCTAAATCCAATATACACATTCCTCATCCTCCAAATCTATCTTGGGTCTCCAAAATGCCTCCATCTAAATCCAATATACACATTCCTCATCCTCCAAATCTATCTTGGGTCCCTACATTCTAAATCCCAATCCTTCATCCCTTCCATTTATTTTGCATCCCTATGTCCCTAACCAATTCCTTCATCCCTTCCATCCATTTTGGGCCCCTATGTACCAAAAAAAATACTTCATCCCTTCCATCTATATTGGTTCCTTACATCCCTCCATCCACTATCCACGCCCCCATCTCAAAAACTCTTCATCCTATCCCAAATCAAGGTAAAAAAAGAGACACATATTTAAAGCTCTTACAACATCCTACATGCATTCGCCCATCCATAAGACCTCTATATCATTCCCCTCCATCTTCCAATCCCATTTCTCTTGGAAAAAAATTGGATGCCACATCTAAAATGCACAAATCCAAAAATCCACATGCATCCAAGGATCAACATGTCCCCTCAAAAAGACATGCCAAAGCAATGAAAAATATGATCCAAAAGAAAAAAAATCTATATCCAAAAATCCACAAAGGCCTAAGTCATCCAATCATCCATCTAAAAGTACCTCATCCTCCAAATCAATTTTGGGTCCCTATGTACCAAAATCTAAATCCACCCCTCCATCTAGTTCAAAATCCACTTCTCCTCCATAACTAAACCACCCTTCAAGTTTTGTGCTAATGTTATCTTGCCAACATTTACATCCACTCATCCACAAGTCTTACTACATCCCATCAATTATCCACCATCTATTTTCCATCATTTCATCCCCTCCTCCAATCCTTTTCATATAAATTTATCACTCTCCATCTCCCTATCCATTTCATCTCACTTACCATCAATTTATCGATGACCTATAAGAATTATTTCAAGTTCCATGAAAAATCATTGGATCCATAATGAAAAGCTCCAAATTAGATTTCTAATGCATTTTAATTTTCAAAAAATTGATATTCTAGTGAAAATTTACACCTAATTTCATAAAATTCCCTATTTAGGGTATGAATAGGCACCCCTCCACAATGCATAAGCACCCCTCTACACTATTGTATAGGAGCGAATTTGAACCCCTTGTGTAAATTCCCCTTTCACATATCCTCACCTTAGAAAATCAAATTTGAAGGTGTAATTCCACATCACCCACTTGCCTTCCATCCACTTGGCGCATGTTTTCTGTGTCGGTGGGGGAATTTTTGTCAAGGACGTAAGCGCAACACACGAATGTCTACGCGACACGCTTTCGCCCCTAGTAGATTCCTGCCTCTGCAGTCCATAGGGACATTACACACCTCATTGGGGTGAAATTTTAATGCCTTTGTGTGACCAACCAACTTGAAAACGACTTCATTCTCTTCCATTTTGGCCTTCAAATCCATTCTATTCACTAGGATTTCAACTCTTTCATTCTCATTCCATCTCTCAAGCAATTTTCATTCGATCTCTCACACTTCTAGCACTCCATTTTCACAACTCCACTTGAGCATTGTAGCAGTTTGACACTCCATCAACTTCACTTTTGTACGTGTGAGGCTGCCATAGAAGTTGTGAGCTTGGAGTCTTGCGAGACCTCCTTTCATCATCGTTGTGGTTGTGGTGACTTTTCCAAGTTCATTACTTGCATTCTCCCTTCATTGGCCTTCGGAGCCTTTAGGTGGAGGTGGCCTTGGGAGCCTTTAGGTGGAGGTGGTAACACTTCATTCCTCCCTTTTTTAATTTGATAGAGTTGTTTATCTCTTTTGTAGTGTTCAGTGCATTTCTTTCCTTTATCATAGTTTCTAATACGCTGCTTTCCTTGGCTATCGGTGGAGGTGGAAACACCAAAGCGGGGGTTTGATTGAGGAAAACCCCTATACAACCCCAATAATTTCCCCTATTGCTTGTGTGTTGGTGAATGTGTGCATGGAGCTCACTAGAAAATTGGTGCTTCAATGAGTTGATATTTTTCACCCTAGTTTTCATCTACTTGTTTTGTCATTTCCGCATTTACTTTTTGTACTTTATTATTTTGTTTATTTCATTACGATTAGTCAGCTAGGCTGTTTAGTCAATTTCTGGTCTTTTTTTATTGTATTTTGCATTTTTTTGGTCATACAGATTCCAACGTGCCAAAGAGATGCCATTGCACCACACTGTCATCCCAAACCTACGTTATCGTCCTCAAACAGAGAGTTGTTTGAGGTGCAGTTCAGACTCCATAAATTGGCTTGTCTAGCCCCAAGTAGATTTTTGGGTCAGTAGAGTGACAAAATTACTTCATAGTGCTCTTCATTCTCGATGCTCATCCCAAAACATATGTTAGAGTGAGGTAGGTTAGGGCAGTCCTCCACTCTCGTCTCTTCATGACCTGGAGCCTTGACATGGTTGGTCCCCCTCTCTTAAATTTTTGGTGAGCCGGACATGAACCATTTGGTTCCATTTAGTAGTGTTGAAGGGTCCTTTCCTCGTGTCTTAGGAGTGTTGTAGGTGTGAGTGTTGTGAGGCCTTCCACCTTACAACCCAACTTGCAACCCCTAGTAGGCATAGTTGGAAGGTTCCATAAGATGAAGCCTTAGTTGGGTCATTGTCCAAATTGTGAACCTTTGGGAGCTTTGTGATAGTATTATTTAGTGCACGCAATGGCTTCATTTTTGTATCTGCCTATCCCTTCTGCGCACCCTGCGAGTAGTGCTCCTGGTATAACCTTCACCTCACAGGACCTGCCAATGGGTTTTAATAGAGAGCCATTTCCTCTTTACATCCCTACGTGAATCAATGAAAACAGTGTGACAGGTGTTCTTGTTGACCTAACATTCCAAGTGAATGTGATTATCGAGGAGATTATGTTAATCAATTTCCTACATAAATATGGGTATGACACACCTAAAAGAACCATCCGTACACATAACATACTTTCCATACCTCCCCTTGGTAGCATTACCTTGTCATTCCTTGTTGGGCCTAAGTCAATGAACATGAATTTTGACATAATCTCGAGGTCTAAACTCTTCAGAGTGAAGTTGGGTATCCCCTAGTTAGTAGCTATTAATACAGTTCCTTCAATCATACATAAATGTCTAAAGTTTATTCATGAGGTTTTAGTGCACGTAATCCATGACACTAGCTATAAACCGTCGATTGCATGCAGTAGTTATTCCCTATACTACTTTTGGCCCACACCTGTTGGTCCACTTCCGCCTAGGATGGAACTCTTGTACCAAACTCATGAGAAGTATAAGAAAGGGCTCTTAACACCTAAAGTGAGGTTCCCTCCATCTCCCTATGTTGTCTCGCATAGGGCTTGTTTGAAAGCCGATAGTGATGCCACCATGATGCATAAAAGGGAAGAAGAGAAGCACTCTCAAGGTTCCTCTTCCTCCTCTTCCACTATCCAGCCCGATGCTTCCTCTCGCCCCGTTGTGGCCTCATCAGATCCTACTCCACATTTGTGAGAGAATCCTATGGTTCACACTTGGTGAAATCCCAAGCGTCCTACATTCAGACTTCCTGTTCTGCCCACGGTGCCTAGGCTAGTTCGGTATGGTAGAAGAAAGGGTTCCCATGGGAAATCCTCTATGTATCGGCCTCCATGGCCTCCTACTGCTCCTACTCGTAAAGCAGTGAATGGGAAGAGGCCTCCTGCCAAGGTGCTAGAGTCGACTCCCCTCTTTCTCTCTCAACTTCTTTCTCTTTCTCTTATTAAGAGTTTGTCCCTCCATCGAAGATAGCTGTGATGGACACCCTTATGGCTGAGCAAGAGCCTTCTATCATATCTCATCTTCTAGCCTCTAGCTCCAAGATTCATAGAAACCACCTTGTGCATGAGCGCAAGCGTTGACGAAAGGCTCTGATGATTGAGCAGGTCACTTTGCAAAGGAAGGAGAGTCAACCACCCTATTTTAGGGCCTCTTGTTGTGTCCTCCTCTTCCATCCCTTTTGCTTCCGTTCAATCAAATTTGGTCCTTCTTTTGGCTCTTGTTGTGAGCGTGAGTGCCTTGGATCCTAAAAGGGTGTAGGTGTATTTTTCTCCTTTAGTCGAGCCACCACTCTTGATGTCCCTCCTAGACATCTCACCATTCCCGAAACCCGTGGACATGTCAAACACTTTGATGGTGTTTGCCACAGTTTTCTCCTCCTCCTCCACACCTCTTGCCTCGTCTATGGGGAGTTCACACCCTCCAACAAAGAAAAAAAATGGAGGTTGGCCCTTCTAGCAAAGGAGGGTGTAAAAGGAGTCCACCTTCTTCAGAGGGTGGTCCTGCTCTAACATGTGTCATCCTAGTAATAGAGCAAGTTTCAACTTCACCTAAGTTCATCATTGCTCCTGAGTCACTTGGTGAGCCTAGCAGTCAATCTCAGGCATCACCTTCCCCATCCATTGAGTTAATCTCAGGAGTTCACTGACCATTTATCCACAAGAGTTGAATGGAAAAGACCTTGTGGGGCCTTCTTCCTTGGCCCTTGTTGCGGGAGGACCGAAAGTAGCTCCCCTTAATATTCCACCACTGCAGGCTCATCTACCTTCCCCATATAATGATCTAGATTAGAAAGTAGACAACCTCTTGGTCGATGAGTGTTAGGGGGGCGCCTTCCCCATATAATGATCTAGATTAGAAAGTACTTGTGTTATGGGTTTTTGGATGACCCTTGTCACCCTTGTAGGTGCTTGGATATAGGAGTGATTATGTGTTGTAAACTTCCTCTATCTGTATCATCATTCTTCCTTTGTTATGTGTCTTGATTTTTGGCAAATTGGGGACAATGCAAAGTGTTGGGGGAATTTAGGCTTCCCTTCCATGTTGACCCATTTTTATTTTTTTTACTTTGTCTTCTCATGAATTATTCACATGGTTTGATATGGTAGGGGACTGATGAAAATTCATTTGTATACTATTATTATACTTATATATATTTATGAGCAACTTTGACCTTGAACTATCATATCACCCATATGCCCTTTATTTGTGATATTATTATCTATTTTTACATTTTTGTTATCTTTCTCTCTTCTTTGCTTGAGTTGTGATGTTGTGATGATCATGTTTTGTCTCTTGTGTGTGCAACAACATTACCATGGTGACATCTCGCTATGCCCTGTGGTCCACATCACTCTCTTTTCATTCTTGCTTTTCTCTCCTTAGGTTGTTGTGTGCCTCTACATTCAGAACGCACAACCCTAAGGTGGGGCTACCATGTCAACTCCATTTTTAGAAAATGCATTTGTTGCTAATGAATCCTTTCTCGAAAATCTTTGCAAACTGTAAGAGAGGGGGACCAACCACTGCAAGGCCCCAGGTCACGAAAGGCCAAGATTAGAAAGGCTGCCCTAGCTTACCTTAGTTAAGGTAATTTTAGGATGAACAAGATGAGAATGATGAGGATTATGAAGTCATTTGATCACTCTACAATCCCGAGAATTGGAAAGAGACTAGACGAGTTGGCCTTCAGAGTTAACTCTGTGTCTCAAGTAGCTCTCTGTCCGAGAATAAAAGCACGGTTCTGGGATGACAACATGACGCGCTGGCATCTCATAGGTGTGTTGGCATCCATATGGTAGATAACCAAAAAGACAAGATTCAAACTCTAAATGAGAGAATAGCAACCTAGTTTAGAGGTTCCTGAAGTGACAAAATGAGATTAAGAAGAATGAAATGTAAAGACAAATGTGATAAAGGAAGTATATTACCGCAAGGGTGACGAAGAGGATCTCACACAATAATCTCCTCGCTAGCTTGCTCCAAGATTTCTCCACCTACACACAACAAAGAGGGAAAATATTGGGGCTATTTAGGGGCCTGCCTCAGTCAAACCCCCTGTTTTGGTGTTTTCACCTCCACAAACAACCAAGTTTGCAATGATAGAAATAGAGATAAAGAAAGGAAATACAAGCTATGTAAACATAAAACACTACAAACAGTATGTGCTTACTCAACCAAAGGTGATACAAGATATAAGAGGAGCTTACCACCTTCGTCCAAAGCGCTCAAGACTTGTGGAGGAGAGAATGAGAGGAACTCAAGCCTCTATTGTAATTGTGTTTGTCATGTGCTCGCACTATTAGAGTGATGGAGTAGTGGATTGTTGCAATGGAGTGAAAAGTGTTGCTACAAAGCTTGTCAATGCTTGAAAGAGTGGAGAAAATATGAATGGATGGATTCAATATATTTCCAAACTCCCTAAATGAATGATAGAGTAAAGAATATGAAGGAAAGGATGAAAAAAAACCATATTCAAGTCAGCCACCTGAAGAGGGACATAACTCTTCGACTCCCAATAAAAAATTTAATGCCTTTGCAGTCTCCAGTAGTAGGAATCTTCCAGGGACGTAAGCACGTCATGCGGACATCTGTGCATCACGTAGACATTTGCGTGTCGCGTGGGTGTCCCCGACAAAAATTTTCCCATCGACACACAAAATAGGCACCAAGTGTGATGTGGACAACGGGTTTAAGTGGAATTAAGACTTTACCTTAGGTTTTCTAAAGTGCAAGGGGGTAAAAAGGAATTTGCGTTAGGGGTGCAAATTCATGTTTATACATTTTTCCCCTACTTTAGCGAGCATGAGTATTGATGAGTGCTTCGGTAAAGTAGAGTAGTAAGAATTAACAAGGTAAGAAATGTATACCTGAACTGACGAGGAAGTAGAGAACGGTCTAGAAAAATTGGAAGTGCAGGAAAGGAATTCATAGCTCTGCAGAACTATGAAGTTGTAGTATGAAAGTGCCTCACAAGTTCACGATCCTGCAAGGAAGGTGTCCTCCAAGAACTCTCACATGAAGGAGATCAAGAAATCGCCTTACAGACCCACAAACCTACAAGGAAGGTATCCTCCAAGAACTCTCACATGAAGGAAACCAAGCAAAGGAGAATCCACAAAGTTCAAGAGAGCGACATGTTTACCCATAGATAGAACATGTCAGGAAGCAGCCACGCAGTTCAGTGAATGAAAAATCACGCAGACCGTCGCTAAGTTGTAAAACTTTCAAAGGGGTCCTGCGAGAACCCTTCAAAAGGAAGGAGGGTCCACTCAAGGGGCACACTGTTTGAAGAGTGAAGTCAATTTGAGCTATCCCCAAGCTAGACGTAAAGATGTGATGTACGTCTAGTGGGTTTTCCCCCAGACTAGACGTGAAGAATTGAAACCGGTCTAGTCAGGTTACCCCCGGACTAGATGCCAAGATTTTGAGTAGATCTAGTCGAGTTGCCCCCAGACTAGACACGAAACTGTGAGACCGGTCTAGCTGGGCTACCCTCGAGCTAGACACCATAGGATTTGTTGAAAGCTTTCGAAGGGGTCCCTTGGGAACCTGACATGAAAGGGAGGGGTCCACTCAAGGGACACACTACCCAAAAGCTACCATCTTCTTTCTTGAATCAATTCATCATTAAGGAATCCTTTCGAAAGATGTTCACTTCATCAAGGAATTCGAAAGGAAGGAGATGCACCCATGTGAGGGGAAGATTAAGACCGTTCCCACTTTAGAGGAGGGTTTCCAAGTCCTTTCTTACAAACCCATGATGGAGGGAACACGTTTTGTTAGGGTTTCAAGTCGAGAATGCAATTCTAATAAAGAAGTGTGTGAGGGGTCTTCGAGGAAAGATTCGTTTGGCAATGAATGCATTTTCTATAGACCAAGTAATGTAGAAGTAGCATTGTCACACACAAAAGGGACAACTCAAGCAAAAAAGAGAGAAAGATAAAGAGAAAATTAAAAGGACAAAGATCACACACAAAGGGCACAGGGGGATCTAGTTTCGCGGGGTTAGATATTCCTTTATTTGTATTTCATAGGTAACCACGGTGCAAGGAAAATGATCATCAATCCCCAACCAGATCAAGAAGAATGCACGGAAGACAAACTAAAAAAAAAAAATGGGTCAACATGGAAGGAGGCCTAAATTCTCCCAAAACTTTGCATCATCCCCAATTTACCAAAATTCAATCAAAAACATGGAAGAATAGAGATACATATAGAGGAAAGTTTACAACATAAACACCACGCCTGTTTCCAAGCACCAACAGGGGTGACGAGGGTCATCCAGGCACATATAGCATGATCCCAGCTGAAACACATCATGAAACACGCATATTTAATCTAAATATCAAGAAGAGGGTCTCCCCCTAACACTGGTTGATGAAGAGGTCATCAAATTCCCACTCTAGATCATAGTAGGGGGAAGGATGACGAGCCTACAATGGTGTAGTGTTAACTGGAGGAGATTTTGATTCGTTTGCAACAAGGGCTAAGACAAAGGGACTAGTGAGGTCTCCATCACTCAACTTTTGTGGGTCTAAGGTCGATGACTTCGTGAAGATCGCTGACAAGGTCGGAACTTCATCCACCAAGTTAAACATACACTTAACATGAGTGTCATGTTTCACCTCGATGGATAGAGGAGTTTGCACCTGAGGTTCACCGTTAGGCTCACTGAGTGACTCAGGAGTGATGAAAAACTCGGGGGAGGAAGGAGCTAGTTCTGTCACTAGGACATAACAAGTTAGCATGGGGCCACCTTTCAAAAGAGGTGGGCTCTTCTTACGTTCTACATTGCTGGAGGGACCAAACTCTACTTTCTTCTTCATAGGGGGAGGTGAACTCCCCACAGACGAAGCAAGGCGGGTAGAAGGGGATAGAACTGCAGCGGATACAACCGAAGTATTAACCATATCCACAAGTTTCGGGAAAGGTGAGACATCTAGGATGGAATTCAATAGGGGTGGCTCCATAGAAGGAGCGATGAACACCTGCAACCTTCCAGGCGCATGTGCGCTCACAACGCGAGCCGAAAGAGATTCAAAACTAGTTAGATTAGAGGCAGAAGATGGGAAAGAAGACACAGTAGGAGGTGTCATCTTCTCTTCCTCCTTCTTTTGTAAAGAGGCTTGATTAACCAAGAGAGCCTTTTGTCGACGCTTATGCTCTTGCGCAAGGCGGTTCCTATGACCTTCGAGCTAGAAGTCAAAGCTTGCAAAGGGACGAATAGATTCTTCTCAGCCATGGGAGTGTCCACAAATGTTTCTAGGAGAAGGGGAGATTCTTGAATGGGAGCAGAAGGAGTAGGCTCAAAAATGGTGCGAGGAATCGACTCTAGTGCCTCAATAGTAGGCCTCTTCCCATTCACTATTTTGGAGACAAGAACAGTAGGAGGTCGCGGAGGTCATGAAGACCGAGACGAAGAGGACTCTCCATGGGGGGCTTTCTATCTTCCATACCGAATGGGCCTAGGCTCTGTGGGTAGACAAGAAGCTCAAATGTAGGATGTTTGGCCTTACACCAAGCGAGCACCATGGGATTCTCTCGCAAGTGCGAGATAGAAGCATATGGCACCACGGTAGGGCGAGAGGAAGCATCGGGCTGAGCAATGGAAGGGGAAGAAGGAGGATCTCGAGATCTCTTCTCTTCTTCTCTCCTACGCGCCTTGGCAGCATCGCTGTCAGATTTTAAGCAAGCTTTATGCGAAACAACATAAGGCGAAGGAGGGAACCTCACTTTTGGCCTAGCACGCCCTTTCTTATAGTTTTGATATGTATGGTGTAGAAGGTCCTTAGGCGGGAGAGGACCAAGAGATGCAGGCCAAAATTAATCTAGGGTATAGCTACCACGTGCAACTGATGGTCTATAGCCGATGTCATGGATAGCATGTATCGAACCTCCATAAATAAACTTCAAACATTTGTGCACAACCGAGGGAACTGCATTCATAGCTACCAGCCAAGGGATACCTAGCTTTACTCTGAAGAGTTCAGACCTCGGGATGATGTCAAACCTAAGGCTCATAGATTTAGGTTCAACGAGGACCAATAGGACAATACTCCCTATAGGAGGTACGAAAAGTCCGTTATGTGTGCAGATGGTACTTTTAGGTTTGTCATATTCATCCTTATGCAGGAAGTTAATCAACATGATCTCCTCAGTTATGATATTCACTTGGGATGTCAGATCAATGAGAACACCTGCTACACTATTCCCATTTATCCTTGTAGGAATGTAAAGAGGAGATGGATCTCTATTGAAGCCCATCGGTAGGTCCTGTGAAGTGTATGCTAGTATCACTACTCATAGTTTGTGCAAAGGGAATAGGTTGATTAAAGAAAGAGGCCATCACACACACTAACAGTACTTCTACAGAGCCTCCTAAGGTTTACGAGATAGGATAGTGACCTAATTAAGGTTTCGTTACACAACACTGTTGGAACCTTCCAACTATGCCTACTAGGGGTCACAGGTTGGGTTGTAAGGCAGAAGCCTTACAACACTCACACCTACAACACTCCTAGAACACAAGGAAAGGGACTCTCAGTATTGCAAAATGAAACCAAAATGGTTCATGTCAAGTTCACCAAAAATATAAGAGAGGGGGACCAACCACTGCAAGGCCCTAGGTCATAAAAGGCCAAGAGCGGAAAGGCTGCCCTAACTTACCTCAGTTAAGGGAATGTTAGGATGAAAAAGAGGAGAATGATGAGGGGGTGATCCCACAATAGTGGTTTACAATTTTTGCCCAAATTGGACACTGAAATTATTATTTTTAACTAAATCTTCACATTCGGGCACCTATAGCGGCTAAACCGTGAGGAATTCGAAGATAATGAAAACTAGAGTCTCGTCACATTTTTTCTGTAGATTCCAAAAATATTTTTTTCAAAATTTTTGGAATCAGATTGCACTTTTTTTTCCATCTCCCATGAAAAATAGTTTTTTCAGATTACAACATTTTTAAAAAGTGATGCACACCGTATAACACATAACTTTTTTTCCATGAAGGATAAAATTCTAATTCTTTCGAATTTATATTTTTAACTCTGATATCTAGTGCTTCCACTTGGCTAGATAGTTTTTTATTGAATATTTTTTCTTTAATCAATTTTTGAAGTCAAACCAATTACAATTCAAACATAGCGACCGTATAACGGGTAACTTTTTTTGTATATATCAAAATTCAACTGTTTCTTTTTGTTGGATCAAGGACTTCAATATCTGTTGCACTCATATTTTTAAATTTTTTTTTTGATAATATTCTATTTTTCCCCATGTGCATAACAAAGACCTTCATTTCAATGAAAAACCTATGTTTAATAAAACTAAAAAATAAATACATAATAAAACCAAAACACATTAAAATTATATTCGTTGGATAGCTCGTTCTGAGGACTACCATAATAATTTTAAATAAATTTTAAATGAATTCATTTGATCCCCCAAAAGGTAAATCAAAAGTGATTTTTTATCAGAATTTTGATAGGTGTAAAGGAGACTCATTTATAGGTATGGTTTAAAACTAGCGATGTTCTATCCAAGGGGGTTTGATCTAAGGTGGTTTGATGAAACCCTCTTCAATTGGAATCCTTAAAATGAAATTTTTTAAGGATTAAATCATTATATTTTCTAAAAAATATGCAATTTCAGCAAAAATCAGTTCCTCTCAAAAATTGTAAACTAGCTTTGCGGGATCACTCGAGGATTATGAAGTCCTTCGATCACTCTGCAATCCCAAGAACTGGAAAGAGACTAGACAAGTCGGCCTTCAAAGTCAACTTTGTGTCTCAAGTAGCTCTTTGTCTAAGGATAGAAGCACGGTTCTAGGATGACAACGCGGTGCACTGGCGTCTGTATGACTAGAGAACTAGAAAGATGAGATTCAAACTCTAAAGGAGAGACTAGCAGCCTAGTTTAGAGGTTCTTGAAGTGATAATAAGATTAAGAAGAATGAAATGTAAAGATGAATGTGATAAATGAATTATATTACCGTAAAGGTGACGAAGATGATCTCACACAATAATCTCCTTGCTAGCTTGCTCCAAGATTTCTCCACCTACACATAACAAAGAGGGAAAATGTTGGGGCTGTTTAGGGGCCTGCCTCAGTCAGACCCCCGTTTTGGTGTTTCCACCTCCACAGAAAACCAAGTTTGTAATGATAGAAATAGAGATAAAGAAAGGAAATACAAGCTACGTAAACACAAAACACTACAAACAGTACGTGCTTACTCAACCAAAGGCGATAGAAGAGATAAGAGGATCTTACCACCTCCGTCCAAAGTGCTCAAGGCTTGTGGAGGAGAGAATGAGAGGAACTCAAATCTCTACTATAATGGTGTTTTTCATGTGCTCACACTATCAGAGTGATGGAGTAGTGGATTGTTGCAATGGAGTGAAAAGTGTTGCTACAAAGCTTGTCAAAGCTTGAAAGAGTGGAGAAAATTGGAATGGATGGATTCAATATCTTGCCAAACTCCTTGAATGAATGAGAGAGTGAAGAATATGAAGGAAAGGATGAAAAATGGTCATATTTGGGTCGTCCAGCCGAAGAGGGATGTTACTCTTCGACTTCCAATCGAAAATGTAACTCCTTTGCATTCTCCAGCCACAGGAATCTGCCAAGGACGTAAGTGTGTCGCACAGATGTTTGCGCGTCGCGTGGGCATCCCTGACAAAAATTCTCCCATTGACACACAAAATAGGTGCCAAGTGTGATGTTGATAGTGGGCTTAAGTGGAATTTGTTAGAAACCAAGACCAGACATGCAAACCTAAACACCTTCTACAAAAGAGAAAATCAGATAAAAGCAAAGTTTTGCATGAAATGTACAAATTGATAATATTCAAAAATTAAGAAATTACAATAAGAGAATTGCTTTATAAAAGCAATGTATGCAACCCTAATGTTGACCTAAAAATAGCTCAACTAAATAAAGCTTACTTATTAATTAAGTAAACTAATTATTACCTAAGCAAAACCTAAGTAAAGTTATGCAAGTGTAATTAAATATTAATTACACTAACACCCCCCCATAAGTGCAACTTAGGGAAACTAAATAAGCATGCACCTAAAACTAAGATGAATGCAAGAAAGCATGAACGGGTCCCGGCAACAAGGCCTGATCAGGTACCCATGTACAAATGCAATAATGAGGTAGAGAAGGAAAAACCAATGGGACAATCCCCCATACAATGAGATGACTGTTGCAAAGAAGCACTGGAAGAACACTGTGGAGTAACATTAGAACCACAATCCGACAAGCAAGGAAAGATACTTCTGTCTACAAGCAACCATATCAGAATCATAATAATGCAATAGCAAACCCGATGCCATGGAACACTCAAAAACACCAAACTGGAACAACCCTGGACTCCATGAAGCAACAGTAGATGATATGAATGATGACAGAATCTGGAAGTCGTGAATTTCAATGTCGATGCCAAATTGAAACTAAAACTCTTCCATGGGAATAAGTACCATAAAAACTCAGGAACATTAACCACAAATTCAGTGGCCCTCAAACTGAGATGGATCTGATGCGGATCATTAACCATAGGCTCTCAATCTAAAGTGTGAACCAATATGAATCTGATATGTGTCAAGCTAAGATAAAAATGTGGCCAAAAAAAACTAAGAAACGAGATTACAACACATGTGATTTGTCATCAAAACAAGATGAATATCAAAGTGCATGCAAACTCTAATCAGATTATTATGCAAGAAACCCCCCCGATGGAACTTTATATCAGTTCATTTATTACAATACCCAATGATTTCAAAAAGAGATAATTCCTAAAAATTCATAAAAAAAATTAAAAAAGACCTTAGATTCTGTGTAGAGGACTGAATCAGCTTTCCAACGCCGCAAGAATGGCGAAAAAATGATCACCGAGTCAAAAGATATGCCCTCCAGAGTGAAAAACACAAGTTATAAGTTCAAGGACCTGCAACATAAAACTGGAACATAATCAAGAAAAATAACCTACACCAATAGAACGGGATCAGAATCAGCTTTCCAATGGTATCTCGTTTGTGAAAAAAGGACACCGTACGCAAAAGTTACTCCCGATTTTGTAAAAGTGCTCCAATTTGGCCAATAAGGCATGTAGGCAGCCCAAGGGGCTAAAAAAATTTTGGCCCTTGTTCCTGTGTGCGACCAAGGGCTGGGGCGGAGCCCCTGGTCATCCATATGACCACAGGTGTGCTAGAAGGTCGGTCAGGGGCTGGGCGCATAGTGCCCGGTCCCCCATATGACCACGGCCTGTTCTGATTGGGCCCACGGGGGCTGCAAACTGTCAGGTGACAGTGGGAATGGGCGGCGCCGCCCGGGGGCCGCCGCTCCTGGTGGTCACCGAGTGGTGTGCCGGTGGTGCCCTCCATTTATTCTGGAAGTGCCAAATATTTGCCAAAAAACTGCATTTATTTTTAATTTTTTTCGAAATCCATGCCTCGTCAAGCATGCCAGGGAGACCGTACGGCTTCCCTGGCAAATTTTTTTTACCTTCTGGATCAACTTCGACAAAATCGAGGAAACGAAGGGTGATCTTAGGGTTTTGGGGCACTGCAAGCGCAATGGAAGTGTCTGTTTTTCTCCAAGATGCTCTAAAAAATAGACTTCCCCTAGAGCTTCCAAAAATTCAGCAAACATGAAATCTTCACAGATCTGGCAAATCATGACCAAAATCTACAAAATAAAAGTCAATCCTGACTTTTTCCAATGCTCTGAATCCAATGGTGGTGCCCGATCTGATCCAAAATGCTGCATAAATGAACTCAAGGCAAAAAATCCTTAAGGAACTCTGAACGAACTCTGCATAATTTTCTCCAGAATTTGAGAAGGGGTTGCATGTCAAGGCTCTGATACCATGTTAGAAACTAAGATCAGACATGCAAACCTAAACACCTTCCACAAAAGAGAAAATCAAATAAAAACAAAGTTTTGCATGAAAGGTGCAAATTGATAATATTCAGAAATTAAGAAATTACAATAAGAGAATTGCTTTATAAAAGCAATGTATGCAACCCTAATGTTGACCTAAAAATAGCTCAACTAAATAAAGCTTACTTATTAATTAAGTAAACTAATTATTACCTAAGAAACACCTAAGTAAAGTTATGCAAGTGTAATTAAATATTAATTACACTAACAGAATTAAGCCTTCGCCTTAGGTTTTCTAAAGTGCAAGGGGCTAAAAGGGAATTTGCGTTAGGGGTGAAAATTGACGTTTATATACAAAATTTTTCAAAAAATCGTATTCTCAACTTGGACCTCCTAACCGAGTGTGTTTCCTTCATCATGGGTTTGCAAAGAATGAATTTGGAGAACTTTCCTCCAAGGAGGGAGCAACTTTTCCTGTGGGAAAATCCTCAACCTTCCCCTCACGAGGGGGCATTTTATTCCTTTTGAATTCCTTGATGAAGTGAACATATTTTGAAAGGATATGATGAATTAATTTTCAAAAAAATATTCTTGCACTTTCAAACATTGTGTCCCTTGAGTGGACCCCTCCTCTTTTGAAGGGTTCCTGAGGGACTCCTTTGAAAGCTTTCTGACTTTTCAATTGTCTGTGTGACTATCTGTTTGTTTGCCTATGTGGTTGCTTTTTGCTTTTGTGACATGTTTTATTTGTGGATTAACATGTTGCTTTATAAGTGTGTCTGTAAGCCACTTTCCAGTTTGACTCTACGGAGTCCTCCTTTCACTAGGCTTCCTTCATGAGAGAGAACTTGGGGGAATAACTTCTTTGCAAGTCTACGGGCCTATGAAGTGCTTACATCCTACAAGATTTGTTCATCATTGGTCTAAGGGCCTTTGATGTACTTTGTGCAAATTCGTAGTTCTGCAGAGCTACAAAGTCCTTTTGTTCGAAACTCCTCAGAAGAGAGTACCTATAGAGTCCTTTTCCTGCCTTATGCTTTCGAGTTCTCCAAATTGTGATCGAATTCCTTGATGGTTTAGGTATACATCTCTAACTCTTTGATCTACTTTACCAAACACTCATCGATATTTGCGCTCGCTAAAGTGGGGGAAAAATGTATAGGAACGAATTTGCACCCCTTGTGTAAATTCCCCTTCCACATACCCTCACCTTAGAAAATTAAATCCGAAGGTGAAATTCCACATCACCCACCTATCTTCCATCCACTTGATGCGTTAATGGGAATTTTCATCAAGGACACAAATGCGGCATGTAAAATTCTACGTGACACGTTGCCATCCCTGACAGATTCATGCCTCTTGAGTCCACAAGGATGTTACACACCTGATTGGGGTCAAATTCTAATGCCTCTATGCGACCAACCAACCCGAAAATGGCTTCATTCTCTTCCATTTTGGCCTTCAAATCCATTCTATTCACTAGGACTTCAACTCTTTCATTCTCATTCCATCTCTCAAGCAATTTTCATTTGATCTCTCACACTTCTAGCACTCCATTTTCACAACTCCACTTGAGCATTGCAACAGTTTGACACTCCATCAAGTTCACTTTTGTACGTGTGAGGCCACCATAGAAGTTGTGAGATTAGATTCTTGTGAGACCTCCCTTCATCACTGCTATGGTTGTGGTGACTTTGCCAAGTTCGTTGTTTGCATTCTCCTTTCATTGGCCTTGAGAGCCTTTAGGTGGAGGTGGTAACGCTTCATTCCTCCCTTTTGTGATTTGATAGAATAGTTTATCTCTTTTGTAGTGTTCAGTGCATTTATTTCCTTTATCATAATTTCTAATTCGTTGCTTTCCTTGGTTGTTCGTGGAGGTGGAAACACCAAAGTGAGGTTTTGACTGAGGAAAACCCCTATATAGCCCCAACAATTTTCCTCTCTTGCTTGTGTGTAGGTGAACATGTGTGTGGAGCTCGTTGGCAAGTTGGTGCTTCAGTGAGTTGATATTCATCACCCTAGTTTTCATATACTTTTTTTGTCATTTTTGCATTTACTTTCATACTTTATTATTCTATTTATTTCATTAAGATTAGTCAGCTAGGATATTTAGTCGGTTTTTGGTCTTTTTTTATTGGATTTTACATTTTCTGGTCATACGAACACTAGCACGCCAAAGAGATACTAGTGCACTGTGTTGTCATCCTAGACCTGTGTTTCCATCCTTAGACAAAGAGTTGTTTGAGGTGTAGTTTGGACTCCAAAAACTGGCTCATCTAGCCCCAAGTAGATTTTTGGGTTAGTAGAGTGACATAAGTACTTCATAGTGCTCTTCATTCTTGATCCTCATCCCAAAACATCTATTAGAGTGAGGTAGGTTAGGGAAACCCTCCACTCTCGTCTCTCTATGACCTGGAGCTTTGATGTGGTTGGTCCCCCTCTCTTACAACTACATAGGTCCCCCTCTCCACTTCTTATGCGCCCCTATCCATTACATAGACACCCAATCCTCTTGCATAGATGCCCAATAATCCAACATTTGTGAGCATACTTCTAATTTCCATAGTCCATTATAACACAAGTTTCTTCAAAGGATACTACCTATAGGGCTAGATGCTTGAGTCCTTCCCCCATATCTACATCGCTCATCCTCTTACACTCTACACTTGGGGGAAAAAATTATCCATGTTGTCATATCTATTGCGTCCTATCCACATCCTCCCATATCCCTCACCCTATCCCTCATCCTATCTAAGTCCATTTTCTTTTTCCACCTTTGATAAAGCATTTTTATTTTCAAAAATTTGATATTCTACTGAAAAGTTACATCTAATTTCATAAAATTGCCTATTTAGGGTATAAATAGGCACCCCTCCACAATGCATAGGCACCCCTCTACACTACATAGGTGATCCTCTCCACTCCTTAGGTACCCCTATCCATTGCATAAACACCCAATCCTCTTGCGTAGATGCCCAATAATCCAACATTTGTGAGCATACTTCCAATTTCCATAGTCCATTATAACACTTCTTCAAGGGATACTACCTATGGGGCTAGATGCTTGATTCCTTCCCCTATATCCTCTTACACTCTACACTTAGGAGAAAACATTATCCATGTTGTCATATCTATTATGTCTTATCCATATTCTACCATATCACTCACCCTATCCCTCATCCTATCTAAGTCCATTCTCTTTTTCCACCTTTGATATTGACAAGATTAAGGATCTTCTTAAGCATCATGTATCCTATCTACCATATCTTATCCACTTTTTCTTGATCATTTTATTTATATCCTCCATCCCATTTACCTTCTCCTATCTCTTTCCATCCTATCTATATGCATTTTCCCTTCCCTCATTTGAACTTGATGAGGATTATGGTAAAAATACCCATACACCATCCATGCTATCTTACATACCATATCCTACCAATATCCTCTATCTCATATCCCTCATACCTTTTCTATTCATTCCATCCATATCATTTCCATCCACCTTTCCCTTTTCCAAACTTTTATCTTGATAAATAATAGGGATAAAATATACATGCATGCTTTGGACAAGGAAATCCTTACTTCCTCCACCATCCATATCATTTATACATTATCCTTCCATCTCAGGCATATTTTATCATCTTTCATCCTCCATTCCACTACATCTAGTTTGGGGCATCTTTTTTGTTTGCAATATATTCCTTGGATACACACCCTCCTATCCATCCACTCAATTCATTTATCTCCCATCTAAGTCATCCCTTTATCCATTTCTTACTTATCCTTGGCCCCCCTTGTTGTTGGATCCCATCCATTCCTCTATCCCATTCTATCATTTTATCCTCATATCTTCTATCCAATCTTATCCTACCTAATCCATTTATTCTCCATCTATCCTTCCAATCCAATCCATCCAAACAAAATCAATCCTAATCCATACAATCCAACTTGCAATCTAGCACATCATCCAAAAGCAATCCATGACCTTAATCCAAGTCAATTGAAATCTATTGATCCACTATCTGATTATCATGATAGGGATGTATGCTTCCTAATCCATGCTTTATTCTTGTTATTAACAACACAATACTTGGGGTATGAATTTGTATTATAATTAACTTTTATATCCTCATCATCATCAATCAATTCGTTTTTGTAAGAAAATTTCAGTGCAGAATAAACAGAGAAAAATAATAAGCACAAATTTAACACAGTATTTACATGGAAAACCTAGTAAAATTATACAAGGAAAAAACCATGTGAAAAAAGTCTCTCATACTTTATTTCTTAGGAAATTCACAATCACAAAAACCTTCAAAAGTTACAAAATACATGACTTTAACATAGTATAAGAAATTTGAGTTGCAAAACCCTTGTCGAACAAACATTTCCAAAAATAGAAAGTGTGACTGATGTGTAAGGAAGCTAAGGTAGTGGAACAACTTCCTACACTAATCTTGAGAGGAGAATAATGCAAAAAAATTACAGATCTTTAACAGTTACAAAAAATTAAACATAATTAAACATAAATATCATGCATACCACGACACAGTGATTTACGTGGGGAAAACCCTTTCGGGAGAAAAAACCCACACTCCAAAAGCCGCCCAATATATTATTTAGTAAATCACAAAGATTACAATATACTTACAGAGCAAGCTTCTCATAAGAGTATCACCATGTAGAGACCAAGAGACAACATGACTTCTATCAGACTCTTAGAACACATCATTGTCTCTCTATAGTAGTCGTAATACAATGCCCTCATAAAATAGGATTACATTCTAGGGAAATACAAGCCAAAAAAATATCCACCATTAGATTTAAAACCTAATAATTAACTCTCTAGATTTATAATGTATCATTTATTTAATGTATGTCGGCCATTTTAGTAGTTTCCTTAAAAAAGTTAACAAAAAATTGTTTACATGCATCCCACTCCTCCCCCATGATGTCATTGTATATTAAACCTATCGGTGTAACTAGGAAATATATATTGTGAGAGAGGGGAACCACCCATTGCAAGGCCCTAGGTCACGAAAGTCCAAGAGTGGAAAGGCTACCCTAACCCACCTTAGTTTAAGGGGAAGTTAGGATGATGAGGATGAGAATGATGAGGATTATGAACCATTTGATCACTTTGCAATCTAAATGTTAGAAGGAGACCAAATGATTCGACCTTCAGAGTCAGATTCGTGTCTCAAGCAACACTCTATCTGAGGACGGAAGCGTAGTTCTAGGATGACAGCGCGATGCGCTAGCATCTCACAGGCGCGTTGGTGTTCGTACAACCAGAGAACCGATAAGATAAGATTCTAACTCAAAAAATGGAGACTACTAGCCTAGTCTAGGAATATTTAAAATGATAGAACGAGATTAAGAGAAAAGAGAAGAAAATGTGAATACGATAAAAGAAATGTATTACCACCAAGGTGACAAAGATGATCTCATAGAATGCTCTCCTCGCCATCTTGCTCCACACACTCTCCACCTACACACAAGGAAGGGAGAAATTATTGGGGCTGTATAGCGGCCTGCCTCAGTCAGATCCCCGTCTTGGTGTTTCCACCTCCATGGAAAGCCAAGTTTGGAATAATAGAGATAAACGATAAAGGAAAGAATCTACAAGCTACGAAAACACAAAACACTACAAGCAATACGTGCTTACTCGATCAAAAGAAAAAGGGGATAAGGAAGGAGCTTACCACCTCCATCCAAAGCGCTCAAGGCTTGTGGAGGAGTGAATGAGAGGGAATCAAGCCTCGGTTGCCATGGTGTGTGTCTTGTACTCACCTTGTTGGAGTGATGGAGTGATAGATTGCTGCAATGGAATGGATGGTGTTGCTACAAGCTTGGAAATGAATGCAAAATGGTGGAGAAAATGCTTAAATGATCTTGCAAACTTCTCTCAAACTTCTGCTTGAAAAAAGGTAAGGATGGAAGAGTGAAGATTATGAAGAGAAGGGTGAAAAACAACCATATTCGGGTCGGCCAACCGAAGAGGGACGTTACTCTTCGACTCCCAATCAAAAATGTAACGCCTCTACAGTCTCCAGCTGTAGGAATGTGCCAGGGACGTAAGTGCGCCACGCAGACGTCTGCGCATCACACAGGCGTCCCCGACAGAAATGCCCCCACCGACACACAAACCAGGCACCAAGTGGAATGCAAGTAGTGAGCTTAAGTAGAATTAAACCTTCACCTTTGATTTTATAAGGTCTTAAAGGGAAAAAAGGGGATTTGCACTAGGGGTGTAAATTCACATTAATATATATATATATATATATATATATATATATCTTATCAACAATAGCCATTATATAATTTCAAGGTTGAGACACAATTTTCCAACAAATCTCTCACTTGTTGAACACCTTGCAAGAGCAACGGGAGGGAGTAAACATTGTCTCTTAATTGCTAGGGGTTGAAAGGCCTACAATCTCTGAGCACCATCTGAACTTCTTTGTGCTCACAGCCTTAGTTAAAGAATTGACAACATTCATCAAAGTCTCTCCTTTAACCAGCTTCACCCTGCCATCTTCGACCATATCTCGAACAAAATGAATAGTGTACATCAATGTGCTTGGTCTTGGCATGAAATGTCAAGTTCTTGGCTAGACATATCACACTCTGATTGTCATAATAAATTGTCATCGTACCTTATTTTATTCCAATATTTGAATATAATATATTAAGCCAAATGGCTTCTTTACAAGAATGAGTAGCTACCATATACTCTACTTCAGTAGTGGAAAAAGCAACCACAGCCTGTCACTTACTAATACAACTGATTGCATCACCAAGTAAAGTAAACACATAAGCACTAATGGATCGTCTGCAATCAATATCACCTACCTAGTTTGAATCCACATAACTATGAATATCAAGGGAAATTTCATCTTCAATAACATTACTATGATAACACAAAGAATAATCTGAGGTACCACACAAATATTTGAAGACTCTTTTAACTACATCCCAATGAACTCTACCAAGATTAGACATATATCTATAATGAACTCCCACTTCTTGGGAAATGTATGGTCTAGTACAAACCATAGCATACATAAAACTTCCAACTACACTTAGGTAAGGCACTTTGCTCATATCTTTCATCTCTAATGGAGATGTTGGACAATCTAAAATAGATAACTTTGTTCCAACTTAAAGGGGAACGCATAATGGTCTACAATCCTGCATGCTAAATATTTATAAAATGAATTGGCATACTTACTTTGGAAAATCCATAGCTTTCTATTCACTCTATCTCTTTTAATTTTCATCCCAAGAATGTGCCTAGCTACACCAATATATTTCATTTCAAATTTAGCAGCAAGTTGAGATTTCAGTTCTAAAATCATACATATCATATAATGCAATAAATAGGAAATAACATATCATCAACATATAATGCAATAAATAGGAAATAATCACCATCAGTTTTATAATAAACACAATGATTTGATTTAGAACACTCAAATCCCAAACTCAACACATATGTGTCAAATTTTTGGTACCAAATCTTAGGACTTTGTTTTAAGCCATACAAATATTTCTTCAATGTTCAAACCAACTTACTTTTACCTTTCACCACGTAGTGCTCTAGCTGTGTTATATAAATATCCTCCTCCAAGCCACCATGAAGGAAAGTAGTTTTCACATCCATTTTCTCAACCTCTAAATCATAAGCAACAACAATAGCAAGAAAAAATCTAATGTATGTCATTTTTGTAATAGGAGAGAATATCTCACCATAATAAACACCCTCAAATTAAGAGTAACCTTTCACAACCAACCTTTCTTTGTACTTCTAATTCCTCCATTTGAACCAATCTTCTTTTTGAACACCCACTTGCAACCAACAAGATTTCATCCTTTAGGCAATGGTACAAGATCCCATGTATCATTATTTTTCAAAGATGTCATTTCTTCATCCATAGAAATCTTCTAGGATTCTGCATCATTCATAGCTAATGCCTCTTCTACAGATTTGGGTTCATCCATGTTAGTATTCAAAGAAAAAATACATCTCCAATATTTAGGTGTATACCTTTTAGGTGGTTGTCTATTATTTTTAGACCTACAAACAAGTTGAGTTGGAGGTTCTTCATCTTCTTCTAAAGATCTGGAGCTAGATGAGCTCTCCTCAACTTCTTGTCTATCCTTGGGCCTTGATTCAACTTTCTCAAGTATAGAAGGAAACTGAATCACATCTTCCTGTTTACTTTGTTTTGACTACAATGTAATAGAAGAGGCTTATTTTCTCTAAAAATAACACTTCTACTATATATTACCTTTTTTGCAATAGGTTCCCAAATCTTGTATCCTTTCATACCATAACTGTATCCGATGAAGATACATTTCACAACCTTATTCTCCAAATTTGTTTGCATATCCTTTGGCACATGTGCATATGCCTCACAATCAAAAACTCTAAGATGTCTTAATGAAGGATAGTGACCCGACCATGCCTCTATAGGCATCTTATCAACAAGAGCTAATGTAGGAGACCTATTAATCAGGTAATAAGCAGCGAAAACAACTTCAGCCCAAAACCTTTGTTTTAGGCCAACACCACTCAACATACTCCCAGCCTTCTCCATCAATGTCCTATTCATTCTTTCTACAACTCCATTCTGTTGTGGACAATATAGAGTTGTCTTCTATCTATGAATACAATAATATTTATAGAATCTATCAAAATCATTAGAGAAAAATTCACCACCATTACCAGTCCTCAAACATTTTATTTTCTTTCCAATATGTAAATCAACCATTGCTTTAAATTCTTTAAATCGATTGAAAACTTCATATTTACTCTATACCCATGTCCTACTATAATCATCATTAAATGAAGAATAATATGTGGATTTTCCAATCGAAGGAACATCTACAGGGCCAACACACATCATAATGAATAAGATCTAATACACCACAAGATTTATGAGAACTCGAGTAAAATTGGACGCGATTTTTTTTCCATAAACACAATGCTCACAAAAATTGAATTCAAGATTACAATCAGACAAGCCTTCAATAAGGTTTTTATTTTCCAAGGTCCATAGACCCTTTTGTCCAATGTGGTCAAGTCTCTAGTGCCATAACATAGTTTTCTCTGCAAGTAGCTTTTTTTAGAAGAAAGAGCACCCCTTGGGTACGCAAAATCCATGACCATCTATTGAAGGTGAAACCCTCACTTCTTCCACAAACTTTATTTTAATAGAAGTACTATTACACTTAACAGTGCATGCATCAAGCTTATACAATGTGCCATATCTGACACCTCTAGCAATCACAATATCATCTCTGACCATCTTGCATCCTACATCAGAAAATACTACTTGCACACTCGCATCTATTATTTTACTTACAGATAAAAAAACCGTGCTAATTCAGGGATATGCAACACACGATTAATCTTTTTTATTCTACCATAAGGAAACTTGATTTTAACTTTACAACAACCAATAATGTATAAATGAGAATCATCACCCAAGTACACCTTACCTCCATCAAATTCTTCATATTTAGAAAACCAATCTTTATTAAAGGTCATATGGAAAGATGCACCTAAGTTAATTAACCATGCATCATTACCTACACAAGTTGCCAAAGTTGCAATCAATGTGTCACCATGTTCCTTCTTCGACTCAAAATACGAATCAAATTTCTTCTTTTTCTTCTTCTTTTCTTCTCTGCATTCCCTACGAAGATGTCCAGGCTTACCACAATTCTAGCAAATAACTTTGGACTTTCCAAGAGATTTAGATCTCCCCCTAGACTTGGATTTTTCATTCTTCTTGCCTTTTTCCTTAGGTCTTCCATGAACATTTAGGGCCTCCTTGGCAGTGACAGATACCTTCCTCCTCATCTCTTTAGAAAGCAAAGAACTTGCCACATATTTAGTCTTCAAAATAACAAAAGTACTCCTAATAGCCATAACAAGAGAATCCCATGAATCAGGCAAAGAACGAAGCAAGATCTGACATTTCTCCTCCTCATCCATTTTGACACCAATGGATGTCGATTGAGCCACCAACATATTGAATTCTTCCAGGTGGTCTGTGATTTTTCCACCCTCTTCCATTCTCAAGGAATACAATTTCTTCCTCAATAAAATCTTGTTAACTAAATATTTGGCTTGATACATCTCACCAAGCTTCTTCCATAGTTTATGTGTAGAGGTCTCCTCATGGAAATTAATTAAAACATATTTTTCCAAACACAATCTAATTATACCCTTGGCTTTACGATCGATAACATCATATTGAGCAACCTGAGTAGGATATGTAGGCCTTGAAACATTCTCATCAACAACATCCCACATATCTCAATCTATCAATAGATCCTCCATCTTTAGCTTCCACATTTCAAAATTATTTCTAAAAAATTTATCCACCTCTATTCCCCCTGATGAACTTGAAATCTGAAAATTCCTACAAAAAGATCACAAAGTATCTTCTGCACAAGATCCCACTCAAATTTGGATTAGTTCCAAAAACCCAACAACCCACAACTAAAACCAAAGGTGATCAGACTTTGATACCACTTGTAAGGGAGCTAAGGTAGCATAACAACTTCCTACACTAATCTTGAGAGGAGAATAATGCAAAACTTTTACAGATCTTTAACAGTTGCAAAAACTTAAACAAAAATAAACATAAATATCATGCATATCACAACAATGATTTACATGGGGAAAACCCTTTAAGGAGAAAAACCCCACACTCCAAAAGTCGCCCAATATATTATTCCGTAAATCACCAAGATCACAATATACTTACAGAGCTAGCTTATCATAGGAGTATCACCACTTAGAGACCAAGAGACAACACGACTACTATCAGACTCTCATAATATATCACTGTCTCTCTACAACAACCATAATACAACGCCCTCATAAAATAGGATTACATTCTAGGGCAAGATAGGCCAACAAAATATCCACCATTAGATCTAAAACCTAATAATTAATGGTCTAGATTTACAATGTATCATTTATTTAATGTATGTCGACCATTTTAGTAGTTTCCTGAAAAAATTCAACAAAAATTTGTTTACACGCATCCCACTCCTCCCCCGTGATGCCATTTTATATTACACCTATAGGTGAAACTAGGATATATATATATATTATCCTATCAACAATAACCATTATATAATTGCAAGGTTGAGACATAATCTCCCCAACATGATGCAATTATTGGTCACTGATAGAATAACAATAAAATTGACTTCATATTCCAAAAATCTCCCTCTTGAATTCAAATTCCTCTCTTATGAATAAATCCTCATACTAAAAGACCAATGCCTATGCTGCCAATCATCAAGTAACATACAAGCCTAGAAAATTTTTGCACCAAATGAAATTCTCTCTACCAACATGGGATTTGTCAAAATATATGTTAGGTTTGCATCAATGTGTATCTTGGCCAAAGATATTTTTCCTCCTTCCACCACCTCACATACAAAGTGATATTGAGTATCAATATTCTTTTTTCTAGCATGATATGTTGAGTTTTGTGCTAAGTGTAAAGCACTTTGCTATCACAAAGCAACACCATATTGTTTTGCTTTACCTTCAATTCACCCATGAGTCTATGAAGCCATATTGCCTCCTTGATAACTTGTGTTGCTCCCATATATTCAACTTTAGTACTAGATAATGCCACCATTGTCTGCAACTTTGATACCCAACTAACTGCACCTCCAACTAAGGAGAAAATGTAACTTGTAGTGGACTTTATCTTATCTCTATCTCCACCAAAATATGCATCCAAATACCCATTGAACTTAAAAATACTCTCACTATAACAAATAGCAGCATCAAAAGTGCCTCTCAAATACTTGAGAATCCACTTCATAGCCATCCAATTCTCAGTACTTGGATTTTCCATGTAATGATTTACTAATCCCATTGCTTTTGCAATGTATGTTCTAGTGCACACCATGGAAAAAATAATACTACCAACTTATAATTATTATGGTACACAAGACATCTATCTTCTCTACTTCTATGCTAGGGCACTTTTTGAAGACAATTTAATATAAATAAGAAATGGAGTACTAACTAGTTGTGCATTCTGCATATTGAAGCGCTACAAAACCTTCTTCACATAATTTTTTTGTGACAACCATATTTTCCTATTATTTCTGTCTTTTTGTATCCTCATTACCAAGAATCTTATTTTCTCAACCTAAATCCTTGATCTCAAAATCCCTAGCAAGTTGAGATTTCAAATGGATGATTTTATTCATGCTGGAACATGTTACCAACATATCATCAACATTCAAAAGTAAATTAATAAAATTGTCTTCATCACACCTTTAAAAGTAGGCACAATGATTAGCCTCATATCCACTAAAACCCAAACTCATCATGAAGGAAACAAACGACTTGTACCAACACCTTGGCGCTTGTTTCAAACCATACAATGATTTTATCAACCTACAAACAAGGTTCTCCTTGTCTCTTTTCTCAAAACCTTTGTTTGTTGCATATAAATCTCATCTAAGAGATCACCATGCATGAAGGCTATTTTAACATCTAACTATTCTAACTCCCAGTCAATACTAGAAACAAGAGCTAAAAAAACTCTAATAGTACTTAATCATACAATAGGTGAAAAAAATTCATCGAAATCAATACCAAAATTTTGCGCATACCCCTTAGCCACCAACTAAGCTTTATACCTCTCCAAATTAATTATCATTTATGTCCCTTTTCAATTTGAAGACCCTCTCGTTCCAATGGATTCTTACCCCTTAGGTAATGACACAAGTTCCCATGTCTTGTTCTTATGAAGAACTTTCATCTCTTCCATGACTACTCTTCACTTGCTTGCACACTCAACTCCATAAGCCTCCTGATATGAACTAGGTTCACCAACATTTGTAAGGCATAAGCAAAATTATAAGTAGGAGAGTACCTTTCAAGTGATTTGGATACTCTAGTAAATCTCCTTATTGTTGGGAATAGGATGCCATTTAATTGCAATCCTAAACATATGTCATGTATCTCCTAAGTCCTTGAAAAGTTTTCCCCAACACTAGGATTAGAAAGAGATTAAATTCAAATGAAATGAACATGTAAATTGAGCTTTGTGATTATTCCTAAATAATAGGAACATGTGGGGACATCCAAGAAGATCTCCTACAAGATAGGAGCACATGGGATACCCACATGGAAGGTGGAACCCACCTTGCTTTAGTTAACTGTTTGGAGGATTGATAACACTTCAGTAATGCATGTTTTGTTCCTACAAAATGGGGATTGATATTTACATGAGTAGAGTGGCACTATCAATTTAGTATCAGATCATTTCAATTAAGTTTGGTTCAATTTAGTTCAGTTATCTTCAGTTGCATGTAGTTATTTTGAGTTGAATGCTAGTTGACTTGAGTTGACTTGAGTTGCACGACTAATGACTTCAGTTACATGACATATAACATGTGAATACTTTCAGTTAAGTGGGGATGATCAATCATGCGTAATGTTTGCATGAATTGGTGGAGAGATATGTTTCAGTTAACTAAGATTGACTTGGGTCCACCTTGGGCACCCAAGTCGACATCTTTCAGTTAACACCTTTTGCATGAGAAGATATTTACAAGGCTCAGTCAAGTGGGCCCATTCTTGGGCACCAAATTTGAGGTGATGTTTACAAGATATCTTCTTGACCAAAGTTCAGTTAAGTTTTCAGTTTGGGGTGCCTAAATTGAGGAAGACTTTGGTTTGACTTCATATTACATTGTGGAACTCTACTTGCCCAATCTAGGCATAGATTTTTGTGAGGAGCTTTATGCTCTTGGATTGTACAACTCTTATGAGTTTTACGTGATCATTATTTTCAATTAATTGTAGCAAGTGTATGAGAGTTCCATGAGATTTTATTGTAGGTTGTGAAGAAGGATTTTTGAAGGAAAGGAAGCATATCAATCAAGGATTGATACAATATTATTGTAATCTTTTTCTAAGGTTAAATAATACAAGCACTATTGATTCTGGTGGAGTTTTTCCCCAAAAGGGTTTCTCCATGTATATTCTATGTCACTTCTATCTTCTTGTCTCATTCTTCTACAATCTTTTGTCTCTTTCTACAATTGGTAAAATTGATCTAAACAGATTAATCATACACAAAGAATTGTGACAAAGAACACTTAATTAGATTTACAGTCTCATAGTTTTACAAGTTTTAAGCTACAATATTACCTTCATTTTTCAACACTTACAAGGGTTAATATATCACCCTATGGATCATTTGGTTATTGTTCATCTTGCTAATTTTCATCTAGTACTCGTAGATTATCATCATAAATTTCCACCTCAATTGGAATAACTTATGTATTGTGTTGTTCTTTACCTCTTTGGGAAAAATATAGACACCTAAAAATTGATCATACCTAATCACATTTGACTTTACCCTATCTAATCCTTCACTTTTTTCCTCCACTTTAATTACCTAAATATTTATTATTTAAATAATTAATTAATCCTTCACCTTTATCCCCACTTTTTTTAGATTGTAGGAATTGAACTAGTGTAATTAATATTTAATTGCACTTGCATAACTTTACTTAGGTTTTGCTTAGGTAATAATTAGTTTACTTAATTAATAAGTAAGCTTTATTTAGTTGAGTTGTCTTTAGGTCAACATTAGGGTTGCATACTTTGCTTTTATAAAGCAAATCATCTCATTGTAATATTGAATTCTTGAATATATCAATTTGCACATCTTCATGCAAAGCTCTGCTTTTTCATTGTTTTTCTCTTTTGTGGAAGGTGTTTAGGTTTGCATGTCTGATCTTGGTTTCTAACATGGTATCAGAGCCTTGACATGTAGCCCCTTCTCAAATTCTGCAGAAAATCATAGCAAAGTTCGTTCGGGGTTCCTCGAGGATTTTATGCCTTGAGTTCATCTATGCGGCATCTTGGATCAGATTGGGCTTCACCATTGGATTCAGAGCACTGGAAAAAGTCAGGATTGACTTTTATTTTGCAGATTTTGGTCATGGTTTTCCAGATCTATGAGGGTTTCAAGTTTCGTGTTTTTTTGGAAGCTCTAGAGGTAGCCAATTTTTTCAGAGCATTTTGGGCACAAACGAAGGCCACCATCCCGTTTGCAGCGGCCAAAAACCCTAAGAACGCCCTTCGTTTTGTTGATTTTGGGCCAGTTGATTTGGAAGGCAAAAAAAAAAAATTGCTAGGGAAGCCGTACGGCCTCCCTGGCACACTTCACAAGGTGTGGATTTCAAAAAAAAATTAAAAACTTTTTTTTTGGGAAACTTGTCGGCTTCCTCCACCATCTCATCGTCGGCCTCCACCCAACCTCCATGGGCTCCGACAGGCTTAGCCTCGGTCACATGGGGGACCGGGGGCCCTCCGCTAGCCCCTATGGGCTTATTTACAACAATTGCGGTCCTATTGAGGACTAGGGGCTCCACCCCAGCCCCCTGCGCTTTGCCTCTGGTCACATGGGTGATCAGGGGCCAAATTATTTTTGCAAGGTATCGGATTTTTGCGACGATGGCCAGATGGCCATCATTTTTTTGCAGTGAAGTGTTGACGTCATTGACCGTACAGCCCCTCCTTGCCCCTCCTAACCCCAATTTGCCCTAAAAGAACATTTTTTTTTTCTTTTTGGCATAACTTGGGCATACGGTATCGAAATTGGGCAAACGAGATATCGCTGAAAAGCTAGTTCCGAGAAATTTCCTATGGTGCAGTTTATTTTACAATATTTTTTTGTTTTACTACATTTATTACTATTTGAAGTCAGATGTACATTTTATGCTTTTGAGCTCATAATTTTTTGCCACGATGTTCGATTTTCGCTATCTTTGCAGTGTTGGAAAGGTATTGAGGAGCTCTATGTTGCTGCCCATGCACTTTTTCTGTATCTATCCCAGGTTGATCGCTTAGTCCAGATTTGGCCCGATGGGTTATTTGGAGATTACTTGGATGTTTTGGTAGTTGGGAGGGTGCAACTTGCATCTTTGCACTTTGTTTTTAGTAATACTTTCATTCATATCATCTACTAATGCTTCATGGATTCCAAGGTTGTTCCCGTTTGGAGTTTTCGAGTGTTCCGAGGCATCGGGTCTGCTATTGCTTTTTTCATGATTCTTTGAGTCAATCAGTGACTCTCATCCGATTTCAGTAGTAGACAGAAGTATCTTTCCTTGCTTGCTAGATTGCGGTTCTAGTGTTACTCTATAGTGTTCTTCCAATGCTTCTTTGCAACAGTTATCTCATTGTAGGGGGGTTGTCCCACTGGGTTTTCCTTCTCTACCTCATTATTGCATTTGTACATGGGTACCTGATCAGGCCTTGTTGCCGGGATCCATTCATGCTTTCTTGCATTCATCTTAGTTTTAGGTGCATGCTTATTTAGTCTCCCTAAGTTACACTTGTGGGGGGTGGTGTTAGTGTAATTAATATTTAATTGCACTTGCATAACTTTACTTAGGTAATAATTACTTTACTTAATTAATAAGTAAGCTTTATTTAGTTGAGTTGTCTTTAGGTCAACATTAGGTTTGCATACTTTGCTTTTATAAAGCAAATCATCTCACTGTAATATTGAATTCCTGAATATATTGATTTGGACATCTTCATGCAAAGCTCTGCTTTTTCATTGTTTTTATCTTTTGTGGAAGGTGTTTAGGTTTGCATGTTTGACCTTGGTTCTCGCAAGTACTAGGATAGATACATAATAATGCAACAACAGACCCGATGCCTCTGAACAATCTAAAACTCCAAACGGGAACAACCCTGGAATCTATGAAGCAACAGTAGATTATTGAATGATGAGATATTGAAATGAAGTGCAAAGATGCAAGTTGCACTCTCCCAACTGCCAAAACATCCAAGTAATCTCCAAACAACCCATCAGGCCAAATCTGGACTAAGTGATCAACCTAGGATTGATACAGAAAAAGTGCATGGACAACAACATAGAGCTCCTCAATACCTTTCCAACGCCGTAAAGATAGCAAAAATCGGACAACGTGGCAAAAAGTTATGAGCTCAAAAGCATAAAATGTACATCTAACTTTAAATAGTAATAAATGTAGTAAAATAGAATAATACTAAGAAATAAAATGCACCACAGAAACCTGCTCGAAACCGGCTTTCCGACAATATCTCGTTTGCCCAATTTCGATACTGTATGCCCAAGTTATGCCAAAAAGGAAACAACTACTCCTTTAGAGAAAACTAGGGTTAAGATGGGGCAAAAAGGTTTGTACAGTTGCTGACATCAGCACTTCACGAGCATAATTTTGATGACCATCTGGCCGTCGCCTCAAAAATCCCGTACCCTGCAAAAAAAATTGGTCCCTGATCACCCATGTGACCAGAGGCAAAGTGGATTGCGGCTGGAGTGGATAACCTTGTAGGGGCTGGCGAAGGGCCCCTGGTCTTCCATGTGATTGGGGCTAAGCCTGTCGGAGCCCACGGGGGCTGGGCGGAGGCCAGCGACGAGATGGTGGAGGAAGCCGGCGATGGTGGCGGGCCGGCAATCGCCTGGTGGCCACTCGGCAAAGGGTTTCTTCCGAACTGGGAGTGCCGGCGGGTTTCCCAAAAAAATAAGTTTTTGTATTTTTTTGAAATCCATGCCTTGTGAAGCGTGCCAAAGAGGTCGTACAACTTCCCTAGCAATTTTTTTTTGCCTTTCAGATCAACTGGCACAAAATCAATGAAACGAAGGGTGTTCTTAGGGTTTTTGGCCGCTGTGAATGCAATGGTGGCCTCCGTTTGTGCCCAAAACGCTCCTAAAAATTGGCTACCTCCAGAGCTTCTGAAAAAACACGAAATTTGAAACCCTCACAGATCTGGCAAATCATGACCAAAATATGCAAAATAAAAGTCAATCCTAACTTTTTCTATCGCTTTGAATCCAATGGTGAAGCCCGATTTGATCCAAAACGCTGCATAGATGAACTCAAGGCATAAAATCCTTGAGGAACCCCGAATGAACTTTGCAATGATTTTCTCCAGAATTTGAGAAGGGGCTGCATGTCAAGGCTCTGATACCATGTAGAAATTGAAAAACCAACTTCACAGTCCCCAAGAATCACCTGCATGCAATCACCTATCACATGCAACAGATATCCAAAACAAACAAGAGGATGTTTTGTAAACTCTCAAGCAAGAATGTGCAAGCTAAAACCAGAAAATGATTATTGAATAAAATCAATTTGCACATCTTCATGCAAAGCTGTTCTTTTTCATTGTTTTTCTCTTTTGTGGAAGGTGTTTAGGTTTGCATGTCTGATCTTGGTTTCTAACATGGTATCAGACCTGTTTTTTTAAAAAAATTTACTAGGTATTTGATATTACTGTTTGATCTTAGCCTCTAGTTTTTCAATTATTTTCTTGGGATGTGTGCAATAAGGCTATTTTTTTGAGATCAACGAGCATTGTTTCTAACAGGAATCGGAATCAGGTAGTCGCCCTCTATAAACTGTAGTGCACCTAATAAACTTTTTTCATGTGACCGATGATGCTAGCACAACACGCCCTTCGGTACCACGAGGATGGTGGGGAGACTAGACCTCGTGATCTCTTTCCTATAACAAAATGCTTTAGCCAATCAAGCTAGGCCCACCGCCCCACCTTTATCCCCACTATAAGTAAATAAATATTTTTTATTTATTCAATTAATTTATCCTTCATGTTTATCCACCACTTTAATTAAATAAATAAAAAATTAATTAATTTATCCTTCCACATCACTCTTCTCCAGTAATTGATTAAATACTTTTATTATTATTTAATTAATTACTGAGAGTCACATGAATAACTAAGACCTTGTATAGATTCATTGAACCTAAACACTTGCCAAAGGTCAAACTAACATTTCATCAAATCCATCCATTTTATAATACATCTCCAAATCCTAGCCATTCACATAAGGATATTGCTCCAATCCAATCCTAAATCTAACCCTTATCCCTCATGCTACACTTGTAACATGACTAAAACTTCTGATCCAAGCCTTAATCCTCATTCCATCCTAGCAATCCATCAACCAATCTATCTTGGCCCTTGACTTCCATCTTAGAAATTCTATAAATGAGAGGCCCTCTCATCCCATTTGAATATCTTCTCACATCCTATTGTTATGCTTTGAATTTTCTATCTACTTCTTCCATAGCCTACCTAATCTTCCATTATCTTATTCTCATGCTATCCATTTGATCTATCATTATATCAATCATATCATCATGCTACTAGTTTCATAAGCAACCACATTCCTCCATCAACACATCAAAAGATAAAATCAAGTGGAGATAGGGTGCACTCTACTTTAGCTCTATATGAGAAGAAAAAAAGGTTTTAGGTGAAGGTACTGTGTGTGTATTGTATTATCTTCTATTCTATTTACTTTAAATATTTTCTTGTCCTCACCTCCCAATATATGTACCTCTTGTGTAGGAATTTTGATGTGTTTAAATTTTCATTTATGTCATCTTGGTCAAACAAGCATGAAGCAAGTGAATTCTCATCCCAATCCTTATTTTTTCAAGATAATGAGATCATGGACTAATATTTGATAATCATTGTGGAGGTAGCTCCATCCTCTTCCTTTATCACCATGGTGACTTGTTCCACACTTTGTGAAGTCTTCCACTTGTGCCACCATGTTTGCAATATTGGTGATGATTGTCTTGTGTGTCATTTCTTTGTGATGGCACCTTGTACATGTGAAAGTGTGTTTAGTGCAACATGTAAATGACACACTTGTAAGATGAAAAAATTATTCACGATCTTTGGTCCATTAACATATTGGGAAAAAGTTTGGGGTATTACATTAGATTAAGGAAACTATATTGTATTTAGATTTTTTATATATCAACATAATCATTTTCTCTCTTTTGCTATTGGGTTTTTTCTAAAAGAAGGTTTCCCAAGTTAAACCTAGTGTCTTATGTGTACTATGGATTGTGTATAATTTTATTTCTTCCATAATATTTTTCTAATTGAATTGAAACAACATAACCATAATTTGATCACATAATCTAAAGTTCTTGGTAATCAAGTTACTAGTATTATGAATTAATTTGCATCATCAATAATGCTTGGAAGGTTTAGTAGTTAGTGTTTTGGTTACTTACTTGGTTTGACCAATCTCTAAGATATAGTCTTAGCTTTGCCACTCTTCCATTTGGTCAAACTCATTGATTCAATAAGATGAAATTTTTTTTAGCATCATTAGCACATTTTGTGTAACAAAAACTATCAAAAAAATGTATCCAAATATTTTAAGACCTTTGGGATCTACTCAACCTTAGTTGGAAATCTTGGTACTAGTTTAAGCTACAATTCAAGATTAGTTACAAAGACAAACAACTAGTGTTGGAAATTCATAATCTTGTACCACCAACCCTTACTATTCTCCATGTAATTTCCTAAAATGTTGGAGGTACCCTAATGCATGCAACATTTAATTCTTCCCTCTCAAGGTTATTTATAAGTAAATTTTCACCTATATCCTTCTCGTGTGCCATATTAACACCAAACATGTTGGAAGTATGGATAAGATCAGTCTGTATGTTGTCATTGATGTCACCATGTTGTTTATGATATCAGATTGGTCTAGTGCCCTATACCAGTGTGCATAAAAGGTTTACACCCTTTGGTATTTGATCCGGTATTTTGGTGCATATATTCTCTCCGATAATCATCATTGTTTAAGGTTTTGAGAAAATACTTATGATCACTAGAAGCATGTATGTATGTATGGTGTGTTGGCATCGATTTTGGTGACTACATCTCGTTATTAGGTTAATCATGGCCGACCTAATAATCAGTTAATAGTTTAACATGTATTGCAAATATATGTTCGACCTAAATTTGGTTCCACCCGACATAATATTGCATGACACATGGTTGAATTACTTTTGGATAAGATTTGTATGAAGCCGACAGTTATCTTTTTGTAAATATGTATTGCATTCAATTAGGCCAACCTATTGATGCATGTCGACATATCAAATATATATACAAGATGATTTGTAGATGAATTGTGAGTAGTGGAATGCGAATGTGAGTGATGTGTAAATGTGAGTTGATATGCAAAGTGTGTGAGTAGAAGGATAAAGTGTTGTCTGCTATCATGCAAGCGAATACTCTGAGCATCATAGGAACTGAATGTGCACTTGTGGTGTAATTCCATCAGTTCATATTCTGGTTGTAAGCCATTTTGTTTCTATAATTTATGTAGGTAGTGAGCCTCCATGTTTGGATAGTGAGTCCTTGTAAGTAGTGAGCCTCTTTTTTAATTGGTATTGAAATAACTATATATTGTCAACTAATCCTCACCATGGTTTTTTCCCTCATTGGGTTTGCCACGTAAAAAAATTGGTGTTCTTGTGTTATGCGCCTTCATGCTTTGTTCCTGCTCTTCTTTGTTCTATGCATTAAAGTTAGTAATGGTATTGATTCACCCCCCCTCTCAGTATCTTGAATATTCAACAATTGGTATAAGAGTTTTGGTTCCTCTGGAGAAGTCTAAAAGCTTGAGGGAGATCCTATAGATTGAACAAATGGATAAAGAAGAGCTCCAAACTACCCTTGAAGATCTTGACAAGGTTGAAATTTAAAAAATAGATCTAAAAGAAAATCTTGACGAAGCAAATGAATGCATCCGAAAATTGAAAGAGCAATTAAAGAAATTCAAAGAAAGACATAGAGAAGTGAGTGAGCAACTAAAACAAGCAAATGAAGAGAATACCAAACTAAAGATGAAAATGGATGAAAAGAAGAGAGTTGAGGAGTGTCTGAAGACAACGATACAAAGCAACTCTGATGTTTGCTAAAGGATTGAACAAGAAGTGATGAATCTAAAAGTAGAATTAGAGAAAGAAAAACTACGTGAAGATGATTTCAAGACAAGCTCCACCAAGCTTGATGAATTGATAGCTGGACAAAAACCTTCTAAAGACAAAGGTGGTTCAGGTAATGAAGTTGGTGAAAAGATGCATAATTCAAATCAAGTAAATAATCAGAAGACTCAAGATAAAGGGAAGAAAAAAAGAAATCCAGGAAGGAAACCACCTATCAGACAACCAAATGCACAAAGGTACCCATCATTCAATGGTGTTTGTTTTTCATGTAATAAATCTAGTTATAAGGCAACTAAGTGTAAGAGTAGGATGAATTAGTTTTCTGGTCCCTTCTCCGGACAATACTATACATGCAAGAAGATCAGACATAAATCTACTGAATGCAATTCTCAGGTAAGAATGACTAGTCGGGTGATGATGAATAGATTCAATAGAGGAAGGATAAATCAATATTTTGATGGATATTGCTATATGCGTAACATGTTTGGGCATAAAGAAAATCAATGCATAATAGGTATTGATAGAAATCAAATGAGACAGAGAAATGTTGTCTATTATAATTACAAAAAATTGAGACATATTTCAAAGGTGTGCAAAAGTAAAAAGGGAAAGAAGTCTACTCCAATGAAAGATGATGAACCGGTGAAAAAGATTGACAAAGAAGAGGTTAAGTAGGAAATGAGCAAGATATGGAAGAAGAAAGAAGAATCAGAGTCTACTGATGTGTTTGTACCCTCATCTGGTGCAGATGATTCCTTCGGGAATTAGACCTAGCATGATCTTAGGGGGAGCTATATTAGAAAATCGCTTAAACCCCCTAGAAATATGATGTGTCAGATGCTGGCACGTGGATATGTTGTAAGGAATGGCTGAACAAAGGTGATGAAAAATAAATCGGAAGAAAAAGTGCGAGCATGTTCTTTTGTGGATTAATTTAGGGTTTCCCAGTGCAGAGGAAGAAAGTTTTTATCAAATTTTTGAAATTAATGCGATTTAGGGAAAAATGATGGTGTATAAAGCATAATCTTGCAAGTCATTTTGATCATCTAAAGCAATTGAAAATTTTGAAGAGCGACTTGGAACCTTTTGTGGAGCGTTTCTAAAGAAATTTGGAGCATCTCCAAGAGATCTTTGTGGACATTCGAAAGCAAGCGACGAAAGTTTCACTCTTGTACTCACAAAGGAAGGTAAAAGAAGAAATTTATGTTGAATTCGAAGAAGTTAAGCATTATAATGGAATCTTCTAATAGAGGATTGAGTGGAAATATCCCACTGAGGCTAAAAGGAGTCGAGCTGGATGAGTTCAATCATCAAAAGATAAATAAAGTGGAATTAGGGTTGGAATCGAGTGTCTTACAAAACTTACAAACCCTAGGTTTGGATTTGTGGGGAGAATTTCCTTGGATTACTGACAAAGAATTCATCTTGTTCCTATTGAGTAAATTCAAGGATGACAACATTGTATTGGATAAACCCTATCCCGCTATGAAGGAAGTGATTGGGGCTATCACTGGGCTATGTAGCATTAGAGACCTTTTCAGAAAGAAGACTATAAAATACAAGGAAGTAGAGGAGTGACGGGAGTTGACAAAGATCCTCGAGCATTGTTGATTGATACTATTATCAATCCATCTATTAGGTATGTTGCGTATGGAATTTCCTATAAAAGTTATTTCAGAAATTGAGATGGCTCTACTTCGGCCATCGTCGTGTATTTGGCGCATAAAATTGTAAAAGAGAATAAGCAGTTTGATCTGTGTGGATTAATTCTTGAAAATTTTATTGAAAAATTTCAAATGTTGTTGGTAGAAGGATACCTTTTCCATTTTGGGTCCTTACTTACATGTTTGGTACTCTATTTTTTGGACTCGTTATCGGGAAAGGAAGGTGTTAAGTGGGAATCTGGGATTCCCGTTGCAAGACAAATATATAGATATTTGAAAGGCTTAGAAGATAAAGTAAGTAAGTGCATGTAAAAAAAAATTCTTATCTTTGCAGAAAGATATAAGCTTTGGTTTGGTTGTGTCTAGTCAATTTGAGGAAGGTTCTACCTCCAGAACAAAAGAATTGGAAGTTGTCATTAGTGATTCCCCTCGGGAATCAAAGAAAAGAAAGAAAAAGAAGAATCTCTACTTGGATCTGAATCTTTTGATCCAGATGACATCCGGTCTATGCTAGTTAAAGGCAAGTTGAAGAAAATTGGTGAGTTATGGAATATAGCCTCCCCTGTTGATAGACTCAAGATTGATGAAGCTCTAGTTGAGTATCTACTTCGAAAAGGTATTGATGTATCAATTGTTTCCGATTCCTTGCCAGAAAATTTAGTTGAAGTGGTTGAAGAAATAATGTTGCTTGAAGGTTCCGAAGGATGCAAGTTGGAAGCCTTGGCTGAAAAGAGATGTTCTAAAGCTAATAAGAGGTTATCTGAACTTATCATGGAGATGAAGAAGTGTATCAAAGAAATGTCAGATATCTAAAAATATTGTCTCCAATGGCCTACTGTGGTTGATCATTTCAGAAGTAGGATTGAAGCAATTGAATTTAAGGTAAACAACATTGGAAAGAACTTTGATATCTTTGAAGACAAATAAGGGAAACAAAGACTGAGAGTTGGTGAATTGTAAGTTGAGTTGATCATTGTACAAAGATAAAGAGATGATGTGGTGAAAAATTTATGGCTTCTTAAAGTGATTGTTGAGGTCCGGTTAGATCATCTTTCTTGAATACTTACTGACGCAAAAGATTGTGAAAGACAGTGCTCATCTGTAGATTGGTCATCTTCTTTCACACTGTTGTCTCTATTGGAAAGCATATGCACGAGAATGGATTATGCGGTACTTGAATGGAAGAAGTTATATCCAATTATCAAAGAAATATACAAGAAAGTGTTTCAGGTGAAAAGTGTTATTCTTACTTGAAGGAACTTTGAAAGGTTAATGTTTGAAAATTTTGAAAGGTTAGAAGAATCCAAAAGAATTGGATTTTTTTTGCAATTTTGAATGTCACCATGTTTACGTTTCTTTTTTTCGATGCCCTTTTCCATTGATGTCAAAGGGGGAGAGATTTGGAAAGTTGGGGAGAGACTTGGAGAGATTGGAGGAGAGTTTTTGAATTGGAATTTTTGCACATGTTGTCATCAATGCCAAAGGGGGAGATTGTTGGAAGTATGAAGAATATCAGTCTGTATGTTGTCATTGATGTCACCATGTTGTTTATGGTATCAGATTGGTCTAGTACCTTGAATCAGTGTGCAGAATAGGTTTACACCCTCTGGTATTTTGGTTAGCATATTCTCTCTGATAATCATCATTGTTTAACATTTTGAGAAAAGGCTTATTATAACTAGAAGCATGTATGTATGCATGGTGTGTTGGTATTGGTTTTGGTGATTGCATATCGTTATTAGGTTAATCATGTATGACCTAATAATCAATTAATAGTTTAACATGTATTACAAATATATGTGCGACCTAGCTTTGGTTCCATCCGAAATAATATTGCATGACACACAGTTGAATTAATTTTGAAGAAGCTTTGTATGAAGTCGACAGTTATATTTTTGTAAATACATATTGCATTCAATTAGGCTGGCCTAATTGATGCATGTGGACATATCAAATATATATACAAGATGATTTGTAGATGAATTGGGAGTAGTGGAATGTGAATGTGAGTGATGTGTAAATGTGAGTTGATATGTAAAGTGTGCGAGTAGAAGGATAAAGTGTTGTTTGATGTCATGCGAGTGAATACTCTGAGCATCATAGGAACTGAATCTACACTTGTGGTGTAATTCCATCAGTTCATGTTCTAGCTAAGCCATTTTGTTTCTATAATTCTGTACGCAGTGAGCCTCCATGTTTGGACAGTGATTCCTTGTAAGCAGTGAGCTTTTGTATTTGGCAGTGAGCCTTTTTTGTTACCAATATTAAAATAACTATATATTATGAGCTAATCCTCACTGTGGTTTTTTCCCTCATTGGGTTTTCAAAGTAAAAATCTGGTGTTCTTGTGTTGCATGCCTTCATGCTTTGTTCCTGCTCTTCTCTGTTCTATGCATTAAAGTAAGTAATGGTGTTTGTTCAATAAGAAAAAGAAGATACTGATTCACCCCCTTCTCAGTATCTTGAATATTCAACAAAACATATGTGCAAGTTCACTCAATCCAAGTGGAATAAGCTTAGAATTTGGGTTTCATAGTCCAAAGTAGATGCATAGTCCTAAATAATAGCCTAGAAACATATCAAGTTGCCAATCGGTTCTTGCCTCAAGTTCATTCAACCCCCTCCTACTTGCTCCTACCAAGCTAGAATCCATCAAGCATGTGTTTTGTTTTTTCCCCCATGTTTGAAAGCTTTGAATTTTCCTCATGTCATTTGTTAGCTTCACATGATGTCATTCAGACATTTACAAAATTGTTATTATCAAGTTTTTTTGGAAGTACTAATGTATTGCTACTTTCTCACACTTACTATTCCCTTTGGAGATTGAAATTCAATTGATTTATGCTATTTTTTGTTTCATATTTTAAACTTATCTATAGTACAACAAGAGCAATTGAAGGTGAATAAGAACCTTGAAGAGCAAGTGAACTACTTATAATCGTAGCCATATAGGCTTTGGACAAAAAGAAATAAGACACAAATTTCAAGATTTCTTAGATTGTGAAGGAGTTTATCCGACTCTCCTCCACCTCCAACACTCTTCTTAACGATGAACCAAGGGTTGGATCATTGAGGCAAGAGTAGTGGATACATTAGTACAACTTCTAGCTACATCTTATTCATCAATTTATGAGTGAATTATACTTCTACTTCTAGTAGTTTTGTCTCTTGATGATAATAAGTCTATATTAGGGTCCTTAGTGTGCTTCCTGAATTGTTATCGATGTCAAAATCTAGTATTGATAAAGGGAAAATGACATCTCCACTTTCCCTCTACAATTTATTTGCTTGCCTAGAAAATGATGAGAGCATGGTGGCAAATGGAGTAGTGTAGTTCCTTGTTGAAGATGCCACAATCCTCAAAGACTAGGGAAAGAGCCCATACACCTAATCAATTTGGTGGTGATTGAATTTGGAAGGAAGGCCATGAAAAGTGGCATAAACATGCCCAAAGGCTTGATTGATACCTTGGTTTGGAAAAAATATCCCAAATTCCAAGAATTAGTTGCATATATACTAGAACTTTTGAAATATAGTAGCTCGATTTAACAAAAGGCTATGATGCAGGAATGAGTAGTCCCTTTTCTATTAGAGCTTGCATTATTGATAACTAAACTTGCTCAAAATAGAGCTATGTGAATTTTGCAATGTCTAAGGGATGACAAGCACAAGATTGCAATGCTTATTTTTGGTCCAATGGCTACTTAAGTCTGTGATACAAAGAGACAATCAAGTTCTTTGGTTGATATGATTGAAATTATATTGTACAAGAGGGTTGTAATAGATGCGGTTAGGTAGTGTTTTCAAGGGCACATGGATCATATTGTTAAACAAGCCAAGGTGCACACATCATGCGTTGAGTCTTCCACCAAATTGAAATCTTTGATAAGTAGTTCTAGTTCAATAAGCTTTTCTTACTAATGATTGAAATATTTTATATTTCTTTGTCTAATTTTTTTTGTAGCAACAATATTTAGATTAAAAGAAGTTTGTTCTAGCAAAAATATTTGAATTGCATATTTTTCTTCACAAATAAATTATGCCCTAAGACTAGACTACCTTAATAGATCATATAACGTAACTTCACTAATAGGTTTTTTAGGTGATAAAAGCTACTGAATGCCATTTAAGTGTATGATATTAAAAGATTAGATTATTTAATTTTTGAAATAAAAATACACTCTGAATAATTAAAATGAGATTCCAATTGAAAAAATTTATAATTCATTAAACGTATTTAAATTGATCATTGAGAACATTGATTAAAAGATCACTTAATATTGAAGTTTGAACACCTTTTAGCACTAATTTTTTTCTTAAATCCCTTCATAATTATGATAATGTTTTTTTTTTAAACTGCAAGAATCGAAGCTACTAAATGCCATTTAGGTGTATGATATTAAAAGATTAGATTATTTAATTTTCGAAATAAAAATACACTCTGAATAATTAAAATTCCAATTAAAAACATTTATAATTCATTAAACATATTTAAATTGATCATTAAGAACATTGATTAAAAGATCACTTAATATTGAAGTTTGAACACCTTTTAGCACTAACTTTTTTCTTAAATCCCTTCATAATTATGATAATGTTTTTTTTTTTAGACTGGAGGAATCGAGTAGCACGACCCCCTATAAACCGCAATGCGTTTGGTAAACTTTTTAACGTGACCGACGACGTTGGTGTGACACGCCCTCCGGTACCACAGGAGTGGAGGAGACTAGACCTCGTGACCAACCGAGCTAAGGCCCCTGCCCATAATTATGATAATGTTGAAATTGCTCATCATATTTTTTTTTTTTTTGAAGGTTTGAATTCATCATCATTTAGATGACTACTACAATGCTCAACCATTACACCAAGCGCCCTTCGACAAAATTGCTCATCATGATGCAGCCTAAAGTCTTTTGAGATGCTTTATAAGATCTAGAGAGCCTCATGGTCTCATGGTGGCTTCCTGCACTTGTTCTATGAATTAGTGATTAGAGGTGACCATATTTCTTTTGAAACTCCTTCCATAATTAAAAAAATATAGAGGATAGAGTCACTCTAGATGCATTAAAACGAAAGGGCATCCAATGGCCAAACACTAACGTTTTCAAAATTTAAACTGGATCTAATCCACAGGGGATGTCTCATCTCGATGCCCATGCAATTAATACACTAACGGCCGTCAAATGAAAGAAAAAAGAGGCCTTCAGTCCTTCCGATGACATCAATTACCTCTCGCATAGAGTACGAGCCGGGGCAGGATTCGACCTTGTAACCTGTGCACGACCATGGTGTTAAAGCCAGATTTAATTACTGGTTTTAAAATGAAGGATAGTATGTTGTGTTATTAAGGACGCCTGCAAGTTCCATTAAAGCTAAAATTAAAAAATTATGAACGAATACGATTCCCCTCATTAAAGCCCCCTTTAATTAAAAACCCAATGAAATTTCATTGCATTTTGGTTATTAAAAAACATGAACGAACATAAAATTTGCCATCTATCTGTGCGCCAAACCGAGAGGTTGACCCTGCTGAAGGGGAAGGGGGAGGATGATAATGGGGTTCTGCGCGGTTAATTATATAGAGGTCAATCGGCAGTCGCTGTAGGCCATGGTAACCTGAGATTTTACAGTATTTTGGGTTGGAAAAAGTAGACCTGTAGCCCTGTCACAGAACTTACAGGTATGTGAAAGTATTGGATTTGCATTTGGGTGTGCTCTTTTGGGAGAAAATTTTGGTGGGTGTGTTGAGTTTTTATGTTTTTAGTAATGGGTTTTCTGTGGATGTATTGATGCAGTTATGTATAAGAATCAGCTTCAAGAGCTGGCACAGAGAAGCTGCTTCAATCTGCCTTCTTATGCTTGTATCAGGGAAGGACCAGACCATGCGCCTAGATTCAAGGCTACTGTGAACTTCAATGGAGAAGTGTTTGAGAGCCCCAACTACTGTAGCACTCTAAGACAGGCTGAGCATTCCGCTGCAGAGGTTGCACTCAATGCTTTGGCTACCAGAGGTCCTGCCAGGTCTCTCGCTGCCAGAGTTTTGGTAAGTTTTGGGAGTTTTTGGGGGTACATTTTCTGGATTGGTTCAGTTATGATTAGTATTTTATAGATAGGATGACGATATTCACTATTTTTGGGGCTTTATTGACTGTATAGGACGAGACGGGGGTGTACAAGAATTTGCTGCAAGAAGTAACTCACAGGGCGGGGTTGAGTCTTCCTATGTATACTACTGTCCGGTCTGGGCCTGGGCATCTTCCAGTTTTTACCTGCACTGTGGATCTTGCTGGGATAAGTTTTACGGGTGAGCCTGCCAAGACTAAGAAGCAAGCGGAAAAGAATGCTGCAATGGCTGCCTGGTCTGCTCTCAAGCAATGTAAGTACAGTGAAAAACCAATTGTATATCTTTACATAGCTGGGTATTGATTAATGGATGTCATGAGTTATTTTCAGTGGTTTCACTGTTTCTCACCCACTAGTTAAATTCGCAAATTTATTTGGTGTTGCATTCATTTGCCGTAGAGTGTGGTTCTGGGAGCGACTTTTCGTTCAATCTTAGGAACTTTTTCTGTGATTTAGTTGATTTATGAATGTTTCTGCCTTCTTGGTATGAATTTTACTTCTAATTGTGTCATAAGATTCGTTGTCATGGGAAAATGTTACATTTGATTTGCACATGTAAGTCGTATGAGTTTTGGGTGTGGTTTTTTTTTCAATGGTGAGATACCCTAAACGAATTTTACAGTTAAGCATTAATATGGGCATGGTATGCATGCAAGGTATGATTTCAATGTTGTTTGATCTTTTTGGACAGTGGCACATCTAGGGGGTTCATCTTCATCTCCATGGGATGCAGATGAAGACCAAGAGCGGGAGCAAGAGCAGATCACTATTGCTAGAGCTCTTTCAAATCTAAGGGGCAGAGATGATGCAGGTTGCTTGTCTCACCAGCAGGTGCTGCAGAGGAGAAGGATTCAAGCTCAGAGAGACAAACATTCTCTTGTTTCAGTCCAAAGTCCAAGGTATCATTCTCAACCTCCGCAGCAGCAGCATAACAGGGTTCTTACACTGCCTACATTGCCTCCCCCTCCACCTGCCCCTGCTCCAACTGGGTCTAAGCTACTGCCGTTCATAAGGTCCATATTCCCCCAAAGAAGCCAACAGCCACAGCAGCACGAGACTCTTCAATCACCATCCCCATCGTTATCACCTCTCCCCAGGGACTCTTTCAACAGGGCCACTCCAAACGTGAGCTCCTTCCATGACATACCCACATATCCCAAGGTGGAAAATAGGCCTGCGTCAAGGGTTATACCAATGCAAATTAGGACTAGATTGGGAGCTTCCATTCAGGAAGTTACAATTCCTCTGGAAGAACATCAGAGAGATGAGGATGAATGGCTTCATGGAGGTGATACTTCAACCAGAGGAGACAATAAGAACACAGCAGGAGCAACTAGCAGCTGGAGTTGGGGTAGTGCAGCTAACGCATTTGCCGCATTTGGGTCTAATAATACTACATCCGGATCTTCATATTCAATGCAGCAACCTCCACAGAATTTCAACTTTCCAAGTACCCATCAATCATGTACTGTATATGGAAACCCCAGTTCTAGTAGTTCTAGGTGCCTTAGACCTGTTTCTTCCTTGGATGTTTCTCCGGTAACAATTAGGTCTACAGTTCCAGTCTGCTCAGCACCTCCTCCTAGAAGGATCATATCAGATTCAAACAATAATGGGTCCAATTTTGCAGCTCCTGGCATCCGTATTAGATCAGTAATACCTGTCTGCTCAGCTCCACCTGTCCCACCAGGATTTCCCTCACCAGGTGACCGTGAGGTTGCTGAATCTAGCCATAGAGCACAAGCTGCCAAAGGGGTCGATGAAGATGAGTGTGAAGGTGACGGTGATCCAGACAAATTGATGCAAGAGTTGAATATGAAGCTTCAGCTATGAACTGAAAGTGAATATAGAAACATTAGTTACTGAAACACATATAGTTGTTATCATTTTTACAGGTTTATAGCTTTTTTCGAACACCAAATGTGCTGTTCTTTTGCACTTAGTGCAATTCAGAGGAAAATCATTTTTTTGGGTGCCAATCTAATATCAAATGATATGAGCATTTTTCATTTTTCAGAATGCCTTTTGTTTAAAAGTTCGGGATGATATGAGGAGAGAAGTGTATATTTTGACATAAAATCCTGGATGGCAAACTGTTATTTTTGTAATGGGTGCTTCTCTTTTCGTAAAGGCTTCTGTTACAACTAAAAAAGTTGATTGAAAGTACTGCAATTTCAGAGGTAGATGTCGTTTTGTGCAGACCCTGAATTTCTCTTGTATGTCGTTTTATGCTAACAATGTTTGTGCTCATTTGATCTTCTTAATTGTATTAGAAAAACTTTCTTTGGCCTCTTAACTCTGATTTAATCAAATTTTGTGCTTAATTGGATACAAAACTCCAAATTTCTACACTGGCATTTTAAATTGGAAAATGGGAACAAGGCCGATCTCTCTCCATCATTTTTCTTGGAACCCTGGTAAAACTTTTCCAATGTGTTTGGGTTGACGAACAAGGGATTTTGTTATTAAACTATGTGATTTGATATTTCATTTCTGAACTGTTTGTTTGGAGCCAGGTGATGGGTAATGTAGATGTGTCAACTATGCAGCGGAATCTCCAAATTGACATAAAATAAATTATTTAGTTTTTTAATCCATCTTGATTTGATCTCACATTGTGACATTGTTCAGTACAATGTATTAAATCATTGAAGCTCATTAAAAAAAGAGCAACAGAGCGCCAGATCATTAGGTCAGGTTAAAGACATTATCAGTTTCATTTAGAAAAAAAATTATCAGTGTCATTTGGGTGGTGGGATTCATTAACTTAGTAGAAAACATATAGTCTGTAGTGTTGGATTTGGATTCTGAAACAGGGACTAGATTTTATTGCGATCTTAATAATGGAGAGATTAGATTTTATTACAACCTTAATAATGGATCATAATGGAGAGATTAGATTCTATTACAACCTTAATAATGGATTTGCGATCTTAATAATGGAGAGATTAGATTTTATTACGACCTTAATAATGGATCAGGGAGTGTGATCCGAAATGATATAAAAAATCTCAGCAATTTTTTAACAAACATTTCAATTTATTTACTGGAAACATAATGTCAACATAATATCTCTGAGGGATCTGCAATACAGTACTGGGCTATGGAATCCCTTTCTTCTGATCTGTAGGATTAATGTGTTAATTATGTGGATTGAATGTAGTGGGTATGGGTGTTTAATAGTTTATAACTTTAATGGAAAAGTAATGAAATGGGTTGTTGAGAAGTCATGGGATGAAGAAGCCGGTCAGAGGCGGGAATTAATTTGAGAGGCGAAAGGAGATAGTTTTTGTTGGCATTCGAGGAGGAGAAAGGTGGCAGCGAATAAATGGAGAGATAGAAGTTGAATGGGACAAGCACAAGCAACGTCAATTAAGCCTGCAATTAATAGGCCTAATAATGAAAGTGAGAAGTGGGTCAGTGCCCAAACATTTATTGCACACAAGTGGTAGATCAAACTTTTTGATATCACTTGGGAAAAAGCTAAAATAACCCTGCACTCTCCACGTGGCATCCTTTATGTAATGGGTTTCCTATGTATGTAAAGACAGACTTTTTAAATGGTTATGTCATTTTGCTCTTGAATGTCAAAGCCCACTTGAGCTCTCACATAATGGAAAGTCAATTAGTATGGCCAAAAAAATCTGAATCAGTGGGCTTGAAAATTTGTAGGCCACTTCATTGTAGAGACTTGACTACCATGCAAATGATATTTATTGCAATTCCTTCCATCCCCATCTTGACCCACTTTTGCTTAGCATGCAAACAAACAGCAATAAAAATTCTTGGTACTATTAGAATGGTTTCTAAGATCATTCCTTTTCAAGTCATATTGTATTTGGAAAAATATCAATCATTTTAGGTGGAGTCTATATCTTTAAGCCATCTATCATCCCTGGCTTGTTTTATCTGTCACTCTGGTTGTCCTTCTCAACAACCATTTACCCCTTAAAATGGGTTATGAATTCATCTTTGCCTAACGGACTTTAAGAATTTTTTTCACTATTTGTATTTTTCTGGTTGACGACTCTTTTGGATGTACCTGACATTGTTATAAAATTCCTATCAGCTCACCTATTACACCCTCTAAAAAGTCTAAGTGCAAATTAAATAAAGCTCTGAGGTTATACGTCTCTGATTGACACTGATAATTTTAAGACTCTGCATTGGCCGTGCAAGCACTTGCATACACCTGGCATCACAAGTTTAGTTTGAATTGATAACCACTATATAAATCTGAGAAGAGTCAAGGCATGTCCTTTTTGCAGTATGTAAAGAAAGAATTCCTTGTTCTACTTCCCAAAGTAAATTTTTGGGGTTTAAAGATTTTTTTAAAGCTATTCATCACCCAAAATGGGCTTTTCAAAAGAGTTTATTAATGTAGGCAAAAGTTTGTACGTTGAACTTTTCAGCTCCTGCTTTACATCACTTTACATACACGTTTTTAGCTTTTTGTTTTTCATATATGTTTTTTTGTTTTGAAGATTTCTCAAACATTTTAAAATTAACCGATTTTTATATTTTGAAAATTTCTCAAACATTTTAAAATTAACCGATTTTTATATTTTGAAAATTTCTCAAACATTTTAAATTTAACCAATTTTTTATATTTTTTAAGGGGTTGGGTCTTAAAGGTTCTATTTATGTATAGGGTTATTTATTTAAATGTATTATTTAATTTGGCTTTTTATTATATAAAATTAATGAACAGTATATAGAGATTTAATTAAAATAGAATAACACATTCATCAGTTTAATTATTGATATTTTATTTACTTTAGTATTTGTTTTTTATTATTATGGTGGAATTAGTCTTGGTGTTTGATTGTTAACAAGTTTGACGGGTCTTATTTGTTGTGAGGGTAGGTCTCAACAATTCTTTTCAGTATCACCTAATATTTCATTGCATAATAATATATTATAACAATATATTTTTGTAGACATGGAAGGTCAAATTACATTGTGAATAAAATTTGCACCATTTAGGACATGATTATTTTATTTGGACCAAAATGTAAAGTGATGGTATGCAAACATAAAATTTGGAGACTTTGTTCAATTTTTTTTGAAAAACCTAGTCAATTTTTGTTGTTTGCAATTATTTTGAGAGATTCAGTTCAATATTTGTCATTTGCTTTCAATGCATCTAATTTTAGGTGATTTTGGGCTATATAGTTTTGAGTATCAAAATTAGCTAATTTATTGCATGCTTAATTTTTAGGTTTATTATATTTATCATATTCGCTAATGCAATTGTCTATGTAAGTTATGTTTAAATTTAATTGATTATATTCATTTATAATCCCTGGTTATTTTGTACAATGTCTTTTTATCTTTTTCATTTTTTGCGTACTAGAACTTCAAACTCATATAGGGATTTGACTTTGCATTATATATACACATATAATTTAATTCAAATATAAAATGTGTGTGCCTTAGTTGATTCTTTTCTGTTTTGATTAGTTTAGATGAACTTTAGACTTGCAAACCTATAGTTTGGGGTTAGAATTTTTATTTTTTTGATTTGCTTGGCCCTTTAGTGGTTTTCCTATTGTCAATCCTACCTTACACATTTTATATTGCTAGATCATAATCATGGACATCTTATTCATGATCCTAACCAGAATCACTACCTTTGCCACAATGACTTATTATGATAATACTTTACTTCTATTGACATATGATAGCGATTTGGTTCTAAGTAACATCCTTTTATCCTATTGATACATCAAGGGATGATGATACTTCACATCGTATGACTATTCTTATGCTATTATACCTAACCATGATGTTATCTCATATAACTCATAATAGTAATTCCTTTGTAACCTTTGATTCATGGTCTATTAATGATGTATTTAGTGAAGATTTTAGTAATACTTGTAGAATTTCTTCATATCCTTTATCTCTTTCTCATATCATGATGAATTTTTTGTTTATGATAATTTGGTTCATGATATTTCTAATGCTCGTAGAGCACCAACAAAAAGAGATATTTTGTGGGAATAACTATGTAACAATATAAGTTAAAATCATTTCTATCTTTATATCATGGAGATATATATGATATGGTGTACTAATGAATGAACCTTAGAGATATCTTGATTGGTAGAGAAAAACAATGGTTTGATTCATGTCATGGTTTTTTTTAGCAAAAGGCAGGATTCCTGTAATTATATTAATAGACTATAATAGATAATTACATAGAGTATATCAACTATATGGTTGAAGAAACATAGGAGACTTGATCAACCTAACTGCCCAAAAATCATAAGAGACTCGATCAACCCAACTACCCAAAAAACATACAAAAAGCTGTTTTATCCCATATACAAGCTTATTGCTACCCATTTCCATACATTTCAAAGAGATTCGTTGCACATAGGTCTTTTTCTTCTAAAGAGATCACCAGGGAACGAATTGCCCTTATACACCTAAAAAATGAATAGATCAATGGAGTCGCAAAGAGGATTGAGAAAATGAGTTTAGGATCTGAGAGAATGAGACTTCTAGGTTTCTATCCCTGGCAAAGAAGCTCTCGGCCAAAAGACGTCAGCGCAATTCTAGGACGGCAGCATGTCGTGTTGACGTCCTCAAGACGCGCTGGCATCCCAAGTCGTGGAGAACTCAAGAGGTTAGGTAGACAAAATAGAATCTTATTACTGGACTCAGAATAGAGGACTTGAAGGATCAGATAATCAACATAAAGTTAAGAACTGAAGGAAAATACAAGGGAACTCAAAACAAGATCACCTTCATGCATTTGAATCTCTAGTCCAAGCTCCCATCTGTAACTTGCACACAAAAGATTAAGGGGAAAAGGTTGGGGCTATATAGGGGCCTACCTCAGTTAGACCCCTGTATTGGTGTTCCCACCTCCACAGACAACCAAGTTTGGAAAAGAGTGTAAAGAATGTAAACAAAGTGTGTGGTGAAAACACAACCTGCTTCAGAGTAGAGCCCACACCACAAAGTAGTAAATGAACTAGTAGGAAAAAGAGATAAGGAGAGAGAGCATTACCCACGGGTCAACACCCTCTTCCGGAGCACACAGGCGCACCGTGATGTACTTGCTTGAGAGCTGGTAGCTGTTGGAGGGACCTCAGTCTGGCATGGCTTCGCCAATAGAAGTGCTACTATTCAAGGGTGAAGCTTACCCAATACTAGAGCAAGTGGTGAGAATGCTTGAATTGATGACTTCCCACCACAAAATGAGGGCAAAAAGGAGTTTTTAATGCATGTAAGGGCGACATAGATCCGTTTCACTCGAGACCTAACGTCCTGGACACGTGTCACTAGGGTCAGGCTTCTAGATTCGCTGTTTCAACTCAAAAAACTGCCAGGATGTCCATGCGCCGCGCAGGCGTCCAAAGCCTGTGTTTTCAAGAAATGCCTTGTCAAGCGTTCGTCGTCTTGCCATGTGTCCTCATGGAGTCAGAATCATGAAATTTTGACTCATGACATTTTACCATTAATGTTTCTAAGGTGTCATGAATGTTAGGCAAGATACAAAAATGTGGAAATGCCCCTAGGTGCAATTCTGCGACATTACATTTTGCCCCCACTTTAGTGGGCTCAATTTTGGAAAGAAATCCATCTCACTATAGTAGAGAAAAAAAACTTCACTCGAACTCTGATTTTTACGAAAATGCATGCCTAAAAGAGGGATTGCAAAGGTCGTCAAGGTCGAGCCGACCGGTATTGAGGGTGCCCCCAACTTCCGAACTCAATAATTAGCAACACTATGGTTGCAAAAAACTGTTCAAAACTGTATCCTGCAAAACTAAAATTTTGAGTCAGTTTCAAAAAATCAGAAGAAACTACCAAGGATAGAAGAATGATCAACAAAAAGTCATTGATTCAAAGGAGAAAAAATGATCAAGAGGTGACTATATGCCCCCTCTTGAGTTTGCCCCTAGCATGGTGGGGTAAAGTCAAGAGAAACTGGGGGGCCATGAGCTCCAAGAAAAATGGGACTCGGGGGGCCTATATATACCTAGGTGGGGGCCCCCAAAAGGGTCATTGTCACTACTCATTGTGAGCAAATTGTTGAATTTTGTGAGAGAAAAGTCAAAAAAATGCCGAGTAGGAGAGAGTATGAGGCACTGAGGCTTGAACAACTACGGGATGACATCACCGTGGGCAATGAGGTCGGCTAGGTAGGCTTCTTAGTCTCGATTTTTGTGCTATTTAGCTCATTTTTTAAGATTTTTCACGCTACAAGATGCACAGGTGTCCAAAATGTGCGCCTGCGTCTCCGTTTTGCATTGATGTCCAAGATGTATGCTGGGTCCCGGATCAACGTTGTCATCTCGAGGATGCGTTGGTGTCCTCCGAGTGATCATGGTGGATCTGGGACGTCGACACGTCGCGTAGATGTCTGCGCGGCACACATGCGTCTTTTTACATAGTTTTTCGGTATGATTAGGTCTCTGACTTAAATCTTTTTACTTTTTTTGCAGGATTATTCGGAGATCTGTGAGCATCTAGAGGGTGAGCGTTTCGCCTCATTCAAGAGCAGAGAGACCGACTATCTCCCGATGAGATTACACTCTTAGAGAGAGTCGGTCTTTGGCATGTGTTTCTTATGCCAGAGATGCGCTATCATGATGGGATGCTCACCGCGCTGATGGAGCGATGGGATGCGACTAATTCTTCTTTCCATCTTCCTTGTGGGGAGATGAACATCACTTTGGAGGATGTTTACTGGATCCTCGGGCTTCCCATCCACGGATGATAGGTGGCTCTGGATGACACTTGGTCGGTGCTGGAGCACAACGAGGGCGTCCGCTACTTCATAGGGTAGACTGACGACGGTGACAACACTGGTCACATATATATGCATTGGTATGACCATGCGAGGATGACGTCACCGCTGCTACGTCGGGTGATGGCAATGACCGTAGCTTTTCGGATCGCCACATATGGCTAAGACTCGCACCTGCACGGGGGCCTCATCCCGATTGTCAGAGATATGATTGAGCACCTGACTGTTTTTCTTGGGGCCGCAGCATGCTAGCGCACTTCTACTAGGAGCTGGGGCGGTATGTCCATTATCAGTACCGTAGCCTTACAGTGTGCACACTTTTGTAGGTGTGGGAATTTTCCCACATCATGTGCACCCAGCTAGTCGGTTTTCCTCAACGACGATTGTATGATGTCCCGATGGCCCATTGGTACGACATGACATGCCAGTGGCACTTCAGAGATTTACAGTTTTGGAGGCTGCAGTTTGACACTGTCACCGCGAAAGAGGTTTGTTGGAGACCTCATCGCTATTTTAGGTGGGTGGATGATAGTAGGTTCCTCAAGAACCTACAACAAGACCGTTTTTAGTGGGTCACCACGATTTTGTTATTGTACCATACTATTGGAGTCGGGTCATGCAGCAGCATGGTCGTATCCAAACCATACCGCCCAACGTGCCCACATACACCAAGGCGCATCACAATGCAGTAAGGGTTGGTGATCGCCCTCACCCTTCCATCACATACATCATCTTTTCAAACGATGATGAGCTTGACCATGATCTGTCGGCCATGGCGACAACGAATAATGTAGGGGTGGCAGCTGATATTTCTCGGTGGTGGAAGAGGCATCATCCTGCTCCTGTCTTCGGCGAGGGTGCTCCAGAAGGGGACCTAGGCCTAGAGGAGGAGGAGCCTCAACAACCAACATAGGGCAGGAGGAGAGCCCACCAATAGGGCGAAGCAGAGGAGGAGGAGGAGCCTCGACAAGAGGGGGAGGAGGCAGTGCTTGTGAGGCCGCGACAATGGAGGAGATCAACTCCCCCACCAACTACTCCTGTCTCGTCAGCACTGCCAACCCATACTGTCCTAGCAGAAGCAACACTAGCATCTCCCAGGGCGGCCACTGATACTGGTGATGTAGACCCCAATGTTGATCTGCACCCTGATCCCACATGGCAACCAATAGATCCAGGTATACATAGTACATATTTGTTACTTTCCTACTCTTTGTATTTCTGCTTACGCTTTTTTACCCACATACGTATATCATGTGATACTGATTCCCTTCTCTCTCTTTATGGTTGCAGAGGATGCACAGGGATGGACTAAGCTCATAGCTCAGTGTGTTTTAGAGGTGGCCCCTACTATATCGATCCACGGGACGGTCCTAGATGCCAATTGACCTGTTTCAGTGAGGAGGCATGGCCCCACTTTTGAGCCGATGGCATGTCTATGAACTGCATATAAGGAGTGGAGTGCGAAAGAGGTGCAGCTGACTACGGAGCTAAAAGTTATCGGGAGTCAGCGAGATCAGTTATTGGGAGAGCTGCAAATGACGCTCGTCGAGTGAGATGCGATAGTGACGAGGGCTGATGCCACCGAGGTAGAATGCGATGCCCTTCAGAGCCGCATTGATGAGCTCGACGCACAACCGAAAGTTGTGATCTTAAGTGATGTTTAGTAGTTGCAACAAGAGCTGATCCATGTGAGGATGGAAATCTGCTCGCTCCAGGGAGAGCTAAGAGGGATACATGCAAACCTATCAATGTCACGCTCACACTGATCTTGATCACAGACCACTGTGCAACCTCCTCCTAAAGCACCAGAGCGACCACCAGAGCCAAAGGGCTCGGAGAGCCACATGCCCCGAGGATAGGACCCCTATTTTGTATATCATTTTTGTAGCCAGACATACATACATATACATATTTGTAGATCTTTTTGTATAGACACATATTCGACAACCACTCATTTTTATAACAGTGGCACAATACATGTACATGAAATTTGATTCATACATTAGACATATATATATACATAAGTTCTTGTATCATGGTTTTTCCTATGTGTAAGATTTCCATTTTCATATATGCTCATGCTCATGCTATGGATGTATGTTTTCATTAGATGCTAATCATGATTTGATTTAAAACGTATATTCACATTTTAATTAAATGCTATGATGATCTAAAAAATTCTTATGATGTGAAAATGAATGAATGTTAATATATGCAGTATTTCTACCTCTTAGGGAGAACACCACATACATGGCCCACTAGGGCACTATGCATAGTATCGACGAAGATGCATAACGTTGACAGGTTCTTTTAAAGGTGTTCCATCCATAGATGATAGTCCATAGGCACCCAAATTGTGTATAGAAACCACGATGTAAGGACCTAACCAATTAGGACTGAATTTTCCCTTCTGGTCAAGTAACATGTTCACATTCTATTGATTTTCATATGGAACTAGGTCTCTCATCTTGAAGGTCCTTAGAACCACACCTTGATTATATTGTTTAGATAGCGACACCTGATAAGCTTTAAGGTGTTTGAGGGCCTATAAACGACATTCATCGAGCATCTCAAGCTGATGCAAGTGGTTAAACCGATAGGTTTCATCATCAATCACCCCCTAAGGGAAACTCGTAAGGATGGAATTTCCAGCTCTAAAGGCATGATATCTTCGGCACCATACACGAGGTTATAGGGCATCATTCTTGTCGCCATGTGAAAACTCGTGCGATAATACTACAAAGAATAAGGTAGCTGAGTATGCCAATCCTTATCGTGTTTATTAACGGTTTACGAAGAATGAGCTCAAGAGTTTTATTAGAAGCTTCCACTTGGCCATTGGATTGCGGATAATATGGTGTAGAAAATTTGTGTTGAACATGAAAATTTTCCAAGAGCTGCTTTACTTCCTTGTTTTTAAATGGCGTACCATTTTAGGAAACAAGTGTAGAAGGTAGTCCAAACCGAGAAATGATGTTGTTTAATAGGAAGCTACAAATAGTTTCAACACTCGTGGATCAAAGCAGAATAGCTTCAACACAGTTTGTGAAATAATCTGTAGCAGTGACGATAAAGGTATGTCCCTTGGAAGAGGGAGGTGATATTTTCCCGATAATGTCCAATCCCCATTTTGTGAATGACCAAGGAGAATTTTGATTTTGTAGCTCCTGAGCGGGAGCGTGGATAAGGTGGCTATGCTGTTGACATTGAAGGCACTTTTTGATGAAATCGAAGGAATCTTGTTCCATCATTTACCAATAATACCCCATGTGTATCAGTTTTCTCACCAGAGATCTACCATTGAAATGTCCACCCCTAGAGCCCGCATGGGCTTCTTTAAGGGAAAGGGGTATCTCCACTCTAGTGAGGCATCTTAGTAGCAAGCCATTATATGCTTTTCGATAAAGGATATCAAATAAGATGACATAACGGGTTGAAAGATTTTGTATACAAGTGCAATCATTTTTTGTCGCAGCGTCGGGAAAGTTTCCATTCCTTAAATAATTGTAGATGCTAGAGAACCGCTCTTCTGAATTTGCATGAAAGAAAACCAGAGACTCGGGTACGGGTTGATCAGGAACTTTCGGGGTTCGCACGACTTGCACCACAAAGTGGTATTCTTTCGTATCTTCTTTTGAAGGTACTAAGGAAGCCGCACTTGCCATGGCATCCGCATGTCTAGTTTTTCACCTAGGAATGTTGTTTATTGTGAAAGAGGAAAATTGATTAAGCAAAGACAAAGTGAGGTCTCTATTTTGGGACAACTTACTTTGTTTAGCTTGATAAGTTCACATGGTCTGATTCACAACAAGCTCAAAGTCGCCTAGTACATGAAGATGTTTAATTTTTAATGCAATTGCGGCACACAAACCGATAATGAGGGCTTCGTACTTGGTGATATTATTGGTACAAGGAAATTCTAATCGAAAGGATAAGGGGACTGGTTTACCCTCGGGGGATATCAGGAATACGCTTGCTCCAGAACCAGTCTGACACCTTGACCCATCGAAGTGCATTTTCCATTCAAGGTCACAGTTAATTATGAAGATGTTTTCATCGGGAAATAAATCTAACTCAGAGAAGGAACGAGGTGAGGGAGCGTCTGCCAACTGGTCGGCCACCACTTGTCCCTTTACTGATTTATGAGTGACAAAATTTATATCAAACTCAGACAACCACATAACCCATTTCGCTAATCTCCCAACGAGGTCGGAACTAGAAAATAGATGCTTCAACAGATCTGTTTTTACTATGACGTGGGTTTCAACATGGAGGAGATAGTGCCTCAACTTCTCTGTAGAAAATACAAGAGCAAGGCACTATTTCTCCATGGACGAATAACGGGTTTCACAGTCGACCAGGACATCGCTAATATAGTAAACTACTCTCTCTCTTCCTACATCATCATACTGGGCCAGTAGGGCCGCCAAAGCATATGGTGAGGCAACAAGGTAAAGGAGGAAGGATCTATCTTGTATAACCGACATCAATACGAGAGGATTGGTCAAATAAGATTTTATGAATTCAAAAGCTTTCTGACATTATTCATCCCATATAAAGCAAACATCTTTTTTTAGGAGACGAGTGAAAAGAAGGGTACGGTCAGCTAATTGAGATATGAATCTACGAATTTCCTGGATCTTCCGTTGTAAGATTTGCAACTCGGTGATGTTCCTTGGAGGAGACATGTTAACAATAACATCGATCTTATTTGTGTCTACTTCGATCCCATGATAAGAGACTATAAACCCGAGAAGCTTGCCAGCGTCAACGCCAAAGACACACTTTTGGGGATTGAGCCTCATCTTGTATAGTCGAAGCCTTTCGAAGATAAGATGAAGATTTGTCACATGGTCTTGGCAGTTTACAGACTTCACCAAGATGTCATCGACATAATTTTCCAAGATTTTATAAATGAAGTCATGAAATATCAAGGTCATTTCTCTTTGATAAGTCGTCCCTGCATTCTTTAATCCAAAGGGCATGACCACATAGAAAAAGGTCCCCCAAGGGGTAGTGAAGGCTGTCTTGTACTGATCGTCCAGATTAATATGAATCTGATTATAACCCGAGAAACCATCCATGAAAATAAGAATGTATGGCCTACAGTCGAGTCTACAATCATATATATATTAGGTAATGGAAAGTCTTCATTAAGAGAAGCCTTGTTAAGGTCTTGAAAGTGAATGCATATGCAGATATAGTCATCAGGTTTACTGACAACTACTATATTCGAGATGTAGTGAGAATAGTTTATGGGACAGATAAAGCTTGCTTTCAATAGCTTCTCTATCTTGGTCTTGACCATTAGAGCTACCCTAGGATTGATCTTTCGGATTTTTTATTTAACGGGCTTGGCGTCGGGACACAAAGCGATATTATGGACCACTATAGATTCATCAATACTGGGCATGTCCTCATACATCCAAGAGAAAATATCAAGATAAGTACGTAAGAGAGCAGAATGCTCATCTGCTTCCTCGGAAGAGAGGCATTTCCCAATCTTGATTACTTTCTCTAAATATTTTTCTCCAACGAGGTCTTCAACAGTGTCTCCTTTAAGGATGGGACTATGGTCCTTGAGATGAGATATTGAAACATCATTTCCGACGTTAGATAGAGGGTCCTCCTCATCAATTCTTACAACATAATCCCCAAATTATGCTTGGTTATGTAAGCGATACGAGAATCATTTTTTGTGATGATAAGGAGGCAACAGGGAGTAAGCACCTAGGAATTCCCCCAATGCTTCATCTGAAGAGAAGAAATCTACAGGAACCTTCTCGGCTCATCCCCCTTCTAATATCAACTTAGAATGGACCAAGCCCAATGGCTAAGCTGAAATCATATTAACATTTCACCAGGGTTTTTGTTCGGACTGTTCAAGAGGAAATCCCAAACCTAGGTTGCGCTTTCGTTGCTTAAAATGGATAGGGAATTGTATTCCTTGCTCGACACATCCTAGGCCTTTCTACCCATAGCCATACCGAGAGGCAAGTTTGTAACCAAACAACCCATAGCGAGCTTGTAGATTTTTAGGAGGGGGTGTCTCCACATAGAGTGTTTCATTCCACCAATGGACGTCAAAAGTTTCTACAGGAGCGGTTCCACTTCCCTTACTCAACTTGCAAGAATCAACCTCCTTTACAGGGCTAGTCACTTTACAGGGGAGGAGTGGTTTCCTGGGCAGGATCACACTTCTCTTCCTTAGTGGGAGGATCACTCACTATCATATTGGCAGAACCTGGAAAGTCCATAGCGGAGGGGTTCAACATATATTCTGCTATGAAGAATTCAAAGAAATTCAAGGAACCCCAGTCATCGCCTAAGAGAACATTCACCTTGGGAGGAGAAGATGGAGGGGAATCACACTCTTCCGTCTTAGGCGGTTCATCTTGGTTGATAGTTGCTCGCAAAATAGCTTCCGCGGTTGGTGTCAACGAGGAACAAGCCATAGCATCAACGGTCAAGGAAGGAATGCAATTATTGAGGGTGGAACTGGCTGGGTTACGACCACTAGTAGTCAATAAATAAATGTGCACGGCCTCTGGGTCTGCCTTAATCATAACCAATCGATTGTTAGCAACGAATTTCAAAGAACGATGCATGGTAGAAGTTAACGCACCCATATCGTGTATCTAAGGTCTTCCTAGGAGAAGGTTATACGTTAATGGGCCAAACATCACATAAACCAATGTAGGTAGAGTAACGGGGCCTAACTGCAAAGGTAACGTTATCATACCTAGAGATTGGCTAGTAGCGTTACCGAACCCATGAATACACAAGGAAGAAGCCACCAAGGAAGATGAATCAACTTTGATTTTAGGCAGAAGATCTATACCACAAACGTTGAGGGTTGAACCAGTGTCAATGAGGGTACGTCTAATATCAATGTTGTTAACGTTTACAATGATCGTCAAAGGTTCTGCTTGTTTCTGCACATATGGAGATGAGAGTTCCTACGGATGGAACATAATATTCGGCGAATTCGATCGAATATGTGCCATCAGCGCATCAACGTCTGTAGGCCTAGTCGAAGAAGGCAAGAGAATATTTTGTAAGGCCTTCTGCAACATCTCTTGATAAACCAGAGTGGTCTGAAGCAAGTCCCAAAGCAAGATCTTGGTGAGAGTAACACAACGTTGCTCGACAAGATCATAATCGCCTGGTGCTTTGATCGTGGGTTTAGGAAATGAAGGAAGGTTAGGTTGAGATGAGGGTAAATAAGCAGTTGTTTGGTCTGGTTGTGATGTAGGAATGAAAACTTTTGTTCTAAGTTTTGTAAATTTCTCCTCATAGGGTATGTATGTCCTACAACATTGTAAGAAGTAGAGGTAGTAGATCTATACCACAAACGTTGAGGGTTGAACCAGTGTCAACAAGGGTGTGTATAATACTGATGTTGTTAACATTTACAATGATCATCAAAGGTTTTGCACATATGGAGGCGAGAGTTCCTATAGATGGAACGTAATATTCGACGAATCCGCTCGAATATGTGCCATCAGTGCATCAACGTCTATAGGCCTAGCCAAGGCAGGCAATAAAATATTTTGTAAGGCCTCCTACAACATCTCTTGATAAACTAGAGCGGTTTGAATCAAGTCCCAAAGCAAGATCTTGGCCGGAGTAACACGAAGTTTCTCGACAAGATCGTAATCACCTGGTTCTTTGATCGCGAGTTTAGGAATTGAAGGAAGGTCTGGTTGAGATGGGGGTAAAGAAGCAATAGTTTGGTCTAGTTGCAATGTAGGAACGACAACTTGTTGTTCTAAGTTTTATAAATTTCTCCTCGTAGGGTATGTATATCCTACGACATTGTAAGAAGTAGATTCATTAGCCTTCACCAATCTTGAATACAGGTCTGATGGATTGCTACGACCCGAAATCCCATAATTGGAATAGTCCTTTCTAGGGAACGACTTAGCCAGGGTCACATAAATGAAAGGTTTCTTAGGGCTTGGAGGAGCCACATAAACTACTACCACATTTACTGACTCCTCGGCTAGCGAGAAAGGAGTTTGTTTTGAAGACTCATACATAGGGGAGAGTGCTTCTAAGAAATCATCTAGAGCATCTTCCAACATATCGAAATCTTTTTTAGGAAAAAGACTTAGTCGACATTATGAAAACGGATCCGACGGTTCACATCGGGTTCACCAAAATGTGATATAAGAGGGATTCACTGCACATGGGTATCTTTCTTCTAAAGAGATCACCAGGGAACACACTGCCCTTATACACCTCAAAACTGAATAGATCAATGGAGTCAGGAAGAGGATTGAGAAAATGAGTTTAGGATCCGTGAGAATGAGACTTCTAGGTTTCTATCCCTGGTTGAGAAGCTCTTGGCCAAAAGACGTTAACTCAGTTCTAGGACACCAACGCAGCGAGCTGTCGTCCTCAAGACACGCTGGCATCCCAACTCGTGGAGAACTTAGGAGATCAGACAAACATAATAGAATCTTATTACTAGACTAAGATTAGAGAACTTGAAGAATTAGATAATCAACAAAAAGTTAAGAACTAAAGGAAAATACAAGGGAACTCGAAACAAGATCACCTTCGTGCATTCAAATCTCTAGTCCAATCTCCCATCCGTAACCTGCACACAAAAGATCAAGGGGAAAAGGTTAGGGCTGTATAGGGTCCTGCCTCAGTCAGACCCACGTATTGGTGTTCCCACCTCCACGAACAACTAGGTTTGGAAAAGAGTAAAGAAAGTAAACGAAGTGTGTGGTGAAAAAAAAACCCACTTCGAAGTAGAGCCCACACCACAAAGTATTAAATGAACTAGTACGAAAAAGAGATAAGGAGAGAGAGCATTACCCACGGGTCAAGACCCTCTTCTGGAGCACACAAACACATTTCGATGTGCTTGCTTAAGAGTTGGTAGCTGCTAGAGGGACCTCAATCCGGCATGGCTTCGCTAATAGAAGTGCTGCTATTCAAGGGTGAAGCTTACCTCAGACTAGAGAAAGTGGTGAGAATGCTTGAATTGATGACTCCCAACCCCAAAATGAGGGCAAAAAGGAGTTTTTAATGCATGCAAGGGCGACATAGAGCCGTTTCACTCAAGACCTAACGTCCTGGACATGTGTCGCTAGGGTCAGGCTTCTAGATTCGTCATTTGAAACTCGAAAAACTGCTAGGACGCTAGTGCACCGCGTGGACGTCTGCGTGCTACGCAGGCATCCAGAGCCTGTGTTTTTAGGAAATGCCTTGTCAGGCTTCTGTCGTCTCACCATGTATCCTCATGGAGTTAGAATCGCAAAATTTTGACTCATGCCATTTTACCATTAATGTTTCTAAGGTGTCATAAATGTTAGGGAAGATGCAAAAATGTGGAATTTTCCCTAGGTGCAATTCAATGACATTACATTTTTCCACCACTTTAGTGGGTTCGATTTTGGAAAGAAATCAACCTCACTAAAGTAGAGAAGAAAATTTTCACACAAACTCTAATTTTTATGGAAATACGTGCTTGAAAGAGGGACCACATAAGTCATCGAGGTCAAGCCGACCGATACTGAGGGTGCCCCCAACTTTCAAGCTCGATAATTAGCAACACCATGGTCACAAAAACTGTATCTTGCAAAACTAAAATTTTGAGTCAGTTTCAAAAAATCAGAAGAAACTACCAAGGATAGAATAATGATCAAGAAAAAGTCATTGATTCAGAGGAGAAAAAATGATCAAGAGATGATTATATGCCCCCTCTTGAGTTTTCCCCCACCATGGTGGGGTAAATTTAGAAGAAACCGGGGGGCCACAAGCTTCCAGAAAAATCAGCCCCGGGGGGCCTATATATACCTAGGTGGGCCCCCAGAAGGGTCATTGTCGCTATTCATTGCGAGTAGATTGTTGAATTTTGTGAGAGAAAAGTTAGCGAAATTCCAAGCAGGAGAGAGTATGAGGCATCGAGGCTTGAGGAGCTACGGGAAAACATCACTGTGGGCATCGAGGTCAACCAGGTAGGCTTCTTAGTCTTGATTTTTGTGCTGTTTAGCTCATTTTTTAGGTTTTTCACGCTACGAGGTGCACATGTGTCCAAAATGTGCACCTATGTCTCTATTCTGCGATGATGTCCAGGACGTGTGCTGGGTCTCGGATCGACACTGTCATCTCGAGGATGCGCTGGCGTCCTCTAGTGACCATGGCGGATCCGGGACGTCGGCGCGTTGTGCAAATGTCTGCGCGATGCACATGCGTCTTTTAACATAGTTTTTCGACATGATCAGGTCTCTGACTTAAATATTTTTACCTTTTTGGAGGATTATCCGGATATCCATGAGCATCCTGGAGGGTGAGCGTTCCTCCTCATTTGAGAGTAGAGAGACCGACTATCTCTTGACGAGGTTACACACTTAGAGAGAGTTGGTCTCTGGCATGTGTTTTTTATGCCAGAGATGCCCTATCATGATAGGATGCTCACCACGCTGATGGAGTGGTGGGATGCGACTACTTCTTCTTTCCATCTTCCTTGTGGGGAGATGACCATCACTTTGGAGGATGTTTACCGGATCCTCGGGCTTCCGATCCGCGGACGGTGGGTGGCTTTGGACGACACCTGATTGACACGGGAGTGTAGTGAGGGTGTCCGCTACTTCACAAGGCAGACTGATGGTGGTGACAACATTGGTCACATATATACGCATTGGTATGACCATGCAAGGATGACAACACCAATCCTATGCTGGGTGATGGTGGTGACCGTAGATTTTTGAATCGCCATAGATAGGCGAGGCTCGCACCTACACAGGGGGCCTCGTCCTGATTGTTAGAGATTTGATTGAGCACAAGACTATTTTTTCCTGGGGGTGCAACATGTTAGCGCATCTCTACTAGGAGCTGGGGCGATACGTCCATTATGAGTACCGTAGGATTACAACGCACACACTTTTGTAGGTGTGGGAATTCACCCACACCATGTGCACCTAGCTAGTCCGTTTTCCTCAGCGACGATCGTATGATGTCTCGATGGCCCACTGGTACGACATGATAGGCTAGTGGCACTTCAGAGATTTACAGTTTGACACTGTTGCCATGGGAGAGGTTTGTTGGAGACCTCACCGCTATTTCAGGTGGGTGGATGATAGTAGGTTCCTCAGGGACCTACAACGGAACCGTTTTTTAGTGGGTCACCGCGATTTTGTTATTATACCATACTACTGGAGTCGGGTCATGCGGTAGCATGGTCGTATTTACACTATACTACCCGATGTGCCCACATACACCCGGGCGCATTGCAGTACAATGAGGGTTGGTGACCGCCCTCACCCTTCCATCACAGAAATCGTCTTTTCAGACAATGATGAGCTTGACCATGATTTGATGGCCATGGCGACGACGGATAATATCAGGATGGTAGCTAATTTTTCCTGGTGGTGGGAGAGGCATCATCCCGCTCCTGCCTTAGGCGAGGGTGCTCTAGGAGGGGACCTAGGCCCACAAGAGGAGGAGCCTCAACAACTAGCACAGGGCAGGACGAGAGCCCGCCAGCAGGTCAAAGTAGAGGAGGAGGAGAAGGAGCCCAAATAAGAGGGGGAGGAGGCGGTGCTTGTGAGGCTGCGACGATGGAGGAGATTAGCTCCCCCACCAGCTACTCCTATCTCATCAACATTGCTAACCCCTACTGTCCCAGTAGCAACAACACTAGCATCTCCCGGGGCGGCCATCGATACTGGCGGTGTAGGCCCTAGTGTTGATCCGTACCTTGATCCCACATGGCAGCCAGGGGATCCAAGTATACATAGTACATATTTGTTACTTTCCTGCTCTTTGTATTTCTGCTTACACTTTTTTATCCACATACTTATATCATGTGACACTGATCCCCTTCTCTCTCTTTATGGTTACAGAGGATGCACAGGGATGGACTGATCTCATAGCTCAGTGTGTTTTAGAGGTGGCCCTTGTTGTACCGATCTAGGGGACGGTCCTAGATGCCTATCAACTTGTTTTAGTGGGGAGGCATGCCCCCACTTTTGAGCCGATGGAACGTCTATGGACCACATATGAGGAGAGGAGTGTGGAGGCGATGCAACTGACTGCAGAGTTGACAACTATCAGGAGTCAGCGAGATCATTTGTTGGGGGAGCTGTAGACGGTGCTCGTTGAGCGAGATGCGACATTAACGAGGGCTGATGTTGCCAAGGTGGGACACAACACCCTTCAAAGCCACATTGATGAGCTTGATGTGCAGTCAACACTTGTGATCTTGATAGATGTTCAACGACTACAACATGAGCTAGTCCAGGCGAGGATGGACATCCGCTCGCTGCAGGGAGAGCTAAGAGGGATATGAGCGGGCCTATCAACGTCACATTCACACCAATATTGATCACAGACCACCATGCAACCTCCTCCTAGAGTGCTAGAGCGGCCACCAGAGCCAGAGGGCTCGGGGAGCCACATGCCCCGAGGATAGGAACCCTATTTAGTATATCATTTTTGTAGCCAGACATACATACATATACATATTTGTAGATAGTTTTGTATAGACACATATTCGATAGCCACTCAATTTTATATCAGTGGCACGATAAATGTACATGAAATTTGATTCGTACATCGAACATATATATATACATCAATTCTTGTATTATGGTTTTTCCTATGTGTATGCTTTCTATTTTCATATATGCTCATGCTATGAATGTATGTTTTCATTAGATGCTAATCATGATTTGATTTAACATGTATATTCACATGTTAATTAAATGCTATGATGATCTAAAAAATTATTATGATGTGAAAATGAATGAATGTTAATATATGCAGTATTTCTACCTCTTAGGGAGAACACCACATACATGGCCCACTAGGGCACTATGCATAGTATCAACGAATATGCATCGAGTTGATAGGTTCTTTTAAAGGTGTTCCATCCATAGATGATATTCCATAGGCACCCGAACCGTATACAAAAACCATGATGTAAGGACCTAACCAATTAGGACTGAATTTTCCCTTCTGGTCAGGTAACGCGTTCATATTCCGTTGATTTTCATATAGAACCAGGTCTCCCATATTAAAGGTCCTTGAAAGCATACCTTGATTATATTGTTTAGATAGCGACCACGTATAATCTTTAAGGTGTTTGAGGGATCGTAAATGGCATTTGTCGAGCATCTTAAGCTGATGCAAGCGGTTAACCTGATAGGTTTCATCTTCAATCACCCCCCTAAGGGAAACTCGTAAGGATGGAATTTCCAGCTCTAAAGGCATGATAGCTTTGGCGCCATACACAAGGTTATAGGGTGTCATTCCTGTCACTGTGTGAACACTCATGCGATAATCCCACAAACCATAAGTTAGCTGAGTATGCCAATCCATACCGTGTTTATTAACGGTTTTACGAAGAATGAGCTCAAGAGTTTTATTAGAAGCTTCCGCTTGGCAATTGGATTGCGGATAATACAGTGTAGAAAATCTATGTTGAATATGAAATTTTTCCAAGAGCTGCTTTACTTCATTGTTTTTAAATGGCATACCATTGTCAGAAACAAGTGTAGCAGGCAGTCCAAACCGAGAAATGATGTTGTTTAATAGGAAGCTACAGATAGTTTCAACACTCGTGGATCGAAGCGAAATAGCTTCAACCCACTTTGTGAAATAATTTGTAAAAGTGATGATAAAGGTATGTCCCTTGCAAGAGGGAGGTGATATTTTCCCGATAATGTCCAATCCCTATTTTGTGAATGACCAAGGAGAAGTTTGATTTTGTAGATCCTGAGCGAGAGAGTGGATAAGATGACTATGTTGCTTTCATTGAAGGCACTTTTTGATGAAATCAAAGGAGTCTTGTTCCATCGTTTGCCAATAATACCCTATGTGTATTAGTTTTCTTAGATCTACCACCGAAATTTCCAACCCCAGAGCCCACCTAGGCTTCTTTAAGGGCAAGGGGTATCTCCGCTCTAGTGAGGCATCTTAGTAGCAAGCCATTATACACTTTTCGATAAAGGATATCAGATAAGATGACATAATGGGCTGAAATATTTCGTATATGAGTCCGATCATTTTTTGTCATAGCGTCGGGAAAGTTTCCATTCCTTGAATAATTGTAGATGCCAGAGAACCACTCTTTTGAATTTTCATGAAAGCAAAGTAAGGACTTAGGCACGGGTTGATCGAGAATTTCCAGGGTTCACACGACTTGCACCACAAAGTGGTATTCTTTATCTTCTTCTGAAGGTACCAAGGAAGCTTCCCTTGCCATGGCATCCGCGTGTTAATTTTCTCACCTAGGAATGTTGTTTATTGTGAAAGAGGAAAATTGATTAAGCAAAGACAAAGCGAGGTCTTTATGTCGGGACAACTTACTTTGTTTATCTTGATAAGTTCTTGTGATATGATTCACAACAAGCTTAGAGTCGCCTAGTACGTGAAGATGTTTAATTTTTAACGCAATTGCGACACACAAACTGACAATGAGGGCTTTGTACTCGACGATATTATTGGTACAAGGAAAGTCTAATCGGAAGGATAAGGGGACCGGTTTACCCTCAAGGGATATTAGGACTACGCCTGCTCCATAACCGGTCTGACACCTTGACCCATCAAAGTACATTTTTCATTCGAGGTCATATTTGATTGTGAAGATGTTTTCATTGAGAAATAAATCCAACCTGGGGAAGGAACGAGACGAGGGAGTGTTTTCCAATTGGTCGGCCACCGCTTGTCCCTTTACTAATTTTTGAGTGAAATTTTTTATATCGAACTCAGACAACAACATAACCCATTTCGCTAGTCTCTGAGCGAGGTCGAAACTAGAATATAGATGCTTCAACAAATCTATTTTTACTATGACATGAGTTTCAGCATGGAGGAGATAGTTCCTCAACTTCTATGTAGCGAATACAAGAGCAAGACACTATTTCTCCATGGATGAATAACGGGTTTAACAGTCAACCAGGACACAGATAATATAGTAAATAACTCTCGCTTCCTGCATCATCATACTGGGCCAATAGGGCCGCCAAAGCGTATGGTGAGGCAGTGAGGTAAATAAGGAAGGGTCTGTCTTATATAGTCGACATCAATATGAGAGGATTGGTCAGATAAGATTTTATGGATTCAAAGGATTTCTGACATTCTTCATCTCATATAAAGCGAACATCTTTCTTCAAGAGACGGGTGAAAGGAAGGGTACAATCAACCAATTGATATATGAATACGCGAATTGCCTGGATCTTCCCTTGTAAGCTTTGCAACTTGGTGATGTTCCTTCGAGGAGACATGTTAACAATAGCATTGATCTTATTTATTTCTACTTCGATCCCATGATAAGAGACTATAAACCCGAGAAGCTTGCCAGCGTCAATGCCGAAGATACACTTCTATGGATTGAGCCTCATCTTGTACAGTCGAAGCCTTTTGAAGATAAGACCAAGATTTGTCACATGGTCTTGGCAGTTTACAGACTTCACCAAGATGTCATCTACATAATCTTCCAAGATTTTATGAATGAAGTCATGAAATATCAAGGTCATTGATCTTTGATAAGTCACCCCTGTGTTCTTTAATCCAAAGGGCTTGACCACATAGCAAAAGGTCCCCCAAGGGGTAGTGAAGGCGGATATGATTATAACTCGAGAAACCATCCATGAAAGATAAAAATGCATGGGCTATGGTTGAGTCTACAATCATATCTATATTAGGTAATAGAAATTCATCCTTAAGAGAAGCCTTGTTTAGGTGTCAAAATTCAATGCATATACAGATACAACTGTCAGGTTTACTGTTTGCTACTATATTCGAGATCCAGGGAGAATAGTTGATGGGACGGATAAAGCCTGCTTTCAATAGCTTCTTTATCTCGGCGTTAACCATTAGAGCTACCCTAGGATTGATCTTTCAGATATTTTGTTTAACGGGCTTGGCGTCGGGATAGAAAATGATATTATGGACTACTATAGATTCATCAATACCAAGAATGTCCTCATACGTCCAAGCAAAAATATTAGGATAAGTACGCAAGAGAGTGGAATTCTCATCTGCTTCCTTGGAAGAGAGGAATTTCCAAATCTTGATTACTTTCTCTAAAGATTTTCTCCAACGGGGACTTCGACAGTGTCCCCTTTAAGGAGGGGACTACAGTCCTCGAGATGAGATATTGAAACATCATTGCTGATGTTAGATAGAGGGTCCTCCTTGTCAATGCTTAGAACGAATTCCCCAAAGTATGCTTGTTTATGTAAGCGATACAAGAATCATTTCTTGTGATGATAAGGAGGCAATAGGGAGTAAGCACCTAGGAACTCCCCCAATGCTTCATTCGAAGAGAAGTAATCTACAAGAACCTTCTCGACTCATCTCCTTTTTTCTATCAACTCAGGATGGACCAAGTCTAACAGCTTAGCCAAAATAATATTAACATTCCACCAGGGTTTTTGTCTGGATTATTCAACAAAACATCCCAAACCCAAGTTGTGCTTTCATTGCTTAAACTAGATAGGGACTTGTATTCCTTGCTCAACACGTCCTAGGCCTTTCTGCCCATAGCCATACTGAGAGGCAAGTTTTTAATGAAATCCATAGCGAGCTTTTAGAGTTTTAGGAGGGGGTGTCTCCACATAGAGTGTTTCAGTCCACCAATGGATGTCAAAAGTTTCTACAGGAGCAATTCCACTTCCCTTACTCGGCTTGCAAGCATCAACCTCCTTTACGACAGTGGAGTCACTTTCCAGGGGAGGAGTGGTTTCCTGGGTAGGATCACACTTTTCTTCCTTAGCGGGAGGATGACTCACTATCATATTGGCTAAACCTGGAAAGTCCATAGCGGAGGGGTTTGAATTATATTCTGGTACAAAAAATTTAGAGAAATTCAAGGAAACCCAATCATCACGTAAGAGAACATTCACCTCAAGAGGAGAAGATGAAGGGGAATCACACTCTTCCATCTTATGTGGTTCATGTCAGTTGACACTTGCTCGTAGAATAGCTTCCACGATAGGTGTTAGCGAGGAACAAGCCATAGCGTCGACAATCAAGGAAGGAATGAAATTATTGAGGGTGGAACTGGCTGGGTTACGACTAGTAGTGGCTAGTAAACAAAGGTGCATGACCTCTAGGTCTACCTTAATTGTAACCACTCGATTTTTAGCAAAAAATTTCAAAGAATGATGCAAGGTAGAAGCTACCTCACCCATATCGTGTATCTAAGGTCTTCCTAGGAGAAGGTTATACGGTAATGTGCCAGGCATCACGTAAACCAACGTAGGCAGAGTAACAGGGCCTGAACGCAAAGGTAACATTATTGTACCTAGAGCTTGGCTACAAACGTTATTGAACCCATGAATACACAAGGAAGAAGCCGCCAAGGAAGATGAATGAAATTTGATTTTAGGCAGTAGATCTATATCACAAATGTTGAGGGCTAAATCAGTGTCAATGAGGGTAAGTCTAATACCAATGTTGATAACATTTACAATGATCATCAAAGGTTTTTCTTGTTTCTACACATCTAGAGGCGGGAGTTCCTATGGATGGAACACAATATTCAACGAATCCGCTCGAATGTGTGCCATCAACACATCAACGTTTGTAGGCCTAGTCGAGGTAGGCAAGAGAATCTTTTGCAAGGTCTCCTGCAACATCTCTTGATAAACCAGAGCGGTCTAAAGCAAGTCCCAAAGTGAGATCTTGGTCGAAGTAACATAGAGTTGCTCAACAAGATCATAATCACTTGGTGCTTTGATCACGGGTTTAGGAGTTGAAGGAAGGTTGGGTTGAGATAGGGGTAAAGAAGCAGTAGTTTGATCTGGTTGCGATGTAGGAATAATAGCTTGATGTTCTAAGTTTTATAAATTTCTCCTCGTAGGGTATGTATGTCCTACGACATTGTAAGAAGTAGAGTCAGTAGCCTTCACAAATATCGAATACAAATACGATGGATTGCTATGACCCGAAATCCCATAGTCGGGATAGTCCTTTCTAGGGAACGACTCAGCCGAGGTCATATAAATGAAAGGTTTCTTAGGGCTTGGAGGAGCCACATAAACTACTACCACATTTACTGACTCCTTAGCTAGCAAGAAAGGAGTTTGTTTTGAAGACTTTTAGATAGGGGAGAGTGCTTCTAAGAAATCATCTAAAGCATCTTCCAACATATCAAAATCTTGTTTGGAAAAAGACTTAGTCGACATTATGAAAATGAATCCGACGGTTCATGCCAGGTTCACCAAAATGTGATATAAGAGGGATTCACTGCATATGGGTCTCTTTCTTCTAAAGAGATCACTAGGGAACAAACTATCCTTATACACATCATAATTGAATAGATCAATGGAGTCACAAAGAGTATTGAGAAAATGAGTTTAGGATATGAGAGAATGAGACTTCTAGGTTTCTATCCATGGCTGAGAAGCTCTCATCCAAAAAATGTCAGTGCAGTTCTAGGACGCCAATGCGACACACTGTCGTCCTCAAGACGTGTTGGCATCCCACATCATGGAGAAATCAGGAGCTCAGGTAGACAAAATAGAATCTTATTATTGGACTCGAATTAGAGGACTTGAAGAATCAGATAATCAACAAAAATTTAAGAACTGAAGGAAAATACAAGGGAACTCAAAACAAGATCACCTTCGTGCATTCAAATCTCTAGTCCAAGCTCTCATTCACAATCTGCACATAAAAGATCAAGGGGAAAAGGTTGGGGCTATATAGGGGCCTACCTCAGTCAGACCCCCGTATTGGTGTTCCCACCTCCACAGACAACCAAGTTTGGAAAAGAGTGTAAAGAAAGTAAATGAAGTTTGTGGTGAAAAAAAAACCCTCCTCAGAGTAGAGCCTGCACCACAAAATAGTAAATGAACTAGAAGGAAAAAGAGATAGGGAGAGAGAGCATTACCCATGGGTCAAGACCCTCTTCCAGAGCACACGGGTGCACCACGATGTGCTTGCTTAAGAGTTGGTAGCTGCTAGAGAGCTGACAACTACTTGAGGGACCTCAGTTCAACATGGCTTCACCAATAGAAGTGTTTCTATTCAAGGGTGAAGCTTACCCTATACTAGAGAAAGTGGTGAGAATGCTTGAATTGATGACTTCCCACCACAAAATGAGGGAAAAAACGAGTTTTTAATGCATGTAAGGGTGAAATAGAGCCGTTTCACTTGAGACCTAACATCCTGGACACATGTCACTAGGGTCAGGCTTCTATATTATCCATTTAAAACTCGAAAAACCGCCAGGATGCTAGCACGTTGCACGGATGTCCGCGCGTCATGGAGGCGTCCAAAGCCCATGTTTTCAGGAAATGCCTTGTCAGGCTTCTGTCGTCTCGCCATGTGCCCTCATGGAGTCAAAATTGTAAAATTATGACTCCTGAGATTTTACCATTAATGTTTCTAAGGTGTCATAAATGTTAGGTAAGATGCAAAAATATGGAATTACCCCTAGGTGCAATTCTGCGACATTACACGAACTAACCACCCCTATGCGTTGAGTTCATCTTATTTTCACCCTGACCCTCACAAGATATCAAATGCACTTGACTTGCTGCTTGTGCTTGAGAATAAACTAATATATTAATGTCAGCAACCTGAAGATTGACCCTATTTTCATGACAAACTGGTGGAGGAATGCTCACTTGGAGAACTTGAGGGAAATCATGTGACATGATAAAAGAAAGAGCATGAAATTTATTCTTAAAATTTCCCTAGAAAAATCAAAGTGATGCCTATTCAAAGCCATGTACAAATATCTCGACGATCCTTTGAGTAGGGACAATTTCATTGCTTCATATGTGTCCACATACCTTTGCTTTTAAAGAAGATAATGCCTCGAGAATAAGCCTCCCACAAACCCTTCTCCCTGAGTGAACTCATAAGCCTAAACACTTTGTAACAAAGCACCATCTTGCAAATAAACTGCAATGACTAATTAAAATTTGTAGTAAATCCATTGCATTGGAGAGAAAGATTGATAGGAGATTCATAGGGAAAATGATACATTTAAACTCAGTGTGCAAAACTTACTAATCATAGATTTGATACAATTAAGGATTGATGGGAAGTTTACCTTGAAAGATTGTTGTAGGTGTTCTTTTTCATTACGCTAAGAGAAAGGCAACTCCCATGGTCGGACTACAATGAAAATTCTATAGTTGCAAGGATGATACTGTTGGATGTTGTGGTTGTAAATTATGTCAATACTATTAGCATTGATGTCTTTAAGAATGTATATGTCGAGGATATTGAGAAAATTGTAATAAAATATGTTACAGGTTGTCTATGAAGCAGTGAAGATCTGTATGATGGAAAGTTCAACATGTTGATAGTGAGATGTTACGGGTTAAAGGGTTTGTTTTCAAGACTATCTAGTTTCTACTCCGAAAGTTTCAGAGGTGCACATGAAGATGTGAGTAGGTTATGAGTTTTTGTATTCTAACAATTATTCTGTTACTGTAAATGGTGTTCATGGAAGAAGATAATGTGAAACTGGTAATATGAGTTATTACATATATTACTGTGGTATTCATGGAAGTTTCTAGATCATGTTCTATTTGTTTTGCATGTCCACATTGATTGTTGTGCTTGTGATCCGAGATTTTCTCTTGTGTGTTCATGTTTTTCATGTTCATGGCTGGCAAGGTGATTGAAGCATGTTGTGGATCTTTGAGGAAGAATATTTGAATATTTTTTTTGTTCAAGGAAATTGTTTTGTGTCTCTACTATGTTGTGGTCGACCTCGGTTGATTTTCATTAATAATATTTATTGTTTTGGGCCGACAGTTTGCATTCATTCTATTATTTTTTGAAGCTGACATGAAGCAATTTAATTCCTTGTTTCAGATATATATGAGCGATTGTTTATCTCATTTGAGAAATGCATAAGTGTGATAAGTGTGAGTGCTATGTGTGAATAAGGTTCAAATCATTCAAAGGTAAAGCAAAGTGTGAAAGAGAGTGAAGAAGAGTGAAGAAGTGTTCATGTGCTTAACCAAAACTATACTCAGGCATTAGCAGAGGCTACTTTCTCAGTTCAAATTCTTTAGATGGATTTAATCTGAATATTTTTGTAAGATAATGAGTCTTCCTTTGTATTTGAGTAGTGAGCTATAGGTAGTGTGCCTAAATGCATGTGCATTCCTCATTTATTCTTCCTATACTTTTAACAAGGTATAACTTGTGGATTAACCTCCACCATGGTTTTTACCTTAATAGGGTTTCCACACAAAAATCTTGGTGTTATGTGTGTTTCTGATGTGTTGTTGATTCATGCTTTCGTTGTTATCAATTAGACCTAAGAATAAAGGTTAATAATTTTAATAATTTTAAAATTCTGTGACATTTGATTCACCCCCCCTCTCAGTTGTCTGCCCTTGTGTTGCCAACAATTGGTATCAGAGCAGGTTCCTTGGAAAATAAGTTTAATAGCTTGAGGTGATCCGGGATGGAAACATACAAGAAGGATAGTTCAAGATTTGATGGAAGAAATTACTTTCTGTGGAAGAATCAAATGGAGTGTCATCTGTATTGGTGAATCCTACTGGAACATTACAAGTAATAGGTATGTTATTTTTCAGAATGGTCCTACTACTACTACTGAGATTAGGGATGCTCAATATAATATCAAGGCTAAGGAAGCATTGTTGAGTGCTTTGACTGATTCTGAGATGACAAATTTTATGGAGCTGAAGATTGCCTATGAGATATGGAAAAATTTGGAAACCTTGTATGAAGGTGATGCTAATGTGAATATTGCTAAGCTACAAAGTTTGAAAGGGAAATGTGAAATGTTGAAGATGGATGATGATGAGAATATTACTACTTTCATGCAAAGAGTGAATGAACTTGTGTGGTATCAGATGTGTTGGTGGCGAGTTGGATGAATCAGAGATTGTTGCTAAAGTGCTTAGATTTGTGCCTATTGCATATAAAGTTAAAGCTACAACTATTGATGAGCTCCGGAATGTGACAAATGTAACCGTAGATATGTTGGCTGGTAAACTTACTGATTTTGAGTTGAGTGAATTCAGTGATGCCCCTCCTAAGACAAAATTTGCATTTAAAGATACTAATTCTGGGAGAGACAAGTAGAGATATGATCTGGGTAAAATTTATTTTAGAAAGGTATTCATGTATGAGGAAGAAATGAGATAGATTGAAGAAGAAGAAAGAGAACTAAATGAGCTTGAAGCACTTATTGTCAAAAGGGAAGCCAGAGGAGAAGGTATGTATAAAGGAAAGTTTCCTATAAAATGTTTTTCTTGCAATAAGATAGGTCATTTTGCATCAAGGTGTCCAGAAAGAGTTCCTAAGCCAAGACCTTACAAGCCTAAATTTTAAAAAAAGTGTTATTATGCTGCTAATGAAAGTGTGATAGATGATGAATCTAAAAAATGGAATGTAAATGAATATGAGTTTGTATTTATTGCTATCAAGGAAAATAATCCCATGTCTACTGAATCTGCTAGTTGTACAAATGTGGTGAAAGCTCTAGTTGCACGAGTTGAAGAAAAAAATGAATGGGTAATTGACAGTGGATGTTCACATCACATAAAATTTATAATCTTGGAGAAGTCTGATGGTGGTGTTGTAATATTTGGTGATAAAAATGGTGGTATAATCCGTGGAAAAGGATGTATTTCTTTTGATGGTAAGAATAATACTGATGATGTTCTTTCTGTTGAAGTTTTGAAGAATAATCTTTTGAGTGTTGGACAGATGGTTGATAAGGGATACCATCTTTAATTCAAAGATGGAAAGTGTAGCATATTGGGAAAATCTGGAAATGTGATTTCTTCAGGTTTTATAAAACAAAAGGTAACATATTTCATCTGAATGCTACTAGTAAAAGTTGTCTGATTGCTCAAGTTGATGAAAGTTGGATGTTGCATAGAAGAATGTGTCATGTAAAATTTGACAATATTATCAAGATAAGTTACTCACAGGTTGTGAGAGATATTCCTAAATTGGTAAAGCCTACTAATGCTATATACAAGGAATGTTAGTTAGGAAAGAAAACTAGAATTTAATTTCACAACAAACAAAATTGTTCAAATGAATTGTTGGAACTTGTGCATACTGACTAGTGTGGTCTTGCTAGAATCAAAAGTCTACAAGGTTACGGGTACTTCATGTTACTTAGTGATGATTACTCTAGGATGATGTGGGTCACTTTCTTACAGGAGAAATCTGAAGTTCTAGAGAAGTTCAAGATATTTAAGGTTATGGTTGAGACAGAGAAAGGTCTGAAGATTAAGTGTATGAGATCAACTAGACTTGGTGAATTCACTTTTGATGAGTTTAATTCTTTTTGTGAAGAATATGGGATAAAGAGAAAATTATCTACACCGCAGACCCCTCAACAAAATGGAGTTGTGAAAAGGAAGAACGAGATAGTTCAAGATGCTGCTAGAACTATGATTTTGGAAGGAAATGTCCCTCATATCTATTAGAGAGAAGTTGTGAGTACTGCTATTTATATCCTCAACAAGGTACAAATCAAAGGTAATACTGGTAAGAATCCTTTTGAGCTATGGTTTGGTCATAATTCTACTGTTAGATATTTCAAATTTTTTAGGAGTAAATGCTATATCAAAAGAGATGAAGATTTAGGAAAGTTTGATGCTAGAAGTGATGAAGGAATATTTCTTGGTTATTCTACTAAAGTAAGGTCTACTAGTGCTACAACAAGAGATTGAAGAAAATGGTTGAAAGTGCATATGTTAAGGTTGGTGAAGACATTTCTAGACCCTCCAAAACCTGTGGATATGGTTTTGATGATCAAAATAATATTACAAACAAGATTCAAACTTCAAATAAAGTTTAGATCATTCTGATGAATCAAGAAGATCAAGAAGAAGGAGAGACTAGTGAAAGCACATAAGAGAGATCACAAGAACCTAAAATTCAAGAACACTCTAAGACTCCAAGGTATGTGAGATTAAATCATTCAGAAAATTAGTTTATAGGAGATAAGAACAAAGGTGTCCATATTAGGAGAAGAATTGTAGAATAATACTGTTTAATTTCAAAGGCTGAGCCAAGTAATGTCAATGAAGCATGCAAAGATGAATATTGGATTGAAGCAATGAAAGAAGAACTACAACAAATTGAGAAGAATAATACATGGATTCTTGTTCCTAGACTTAAAGACAAGAATGTAATTGGAACTAAATGGGTCTTTAGAAACAAGCTAGATGAACAAGGTGAAGTTATTAGAAACAAAGAAAGACTAGTATGCAAAGGATACTCTTAGATGGAAGGACTTGACTTTGAAGAAACTTTTTCTCCTATTGCTAGAATTGAAGCTGTGAGACTGTTTCTTGCTTATGCTGCTTACAAAAACTACAAAGTTTATCATATGGATGTCAAGTCAACATTTATAAATGGTGAATTAGAAGAAGAGGTGTATATTGAGAAACCTGATGGATTTCAATTGACAGATCAAGGAGATATGGTTTTTCAGCTGAAGAAAGCATTGTATGGACTCAAGCAATCCCCTAAAGCTTGGTATGCTAGATTGGATAAATATTTGTTGAAGCTTGGATTTAACAAAGGTATTGTTGATAGTAATCTATATTTTAAGATTGATAATGATAAAGATTTATTTGTGGAAGTCTTTGTTGATGATATCATTTTTGGAGGAGATGATGGTTTGTGCATGAATTTTGCTAATGAGTTTGATACGTCAATGATTGGAGAGTTGAAATTCATTTTGGGATTGAAAATTACTTAGTTAGATAAAGGAATCTTTATATCTCAGTCCAAGTATGTGAGAGAACTGCTAAAGAAGTTTGGTATGGAAGATTCAAAGCCAATCAAAACACCCATGGTGACCGTATGTAAGTTGACACAAGATAATAATTCTTTGAAGGAAAACCAGAGTAGATACAAATCAATGATTGGTGGATTGCTTTATTTGACTCAAACTAGACCTGAAATCATGAATTTTGTATGCATTGTTGCAAGATTTCAAGCCGATCCTAAGGAATCTTATTTGACTGCTATGAAGATAATTTTCAAATACTTGAAGGGAACAACTAATTTTGGCCTATGGTATCCTAAAGATGATGATCTTACTTTAAGTGCCTTTACTGATGTTGATTTGGTGGCGCATTTTTCTTGGGAAAGAAACTGATTTCATGGTTAAGTAAAAAGAAAAATGTCGTTTCCTTATCTATTGCAAAGGAATAATACATTGTTGTTGCTAACAATTGTACTCAAGTATTATGGATGAATTAGATGTTGAAAGATATCAGAGTTGTGTATGATGAACCTATTGCCATATTCTATGATAACTCAAGTGTTATAAACATTTCTAAGAATTCAGTGTTGCATTCAAAAACCAAGCATATATCTATCAAGTACCAATTTTGAGAGACCAAGTGAGTGATAAGGAATTCAGACTGGAGTATGTGCCTACTAAGGAACAAATTGCAGACATATTTACTAAGCCTTTTTCTAAAGATACTTTTGAGTATCTCAGAGGGAAGTTAGGGGTGATTACCCCTCCTAATTAGAACTAAGATGCAATACATTGCATCAATCCGAGAACTTCATAGTCATATCTTGATTTGGATTGATGTTGTGGTGGTTGCTACTTAGGGGGAGTAGTTAGATGATTCATATATGCGGTTCAGAGCTTGTGTACCTTTTCCATTGATGTCAAAGGGGGAGAAGAACAATGTTAATTTTTTTGGAAGAACTAAGGGAGAGAAGATCAATGTATAAAGGGGAGATTGTTGGTTCTGTTGATGGTGTTTTTCACATCATGTGTTGCCATCAATACCAAAGGGGGATATTGTTGGATGTTGTGGTTTTCATTGATATCAACACTATTAGCATTAATGTCTTTAAGACTGTATATGTCAAGGATATTAAGAAAATTGTAATAAAATATGTTACAGGTTGTCTTTGAAGCAGTGAAGATCACTATGATGGAAAGTTCAGCATGTTGATGGTGAGATGTTGTGGATTAAAGGGTTTTTTTTAAGAATATCTAGTTTCTACTTTGAAAGTTTCAGAGGTGTGCCTGAAGATGTGAGCAGGTTATGTGTTTCTGTATTTCGACAGTTATTCTGTTACTGTAAATGGTGTTCATGGAAGAAGACAATGTGATTCTAATAATCTGAGTTATTTTGTATGTTATTGTGGTATTCATGGATGTTTCTAGATCATGTTCTATCTATGTTGCATGTCTGCATTGATTTTTGTGCTCACGATCCAATATTTTCTCTTGTGTGTTCATGTTTTTCATGTTCATGGCCGACATGGTGATTGAAGTGTGTTGTGGATCTTCGAGGAAGAATCTTTGAAGATGTGTTTTGTTCGAGGAATTTTTTTTGGGTCTCTACTATGTTGTGGTTGACCTTGGTTGATTCACATTAATAATCTTTATTGTTTTAGGCTGATAATTTGCATTCATTCTATTATTTTGTTGAAGCCAACATGAAGCAATTTAATTCCTTGTTGCAAATATATATGAGCAATTATTTATCTCATTTGAGACATGCATATGTGTGAGTGCTATGTGCAAATAAGGTTCAGATCATTCAAAGTCAGAGCAGAGTGTGAAGGAGAGTGAAGAAGTGTTCATGTGCTTAACCAAAACTGTACCCAGGCATTAGCAGAGGCTACTTTCTCAATTCAAATTCTTCAGATGGATTTAATCTGAATATTTTTGTAAGACAATGAGTCTTCCTTTGTATCTGAATAGTGAGCTCTAGGCAGTGTGCCTAAATGTATGTGCATTCCTCATTTATTCTTCCTATACTTATAACAAGGTATAACTTGTGGATTAACCTCCACCATGGTTTTTCCCCTAACAGGGTTTCCACACAAAAATCTTGGTGTTATGTGTGTTTCTGATGTGTTTTTGATTCATGCTTTCACTATTATTAATCAGATCTAAGAATAAAGTTTAATAAGTTTGAAATTTTGTGACAACTGATTCACCCCCCTCTCAGTTTTTTGCCCTTGCGTTTCCACTAGATACTCCATGCTACTGCTAAATGTCAACCGACGACCTCCTAATTCCATCCTTTGAACGTCAAGTGTGAAAAGTCTTCCACTTACCACTTGAGACTTGAAGAAGATGCCACGAGCTTCAAAAGACAAGCAAGGAAACCAAATAAAGTATGAGCCTTCACCCCAAATGTGCTACTATGGATAAATTCAAAACCACACAAAACCCTATTTAATGCAACTTTGTCCTTGGTAATTTTAAATTTAAAGGCAAAGCTCAAAATTTGCACATCCTAAACTATTCTCAAAAAATGATGGAAATGAGATATGGGGCACACTCCAAATCTAGCTCAAGAGAAGGCATCTGGATTTTTTTGTCATGTCAACTTAATATATCACCTTCACCTAAAGCTTGTTGTTGCCACCTAAGCTTAAGAACATGTTGATTAATGATTCCTTAAGTGCAATTAGTACAAGCAACCTACACTCACACAAAACAGAGTTAGAAGATAATCATGACCGGTGACAGATTGCATTATCCCATTGCGATTTCCCATGATTCCAATGAATTTGTTGCTACTTCTCGCATGCTCCAAGAAATCTAATTTGATGTTAACTGATAAGCCACTAAATCCATGACCAAATAGCTCTCCACATTTAGCATATCATTTTCCATTTAACCATGTTCCAAATAGCTCTCCAATTCTGCTTAGATGAAAAACTCATGAAAGCCCCTTAATTTTGACCTGTTATTTTTTATTCTTCCCATTATCCCAACATAATCATACCTCCTCCTCTACATCCCTAAACTCATATGTGTGGAAGGCTATAATAATAGTGTAAACAACTGTACACTAGCATGTTATTGTTGAATGACGAGGAATTGTGTGCTTTATTACTTGACACGGCGCATACATTTTTAGGAACTCTTAGATTTAAGTATGCTTATTTTTCACCTTATTTAAAACTATCATGACCTTGCATTATCACACTTGAACTTGCTATATAGTCATTGCCTCTTGCATTGCCAATTCTAATACCTTGGAAAAACCTTTATTTGACTTTCATCATTGATAATATTTATTTCCTGATCATCACACCCATACTTGCTAGAAAATCCGCCAATCTATTACCTTCCCTATACGTTGTGATATTAAAAAATCCTAAAATCTATTTAACAATGACCAAGATTTTTGCAAAATATAACCTAAATTCCAATTATGTATACTTCTTTCTTTGCAAGCATTTACAATTATCAGTGAGTCCCCTTCCACGTGCAACCTTGATATCCCTATTTTCAATGCAAGTTCCAAACCTAACAGTAGTGATTTATCTTATGCAATATTATTAGTGCCTTGTTGAAGATGAACATAGGATGTTGCTAAAAATTTCCTAGATGAATCCCTAATGCAAATGCTTTCCCCTAAACTGTCTGGGTCATCCCTTGACGCTCTGTCAAAGTTTAATTTTACAAATTCTTCTTGTGGAGCCTTCCATTTGATTACACTTCTATCCACTTTTTATTGATGCTTTTATGCAAGCTTCCATCAAATGGAAATTTGATTCCCTTCCAATTATTTAGGAGAAAATCATCCCAATTTGTGAATAGAGAATTGATAGTTCTATGTTTTTGGATAATTGAATTGACCACCTTAGATAATACCTTTTCAATCTTGTCATTGTAACATCAATTGATGATTTATCCTTTCTAAAGATTCTCAAATTTTGTTCCCACCATATGTTCCAGATTACTAGTACATGAACCACATGCCAAATACATGCAAAAAAAGATGATTGATTTAAAACAAGCCAACTTTGAAAGAGCTCCCAAATTGTATTTGGTAGAGGAGCAAATAGGTTTAACTTATTCTTAACATAATCCCAACACTGTTGAGAAAAACTACACTATAGAAGCAAGTGATCTATCATTTCAAGCACTTCTTTTACATAACAAACATTTGAAAGGGTCAACTATGCTCAATTTTGTAAGTCGATCACTAGTCAAAATTCATTTTTATAAAGCAAGCCAAGCAAAGCTTCTAAATTTGGGTAATACTTTGTTGTTCCAACAAAATGAAAAATCTCTTTGAAAGAAATGTTATGCTTGGATTGGCTTAGAACTGCATACCCTTCCTTTACTAAATATGCCCCATATTTTGATGCAACCCAAATAACTCTATCTGGATTTGCTAAGAGGTACACCTCTCTTTTATTAAGCACATTATGCAACTATTCAAACTACTCTACAATTAGTAGGCTTCTTGGAGAACTCTTCCAAACAACTTTCCTTGTTAAAACATCTACAAATTGCACATAATCTAAAAACTTTTCACCCCAAGCCTCTGATAAGATTGTTCTTACATCCTATAGTTCCAGAATTTCTGACATGGGAGCATTTCCATTCCACGAGTCTAACCAAAATTTTACACTTCTTCCATTATTGACTTCCCATGTGGCGAATGATGTAATGAGTTTTCTATAGTTAAGCAAAAAAATCCACATGGCAGACCCCTTAGGTAGATCAACAACTGTCAAAATTCTTGTTGGGTTATCATTGTCTAAGTATTTTGCTTGCATTATCTTGCACCATTTAGCATTTGGATTTGAATACATTTTCCATGCAATATTTGCCCCAAAATCTGTTTTCCTACTTGAAATATTATGTATACCTGATCCACTTTGTTTCTTTCCCTTTGCCAATCCTTCTAATGATACTAGAGGCACTTTCTTTTGGTCATTAATGTTTCCTTTCCAAAGGAAAGTTCTTATAATTTTCTCAAATTTTGATATTATTGAACAAGGAGCTTTGAGGAATGCCAGGAAATAATTAGGAATTGTTACTTAAACTGATTTTATTAGAAATATTCTACCTAACAACAATAACCACCTAGCTTTCCACATTATTATTCTTGACTTCAGCCTATCAATTATCTTGTCCTAATATGAAGCCTTGTTTGAACCCTTAAAGAAAGGAATTCATAATAAGAACATGGCAAACCAACTTCTTGAAATCCCAATAAATTCACAATTTTAAGCTTCATGGTTATTCTACATCATCGAATGATTTTCCACGTGGTTTCATACATTGCTTTTGGTACTAAATATGCATGTATAGTGATCCCAATCTCTCAAGATCTTGTGGCTATGGCTTGAGAGATATAGTGGACTTACCTCAATGTTGTGAATTTAATCACAATCAAATCTTTATATCAATATAGTTACTTATCCATTTGATAATAATTTTACAACATAAGAGTACTCATAAAAGAACCTTACAAGCCTCCATCCCATGCGTTCAACACATAAAAAATAAAAAATAAGAAACTACCAAATGGTATTGCCAAAACTATGATTCAAAACCATGAGCCATAGTAAAAATATAATTCCCCCATAGCCATGATTGGGAAACCTAAAATAGTAATTTCTCTTACACCTCTTACAATTTCACACCTCTCTTATGCATCATAAATTTTGTGATAATTATCAAATTGACAACTTTCCCAAATCTAAGAACTCCATTAGGGTTTTGAATGCATTTGACATAACCACCAAATTGGGAAGATGCTCTATAACTCCCGATTTTGATATTTTCAACTTAAGATTTATATTTAGTACTTCTTACACAATATCACAAGTATCACAAAGAGTAAATAATATATATATATATATATATATATATATATATATATATATACAATTTTCACCTACACATAGGTGTTTCATTTTACCCACTCCATGATATATGAAGATACATTATTTATCATCTACATAATTCAATACAATTTACAAGACATAATATTTGTAATGTGATGATATGCCTAATCTTAAAATTCTCTCATTTGACCTTTACATTGCAGAGAAACAAAGGAAAAATAAAAATAAATCAATTGTTAGAAGAGGAAAAACCTATGACCTCTTTGTACCAATAAAACTTATTTTTGCTCATTAGTTTAGTGAGAGAATTCACAACATTAACCAAAGTGCCAACCTTATGTATCATGATTTTTTATCTCTCAACCATCTTGTAGACAAAGTGATATTGAATATTAGTATGTTTTGTGTAAGGCCCAACTAATTCTCAGTAAATTTGGTGTTAGACACATAATTCAGAGGTGGTTCCTAGCTGAACAATCCACATGACCATTGTAAGGACTCCATTTAATTATCATCTAGGCCTACATAAGCTTGTGATGATGTTGACACTATATGTGTATCCAGAGATTCTATACTGCCTATATCATCTAATATAGGTGGTTTATACATGTCAAAAAGGTAATAAAACATAAGCTATAAAATAGGGAGAAAGAACCAAATCTGTCACTATTGCTACGGGTACTTTCAGCTTAATACTGTGACTAGTTAACTGTTCAACTTGAACTCTATATTTAATAACACTGCTAACTTTACTTCTAACTAATTGACTCACTCTGAAGGATAACTCATTGAAACAAAACAAAATATAAATCATAAGATAAGATAAGATCTCATTCACATACATGAAATAAATAATCTAATTGAATGAATGCAATATTGAAAGCATCTAATGTAACTATAGAAATTAAGGTGGTGAAAAGTTACCTTGAGTGGCCCTTGCTCAAGTTATCATATCCATAGAGTAAACTCAAATCTAAACTCCTTGAATCAACTGAACATAATGATAAATTGAAACATCTTCATTGCATATAACTAGATTTCACAATTTGACAATAACCTTTACATATTTCTTATTCATGAATGCATAACAGGAAATTAACAAAGTACTATATGTGTAATGGAAAACTGTATCTATCAAAACATATCCTCACGCTATATCTACTCCTCAACCACCAATCCAACTATATAGGTTTGAGGGAGGTTTATTGGAATAAAGACTCAAAACAAAAATTAAATGCAAATGACCACTCTCCTATAAAATAGAGAGGAAAAAAGTCTATGCAACTGAAAAGATGGAAGAAGACAATTAGGATTGGAACTCTCTCTTAAATGGCATAACAAAGATGTGTACTATGAGAACAATCATGTTGGCTTCCTAACCATTATGTCCTCTGACTCTTTTATGACCTGAAAAGAAATAGAATTTTCCCTTTCAATATAGTTGTGCATTATCTCACCCCTTTGTTATTCATTCTTGAAGAGGCCAATGCTCTAACTTGCAAATCTCCCATAAATATTAATGGGTTCCATTTTGTCTCATTTGGCAAAGCAAGATTATGCAAGTAAAACTCACATAGTTGATCTTGCATATCTGGTGTAGAAGTAGAGAAAATTTCAAGAAACACATATTTATTGTTCATTGCAATTGGAAAGTCACTGATTAGTAGACTAGATTGAAAATATAGAAATTTTTCTTGTAAAAATTAAGCATACACCTTGGCGAGTGGCTTACATTTGAGGATTTGCACAACTTTATTTGCAATTTCCTTAATCCTGACTGTCAACTTCTTCAGTTTAGTTTCCTTTTGCTCAAGAGCCCTGGTATGGTTAGCTATCATTTTTTCTCTTTCCTTCTCCCAAGTTTCCTTTTGTTGAGAGAATTCATTAGTTATTTTCCACAACTCATACTCTAGGGATAGTATAGTGGGGCTAGTTGGAGTTGTAATTAGAGGAGGTTATCTTTCAAATACAATTTCCTTATTACCTACCTGAAAAATGGTAAATTGTGCAAGGATATCTAGTTTGGATCCATTTTCAAATTTGTGTAATTTATCCTCCAATTCTCTGATTTTTTATGTCCTTGTCACTATCCCTTTGCTAGTATGTCTTCATTATTTCATCCATTTTCTTTATCATTTCAAGTGCTTCATGTAATTGTTTCTTAATATTTCTTTCCTCAATAAAAAATATTCATCTTTTTCTAAAAACTGATCATCATCCCTCACTATCGAGGCTTTGTGGAGTTCTCGTTCTCATCTTTCTAGCAACAAATGCATTCTCCAAATCAAATTCAAAGGTGCTTGTGAAATACCATGTTTGTTTGATTGGTGTATATAAATTTCCATGGGAAACTTCTTCTGATTACGAGTTTGTTTCAATTGTAACAATACCTTCTTCTTTTTTCCTGCATGTGCCCCTCATTTGTCCTTTCCCTCTTAAGCAATGGGATCATTTTTTGGGTCTTTTCTACCTTGATGTAGGAACAAAAGAAGGCCCAATTTTCCTTTTCTTGGCTCTTGATGTGTTTCTAGGAGTAGGGGTTTCTTCCTTGTCCTCTACGCGGGTTGCTCCATAGTGGTTGCAGGTTGAGTATCCTACATGCCCTGCTTCTCTAACTCACCTCTACTACATGTAGGTGAAGCAAGGGAGTCAGGGGCACTTCCCTCTCTGATGTAGCAGGTTCCTCTACTCTATCTCGTATAGTAGGTTCTTATAAAATACTATCAATATTGTTACAATTGAGGAAGCTTCCCCATGAAATTTGTTGATATTGAATTCTTAGACTCTTTTTTACTAATAGGGTGATCAGACAAAAGCGTGACAAGTTGGAGTCATTTCTCTTTCTTTTATACTCTAAAATCATTTTTTTTAACAAGTTATAAATAAAATTTGGCACATAACTCTCTTATCATGGTAGAGATGGATTAGTAGTTTGAAATAGACCATATATAGTAAAGATTTCCTACCATCACATGTGAGATAATTATATATTCAAAGCAACAAAAGCCCAAGCCCATGGAAAGGGTAATATTTTAGTACCTTGGGAGGATGAATCTAGGTTCTCTCTTGGTTGTCTAAACTTGTTCCTATCACCAATCACATATTCCCTAGTTAGGAATTCCTCTCCTTGCGACAAACCAAACACTTCTACAATTGCAGAATCAAAAGCATCAACCTTCAAACCCTTAACTACTGCTTTGTCATTTTATAGTGTAAGCTGCAAATTACTATGTCATATCCTCATTGTATTCTGTCAACTTCAAGAAATATTCTAACCATCTAGATTGTCTGAAAATGGGTAACACCAGCCTGTCTTCCAAAAGCTGATTGTGTGTAGATGGTTCTCTTCGGATTATTGCACCCCATGATGACAATCTGCTTTATTTGTGCTCAAATTCTATGCCTATCACTTTAACTACAACAATCCATTTCTATCTATATGCTTGTGTTCTCCAAATTTAGTTGTTCTCACCCTTCTTATTTCCTTCTAAGCTTGAATTGTAGCTTGGATTGTTTAAGAAATGGGAAAAAAAATGTCAAAAGGTTGAAGAAATTTTTTGTGTTTAAAAATCAAGAAAATGAAAATGAAGAGTACTTCCCCCCTCCCCAACTAAAGGTATTAAGTGTCCACATTTAATTGCATTGTTATTGGTGGAGGGTGAAATGATGTAGTGGAAATATTAAAAGTGATACGAAGCATGCAATATTTATCATGTAAACATGTAGAAAATAAAATTTCATCAATGATAATTATGGAAGAAAAGTAGTATGTGTACATGTAGAAGTGTAGTGAATTGAAACTTAGCTTGTGCAAAATTGATTAGTACTACACATAGCGAGATATGATGTGGTTGTTCTTAAATGCAATTGATAATGAATGATATTACTACATGACACATGGTAAATGATGGTTTTGAAAGGCTAGAGGATGTACAGGTGATGGGATGTGAAATTAACTGCATAGCACATGGAAAGAAAAAAAGGTGATATGAATGCTACACGGGATGAGGTGGATTAAGCTGCACGTAGTGAAATGATAGTTATGAGGCTGCATGTATGGAGGAATAAAGTGTATGAATGGATATGCAATTAGTTTGATTGAAATTTTGAAATTTCTAGCAGTTAAGTGCTACAGGTGCCTTCAATAACAGGTCCAATTATGAATTTTGTCACCTTTAGGCATGAAGCTACAAGTTCCTACTACATCACAGACTACGCTTGAAAATTATTGTTGATTTTTGTCACCTATGCTACATGTGCTTGTGGTAGTAGGAAATTATACCTAAGTGATTGTAGTAGGTGAGTTGTGTAGCATATCTATTGAGTCATGTGTAGAACCTGCGGTATTTTTTATTGAATCTTTGATGTTCGGTACAGTTTCTTTGTCAAAGTCACTCTTTGGTACATATTGATGCATTAATGAAAGAAGAAATTCATCCTTATGCACCAAATTCTTGTAAAGTTTTAATCTATGGCCATTAACTAGTACTGAGAATCTAACTACATCAATTGTCTACAACTACACTATCCCATTTGGGAATAATTTTTGTATCTCATATGGACCTAACCATCTTGTTTTAACTTCCCCTTGTAGTCCTTGCACCTTGAGTCATAGAGAAAATCCCAATCATTTACACTGAATTCCTTTATTTTGATGAACTAATCATGCCATCTGATTCTTTGTTTTTGAACAACCTCAGTGTGGTGAATAAATTCCATCCTTATTTCATCTAATGCATTCATATTGTGTATTCTCTCCTTCTGTGTTATTTTAAATTCTATATCTAGTGCAATTGTTGTCCTCAATGTTTTATATTCAAATTCAATAGGAAGTACTAATTTCTTTCAATACACCATCTCATATGGTGTAAACCCTGATGTAGTCTTCCAAGTTGTCCTATAGGTTTGTTAGCTCTCAAAAATGCAGGAAAGATGCCTCAAGAGGATGCCAATCTCTTGATATGCTTCAAGGTAACAGACAAGGTTAAGGGAACTCAACCTTCTACTCTTTAGGTGCTGCTAAACCTAGGCGGGTGTACCTAATTGAATTGAGCAGACTTGACTTTTAATCTTCTCCTATTGCTCTAATTCGTCCATGATGGTAGATTTGAAATGGACAAAATAAAATAAATTTGGTACAAATTGTATATCAGTATCCAAGAAACTAAACCCTAACAAATGTTGAAATGTGAATGAAACTAAAAAATGAAAATGAAAGACCAGTGCCTTATAGGGTTTACGGAGTCAAGAAAATCTAAAACAAGTTTACTTGTTTTGGTAGACATTCAAGTTGTTTAGCATTCTATCTAGTTTATAACTTGTATAAACATGCAATATTGTGATTACTGAGTTTCTTCTTAATAATCCAATTGATACTCCCTAATTACTATGATCAATTCAGAGAATTTAATCTTTACTGGAAAGAAACAATTAATTGATCATACAGATACAGCAAGTGTGCATTGATGAATTAGGTAAAAACTTGTGTACACTAATTCAAATAACCAGAAAACACCATTATGGAGACAACTTCAATAATACCCCTCAATAGACATCATAAACAACTGATACCAAAAAACATTGCACCATCATATTAAATTTTCATTGATATCTCCATGATTTACATATGCTACTAGTCTCGTCTTCCTTTACGAAATTTGTATTCTGCTATCTCCTCCCTATGTAATTCTACCTCGCCTTTTTTTTACATTGCTTTCAAAATGGAAATTTATACATTGAGAATATGAAAGGACACGTCCCTTCGAAAATAGGAGAAAACAAAATAGAAAACAAAGACAGGGAATAATTGAGCTCTAGTTAACCATAAGTGAGTCGTAGCAAGGTAATCCAAATAATCTTGGCAATTAAACGTATCCGCATCTTCAACATCATTCCGGATCGTGATTTCCATCCTGATCATTTCCTCGTTTTTCTCGCTCACTTCTTCTAACACTGTATCCTCTACAGAAGATGTCTTCATGATTTCCTTCAGCATTGTGTCACATTCATTCCTCCACCTAGTGGCATCTTTCAACTCCCCTTTACTATCAGAGAACGCGATCATAGTTTTCTTGGCAGCTTCAACTAATCCATGCTTATCCCCCAGTAATTCCTCATAGAATTTTTGATGGCGACTGATAATATGGTTTGCAGCTTCAAGTGCAGTACTGCTAACCTCATCACGTGGGGCCAATTCATGAAATTTATCCATAACCCACTCATTCATCCTCTCATGCTCCTTCAACGCATCCATAGTAGAAGAATACTTCCCCCATAATTGATTTAACCAAGATGTCAAATTGTCTTGTCTCTTCTCAACAATGGCTACAACTGCATCATACTTTCCCTGATTATAGGCACTTGACCCAATCCAATGATCCTTTGTCTGAGAGCTTTCTCCTTGACTGAGCATTTTGGCTGGAAATATTGGAACACCAACCAAGTCTTTCAGTCTATCATTTTCTCTTAACATTCTCTCACTATTCGCCTTATACATTTCTCTTTCTCTTATCAATGCTTGGACCTGTGCTTTATTTAATTTTGCAATATCTATCCCAATCTCTGCAGTAACCACGGGATCAGCCTCTCCAACCTTTAGGGTCATAACATGGCCAAATCCCTTTTCTGTATCAATTACTACTGACTTCCTGTGGGGTGGGTACAAAGCCCATATCATCAATGATCCCTCATCAGTATTAAACTTAGAGCCTGCATACACCTCTGTCACCTTTTCCTTATCAAGTTTATGTGCAATATTACTATCTTTTAAGAAGCTATCAAACACCAATGCAGAATTCAAATCAAGTCCAGGAAAGATCATTACACCAGCATTCTCCAACATTTTTCTCCCCTTTTTAGGAGTCATATTTGTCATTTCATCATCCACACACCTTCTCAATTGATCCAACAATTTCTCTTCATTCCCAGAAGTGATAGCACCAACACCCTCTCTTATTTCTTTCCCCTTATGTTTGTACAAGAATGCTTTGAACTCTAGAGAATTTATAAACTCATCATCTGAAACAAATGATCTGTATTCCATATGCCTGGCATCAACATCACCACTCTCAATACTCTGTTCTCTAATTGGGAAAACATACTTCTGAGTCCTTAGCCTAGATACTCTCTCTGTTCTGCTCTGTGGTACTTTATCCATTGGGGTTTCTTTACTCCCAGAAGACAAATTTCCTGTATCCTGCAACCCCTGGTTATAGCTTTCAACCATCGCCTCTGCTTCCTCTTCACCCAAATTTCTGATCACATCATCAAAAGGATAAGGTACATGCTGATACCTTCCAAAGTTGATCCTTTCTTTGGCTGAATTGATGTATCCTTCAGGGTCAAAGTTTTTCCTGGGTGGCCCCCTTTTCATATTATAATACAATAATCTATCAAGGATTGAATTATATCCCTCCTTTTCCAACACAGTGAAATCACCAAAACACAATGTACTAGGCATAAAAGCCTACTTCCCATAAGAACTGAAAAGCATCACATTGCTGAAATCCATTTGTCTAACAATTTCCAAATATGCAATTCTGTTTGGAACTGTCCTTGGCAGAATAAAAGGGGCATCATCAAACCCATACACCCTGATCATTGTAGCTCCTTCCAAACAATACCAATCACCCCAGTTATGATCAATGGGCCCATTGAAATCTTTTGGCCAAAGAAACCTTTTGATCTCATCAGTCAATGAATAGTTACACGGATGCTTATACAACTTGTACAAAGTTTTCACAAAGTACTATTCAAAATGGATGAAACTAGCATTGGCAAACCTACTATCCCAAATAGCAGTCCACAGCTGAATAGGCAATGCTTCACCTTCCCTACCGATTTGAGAAACTCTCATTTCTGGAGGCCATACTCCCAACTCCTATCCAAAATACAGCACCAAATGCATCAACAACGAATAATGCCTGAGATGAATAATAGAAGCTCCACCTTTTATAGCTACCAATCCTGAATCAAGCTCCCTAGAAATATATGAGGCTTAGTCAAATGGCCTGGAGTTATGATACTGAATGTCTGCTGTGATAATCATTGGCACAATTGACATGAGTTCTGGGGCATCCATTCCCAACACCTGACACACTGAGAAATATGTGTATTTCATGTAAGGCTCAAATAAATCTACATGATAAGGAGGCCCCTCACTATCTTGCAGAGGTTCTGACTTGTTACCCTGTTTAATTCTATGGATAGGCAACCTCCAACCCTTATAGATTGTATCCATTCTTGAAAATTCCTTTTCCAACTCTTCACAACTGATCTCCTCATTGCAAAACCCTTCCAATTTGAAGACCTCACCTATTGCTTCTTTAGACACATATATCTGTGGTTTTCCAGATGGGTCACATATAGCTTTATGCTTTGGATCATTATCTGCAAGCAATTTTACTAATTCTGCATTTACAAAAATGTTAGGGCACACCAGTTTCCCTACATTCAACTTCCATGGGTTACAAATTGGTTCAAAATGTTTTCTTCTGTGATAATGGAAATTGAAAAGCTCATAACCTCTTATGGCAGTCCAGACATCACCTATGAACTTACATTTGTCATCTAATTTATCAACCTCTGCCCTAAGCTATGCAAACCTTCTCACTTTAGGGCCCGAGCTAGGTAATTGATCAATAAGGTCTTGGTTCAACCTCCTTTTAGTGCCCTCATGCTCCGTATCAACCTTTTGTTTTTTTCCTTTTGATGAACCACTCACAGTAGGCTTTCTACCCTTACCCTTCCCAGAACTAGAGGACTCCATTCTCAAGCTTATAGAACAAAAATGTAAAAACCAAGGAACAATCACTTACAAAATTCCACTCTAGCTCCTCAGATTGAAAATCGTCCTGGTTCTCTGTTCAACACGCCAATTCACCTGCAATCAATTCGAAGCTAAAGAATTGATTCAATCTTTACTGTTATATCCCGTCACACCATTAATGAAGCACGAATGAACACCCATTTGAAACTGGCACTGTCGCATCAAGTGTCCTTTTGATGAGAGATTTTCAAATCTGGGGCGAAATCCCTTTTCAACGTCTATTACACCTTTCGCCAAGACAGAATGTAGTCTTATCGACACCTGGAATCTAAAAAATGATGACTGTTGCTCCTATTTTTTATATTTCTATAACAATTCTGAGTTGGAGAGATGTCACATAGACTTCATTGTCTTATGTCGATATGCATTTCTTCAAGTCATATTCGCTGAGACAAAATTACCTTTTCACCGATGAATTCTCATTTCGGCGTATCCATCAAGTTTTCTCACCAAAAAACCCACCAATGAAATAACACTTTCATCAAGATAGAATGTCTTCGGGAAGACTCATACCGATACCAAATGTCTTACCGAAATCACCTCTTCAGATTACTCCTATTCGGTGAGACTCACCCTAAACTACTTGTCGGTAAAACATTCAAACTTCGGTGAAGCTTATGCCGAAAAATTCTTCTCCTGGCGATGCACATCTTTGTCGGCATATCTTCTGAATCGGCGAGACCCCAACACTTTCTCCAATATTCTTTTGAATCCCCTTGTATTAAGTTTGTCAAGACAACAATCATCTCGCCCAGACCTTCACGGAAGCACATAAGTCTTACCGAAACATTTCTTTGCAAGCCAATCGGTAAAACACAATGGTTTCGCTATGACATCCTGCCGATACCAATCGATTTGGCTGAAATGACCCCTCCACATGCTATTCGGCAAGACCAATTGAATTATCCATGACCTTATAACGACACCCCAACACATGCCGATACACTTTCTATGTGTCGGTCGGCAAGAAAAATACTTCGCTATAACATTACCCCGAAATGCCATTTTCTGCTGATATGAATCCTTGCAGTTGCCGAAACAAAAGAAAAGTCTTGCCAACCGTCTGCAACACATACATGTTAGTTAAAATATAGGTCAGGGAAACCTTTACTATGTCTTGCCGATTTGGATCTTTTAATGAAATATGAAGATGTAGACAGACTCAAATGGGTTACATGATAAAACATAAGTAAGACAATGCAAAGAGGGGATTTTATGCTTATGATGAGGACTTAATACTGGAAACTCCTGAATGCAATAGACTGTTAAAAGTTCAAAATTTTACAGTTCTAACAAGGTCCATACTACCTCAGGCAACATGGCTGATCAATCCTTCCTATGAATTTGCACTATTTTGGTTATAATGTTTTCAATTTCCCTATTTGTTACTTCCACTTGCCCATTGGCTTGAGGGTGGTAGGGTGTGGACTTCCTATGTTTGATCTCATATTCTTGAACCAATTTGGTGATTAACTTTGATATAAACTAGGGACCTTGATCTATGAAAATTCCTCTTGGCACCCCATACCTTGTAAAAATATCTTCATATAATTTTTTTGCCACATTTCCATCTCTTGCAAATTACAATGCTTTAAATTCTACCCACTTTTTTAGATAATCTGTGTAGACCAATATATACTCCTTGTTGTTTGATTTTGGTGATATTGGGATAATAGAGTCTAACCTCCATTTATCAAATTGTGCTATTTCTAAATGTGGTTGTAATAGAATCTCATCTGTTTTAGTTTGTCTTCCCATTCTCTAACACCTATCACAACTCCTAGTGCATTTCACTACATCCTTATGAAGAGTTGGCCAATAATAGCCAGTTGTGAGAATCTTAAGTGTTGTTCTCTTTGCTACAAAATTTCCCCCATAGGGTTGATCATGATAGGCCTTGAGGACATCATAAACCTCATACTCTCTGATGCATCTCCTCATAATGTTATCTGGGCCTGTGTAGAATAAGTAACCAACTATCCATGAGTAGAGAAAACTCTTATGAATCAATTATTTCATTTATCTTGGTGATAAATGAGGTGGTGTCTGTCTTGCTACTAGAAAGTTGGCAATATCAATAGACCAAGGTGTGTGTAGAGATAGAGTAAATAAGTTCTCATTTGGAAAAAAATCATCAACAACATCTTCTACTGATTAAGTTGGTAGTCTAGATAGAAAATCTGCCATTACATTTTGTTTATCTAACTTATCTACTAGATGGTAATGTCAAATTATTGGAGTAATAACAACCATCTGACAATTTTTCCACCAACCACTGATTTATTCATTAGATACCTTATTTCTATGTGATCAACGTGTATGAATATTGGATATCCTATGATGTAGTATTTGAACTTGTTGGTTGCATAGACAACTGCCAACATCTCTTTTTCTGTCATTGTATAATTGAGTTCTACCCCTTATAGATTCTTATTGATGTAATATATGGCATAATCTTTACTACCTTCCTTCTGTCCAAGCATTGATCCTATAGAAAAATCAGAAGTATCTATATAGATTTGGAAAGCTAAGGTCCAATTTGGTCCTCTCAAGATAGGTGCTTTAGTTCATGTTGTCTTGAGTGCTTCAAAAGAGTGTTGACAAGTAGTTGTCCACTCAAATTATGTATCTTTTGTGAGTAAGATAAATAATGGGGCTGCAAGTTTGCTAAAGTCTTGAATGAATATCCTATAGTACCTAGCATGTCCTAGAAAATTTCTAACATCTTTTTGTCTTTGAGGCACATGAAGTGTTGAGATTAATTCAATTTTATTGGGACCCACTTCAATTCCATATGTTGACACAAAATGTCCTAGTACAATTCCTTATGTCATCACCATGAATTTTTTTTCATGACTTAGTGATAAATTATTTTCTTGACACCTTTTTAGGACCTTCTCCAAGTTACCAAGTTCTTCATCATATTTATCTCCATAAGTTGTGAAATCATCCATGTAGACTTCCATGAAATTATGTGCAAAATATGAGAAGACACTCAACACTGCCCTTTGTAAAGTGGTTGGAGCATTACATATCCCAAATGGTAGGACATAATAAGCATAAGTTCCCCAAGTGCATGTGAAGTTTATTTTATCTTGGTCCTCTGCAACTATATTAATTTGGTTATAGCCACTAAATCCATTTAGAGAGGAGTACATTTTTCCTTCTAGTGAATCAAGTACTTGGTCAATGAATGGTAGTCGAAAGTGGTATTTCCTAGTGGCTGCATTTAATTATCTATAATCCACATACAATTTATTCTTTCCTCCTTTCTTTGGGACAATTACTAGAGGTGAAACCCATTGATTGTCAGAAACAAGATAGATGAAGCTTGCATCAAGCAATTTTTAAAATTATGTTTTAACTATGTCTCTAAGTGCAGGGTTCATTCTCCTTTGGGGTTTCCTTATGGCTTTGAAACCATCATTTATGTATATCCTATGCATACACAAGGCTAGGTCAATCTCCTTCATGTCATGGTAATCCCTTGCAAAGGCTATTGTGTGTGCCTTCAACCTAGTGGTTAGGGAGGTTTGTTGTGCAATAGTTAATTTATTGCTAACATTTAAAGTTTTACTTGACATGATTTCCAAAGTCCTGGATGTTGTTTGAACTAATGAGAGGTCAAGTCCTATTATGTCTGGAGCACATCGTTGTGGTAGAAAAGTGTGAAAAAGTTGGGATATTGACTCAGAAGAACTGGTGGGGATCACATTATGTAGGTGGTCTTGCAAATATGTTAAGCAATCTTTTTGTGAGTTCTTACAATAGTTATTTTGTATAATGTTTGCTATTAAATCATCCTCATATTGGTTGTTTAACAAGGGGTTCCATTCAATATTCATGACGGTTTACAAGGAGTACTAATCCTCCTCATCTAGGGTAGGAAAAATGGTCTACTCTAATTCTACATGTGGCTGAGTTGGTGGATAAAGGATCAATTTCTTAGTCACATTTCCATTTGAGATAATCATATTTCCATACCTGCAACCTATAAATGCATCCATTATTTCCAACCTTGGTCTTCCTAAAATGAGGGGATAGCCTGCAAGGTTATCTTTTGGTTGCAATACCATGAAATCTACAAGGTACTCCTATGAATCCAGTGTTATGACCAAGTCTTCAATGATGCTCTTAGGTTTAACTATTGACCTATCTGCCAAATGTAGGATAGTGGGTGTAGGTTTGCTATTAACTATAATAGCTTCATTGTCTCCTTGGTCATCACATTAATAGTTTATCCTAATTCAATCAAGGTGTTTTTAATGAGACATCCATTTATCTTTACATCGACTACAGAACTCCTAGTATCTACATACTTGGGGATAGTTATGTTTCCCAAGATAATTTCTGCAAGTTTCCCTAAGACATGAAAAATCTAAGGGTCCTTCTTCTTCCTTCATGGATTTTTAAGGAAATTTTCTCTAGCTATTTTAGTGTAAATGGGAATCTCCTTGATGACTTGGATAAGGGATATCTTTATACAAACATCCTTAAGTTGTCCCAATAGGTTAGTTTTATCGTGTGTTTTATGCCTTTGAATTTCTAATCTTTGAAGAAATGGAGGCTCTGGATTGGACATCACTCACCTTTACCCCATAAGTAGGGTCTTGAATAAATTTGTTAGTATAGGCTTGTTGAACAAGCTTGTTATTTGGGTTAGGTGTAATTTGGGCTGGCAATTGAGGTGCTCTAGGTGGATGAGGTGATATATTTGTTGGGTTTTGCATGATGGATTGTTGTTGTGGTTGCAAGGGTTGTTGTGGCTACTGATAGTTCATATTTTGGTTTTCCCATTGCTGGCATTTTTTCTACTGAGGTTACCATTGGTTTTGTTGTGGTAGCCATTGGGGGTTGTAGTTGGATCCTTGGTAGTTTTTGATGATTCTAGTTGGATTGAGGAATTTTCCATTGGATTTGTGTATTTGACCAAGGTTGAGGGTTCCGATTATGGAAATTTGGATTGCTAACTGGAAATGAAATATTGTAATTCAAAGGATCTTGAGGCATACCTTTTCTTGGCTGCCATGGATTCCTTTGCGAAATTTATAACACTTTTCCATCTTAATCCTCTAGTGCTTGAAAGTATATTTTCCCTCACCTATCCTCAAAAATACTTGCCACTCTTTTGTACTTTTAATTATATTTTCTCTATCTAAAATTAGGAAAGTATCAATATGGATTTCCTCTACCTATTCTTGCTTTTTATTCACATGCAAAGTGTCCAATTGTGTAGCCAAATGGTTGATGATATCTTCTTTCCTGTTTGACAACAAATTACTAAGCTCCACCTTGGAGACTCCACTGGATGATTTGTTGATTGCTGATATCCTATCTGCCCTAGTCCTCTTAGTGAAGGACCTTGAGTAGTTTCTACAAACCATGCATATCTCTTCAAATCGTATTTTTTAAATACCTCTTGTCCCAATGAGGTTAAGGGAATCCATGCAATCATCATTAACACCTCTTAAGAAGATTGATTTCAAGGATTCATCTGATATTTTTTTTGTGAGATTTATTTAGGAAGAATTGAAATATTTCTGCATAGTCCTCCAGTGGTTCATCTTCTTTTTGTGTCATTCTGGAAATACCATCTCTCTTCCTATCAGCTCCTCTAAAATAATCTTGATATTTTTCTAGGAACTTGGTCTTCATAGTATTCCAATTTGGAACATCTCTTCTTAAACCCATAAACCATATTAGAGTAGTGTTCTTCAAGGTTGTTGGAAATAGTTTGAGCCTATGTGCATCTATTGTATAATCATAGCTTCTACACAACACATCAAACTCAAAGAAGAAGGTATATGGATCCTCAGTAGTAGAACCATAGAAGATAGGTAATGTTGAAGGAGGTATTTTCTTCAAGGTAGTTTCTCTCTCCTGGTTGGTAATGGGGAACTCAAAATTTACATGCTTTGGTGGGTCTTCCACCACTGCATCACCCATGGTTTGGAAGGTCTTCTCTATATCTACAGTGGATATTGGTGTTAGGGGAAGTTCTTCAAGAATACCCTCTTTCTATTCACTTTGATCACCAATATCCTCTTTAGCTTTGTTTGTTGAGGGGAAAATCTTCCCCAAACGTCTTGCTACCTTCACATACAAAATTTATGACTTTTTGTGTTAACGGATCTTGCACAATATTAGTTAAATGTTCTAGTGTTGATGGATTAAAACCTAATTATCCTAATGCTGGAAACAAAAAAAGAAACTAAGAAAGCTTGAAATAATATAGGATAATCTTGAATGTAGCACCATCCCCAACAATGGTGCCGAAAATGTAAGGCCCAACTAATGCTTAGTAAACTTGGTGTTAGACACACAATTCAGAGGTGGTTCTAAGCTGGATAGTCCACTAAACCCTTGTAAAGACTCCATCTAATTATCAACCAGGGCTACATAAGCTTGTGATGATGTTGGAACTATATGTACATCCAAATATTCTATATTGCATATATCATCTAGTATAGGTGGTTTACACATGTGAAAAGGAAACAACTATAAAATAGGGAAAAATAACTAAATTTGTCACTATTGCTATGGGTACTTTCAGCTTAACATTGTGACTAGTTAAATGTTAAACTTGAACTCTATATTTAACTAATAATGCTAACTTTACTTCTAACTAACTGACTCACTTCAGAGGACAACTCATTGAAACAAAAAAAAGTGTAAACCATAATACAAGATCTCATTCACATACATGGAATAAAGAATTTAATTGAATGAATGCAATAATGAAAGCATCTAATATAACTGTAGAAATTAAGGTGGAGAATAGTTAACTTGAGTGACCCTTGCTCAAGTTACTGTATCCATAGAGTAAATTCAAATCTAAACTCCTCGAATCAACTGAACATAACGATAAACTAAAATATCTTCATTGCATATAACTAAAATTCACAACCTAACAAGAATGTTCCCAAATTTCTTATTCATTAATGCATAGCAAGAAATTAATAAAGTACTATTTGTGTAATGGAAAACTATATCTATCAAAAAATATACTCACACTATATCTACTCCTGAACCACTGATCCAACTATATAGGTTTGAGGGATGTTTATTGGAATAAGGAATCAAAACAAAAATTAAATACAAATTACCACTCTCCTATAAAATAAAGAGGAATAGTCTATGTTATTGAAAATATGGAAGAAGACAATTATGATTGGAATTATTTCTTAAATGACATAGTAGAGATGTGTACTGTGAGAACAGTCACATTGGCTTCCTGGCCATTACAAATTCCTTCTTTCTTTAGTTGTCTTATTAAATGGCTTGGTGATTCACAATAAACCTCATCAATGGATTCTTTTATTTCCGCAATTGCTACGTTCCCAAAATTATGGAATCTCCCCTACACTTTTGCTTGGAATCTTTTGACTACGAGCTGAGCTTCCTAGTTGTTGTGAGTTATAGTCTGATCACTCTAAATTCTTGGCTGCAAGGAGTTAGTCTATCTAACATATACACATTACTAATAACCATAAATTAAACATAGATTTATACTACATTCCATACACATCCACACATTTTACCATGCAATTACTAACATATCATAATCATATTTCCATACATCAAAATCTAGTTCAATTTGCATGAAGGATATAAAAAGATAGATAATTTCAGGAATGCATATGAAATAAATAGTTTGAATTTTTTAGAAGTATGAACTAAACAAGATAAAAATAGCTATTACTTAGTCTACTCATTTTGTATGAATATGGTACATATTCTTTACCAAATAGATATCACTTTTCTTGTTAAATCCAATCTTGACTTGTTTGCACTCAAAGGTAAATTATAACACAATATTTGTAACCATACTAACTATTTACAATAATGTGTTACAACCATGTACTCTATTTCTATAGTGTTGTAACATTGTAAATTGTGCTCCTTGATGATACAAACACAATATCATGTTCTATTTGGTGTTAATTTTAGCATCCACTCCCCTAGGCTGTTATAGGATGATTTTATAGCCTTGGCCTTACCTCCAACTCAATAGAACATGTTAATGCTACCCGAAAAATCTTATTGATGATCCTGCACCCTTAAAACTTTGCTCGATGCTCAAATTTGGGTTAGGTCCTAAGTTAAGGGACCCCTTGTGGTGCTTGCTTTGATGAGCATGAAACATGTAGAAACTTGCGTAGTGTGCTAGGTTCATCCAATTTCACCTAATAAAGCTAGATACATGTGAGGGCCAACCTCCACCTTATGTGATGTGACCTTAATTTTGATATTGATGTGCAAAAACATTTTTGAAATTCAAATTTAAACACGTCAACCTACACCTAAGGTCATTTCTATGTTTCCCTATTTAAACATGAAAGTTTTATCAACAAAAATAATAAATGTTGTACACTACAACAAACCCTTGCCAAAATCAATATTTAGCTCTACAAAATTGTAAACAAGATTTATTGCTACAATGATTCAAGTATCAAGAATGTTGTAGAATTATTTGGAATCAAGGACTCATGATTGTCTTGTACATCTTCATTATGATTGGGTGTGATTTTATCTAGTTCTCATATTCAAACTTTTGATCATCTTGTTCCCCTAAGTGAGGTAACTTCTTATGTTTTGTTTCCTTTGAGCACAACCTTTCTCTTGGGTTGGATCTTCCATTATCATATTTAAGGCATGTAGAAATCCACTTTAACACACTTGAGTAGGGTTTTCATTTATTATTTTTCTTGTCATTGCTTACCACAATCTTAGATACACTTAAGATTCAAAGCACACATTATTACTTGTATCAAATCGATTATCTGTGGAGGTAGAAATACCAAAATGGTGGTTTGACCAACGCAAAATCCTTTATAGCTACCCCTCCCTTTTCCCTATTTGTGTCTGTGTAGGTTTGAATGCAAAGCTAAAGATTACAAAGGTTAGCAGAGCAGAGAATCATATAATTTCTTAGACTATAATTTGAAATGTACAAAACCCTAGGACATAGGTGCCTTGCACTAGTGTCCTACCATTTCTACCCCCGCTTTAAGTGAAATATTCTCCTTTGTCTACATTTTTCGGATATGTGTTCAAAATATTAATTTTTTATATCTTTGTGTGTAATTATTTAATTATTTATATTAGGGTTTGTATCACTTAGGTTAATTAAATCACATTTTATCAATCTTACCTCTTTCCAACAAAGGAACACAACCCATGCAACTTGGTTCTCTTTTGAGGAAGTTAGCCAAGATTAACACCTTCGTTGGTTTGTTTTCTAATGTTTAGTGAAGAAAGGATCTATGTAGGTTAATTTACTAGTTAGTCTAAATCCTCTTTTCACACTTAACAAGTGTACATTGTAACTATATTATGAGTTACTCACCCAAATTGATAGCTTCTCCAAATAGAATGACCACATCATTATTTTTTGATTTATTACTATCCAAATCACCATCTAATTTGAATAAAAAAATCCTATAATCAAGAAAAGTTCCCACCTAATTAGTTCCATGATAAAAAGTATGATAGTTAGATGTTTGTCACAAATATTTAAAATCCTTTCACATAATTATAGTGCTCTCTACCAATGTTAAATATAAAATTGCTAAGAACTCCCATTATTTTGGTACTGTTAAGTTTTATGTAGATCATAGAATACATTAAGCTACCTATGAAACTATCATAATGAACATTAAATACATATCCTCCAAATCATTATCAAAATTAGGACACTAATCCAATGATAACCAAGTATAACCATGTACTCTAATTTTATAGTGTGCAATGCAACTATAGATTACTACTTACTCATCCAACTAATAGATTTCTCCAAATAAAATGAACAAATAATTGTTTGTGGACCTCTTTCTATCCAAATAAGCAATCTAGTTGTAATAAAAAATGCCCTATATTGGATGAGCTATTAAGTTAGACAGGTTCTTGATTTTTTAGCGATTGGGAGATGGCCAGGTTCTTGATTTCTAGGCCAGGCTCTTATCACAATGCTCTTCTGCTATAGTGGAAAGACTTTGTTATAAAGGCCCTTGTTAGGAATAAGGTGTCTCAACCTTGGATAATTCCTATTCTTATTATTTGTTTTGTAAAATGTATTTCTTGCAAATAATGTAATTAAGTGTGAGTGTACATGTCTAGTTTGCATGTTGATGTGTCACTCCACTTAATGTGTCGGCATCTTGAATTGTGTGTAAGGAGATCATGGCTGAAACGGTTATGACGGATTCCTATGACACGTAAGAGCTATGTCTGGAAGATTCAATGACAGGTGAAGACATGTGGCAACTGATAAAGTTGAGTACTGTACACTCTTCCACGATAGTGGGGTTCGGGGCATCGCCCCGAAAAAAATTTTCGAGTTCCTATTTTCTCGGAGAATGGTAAAACCCTAATACAGTTATCTTCGGAAGTTGCCCTAAAAGGGAAGCGCATGATATAAGCGTTTTTTAGGGTTGCGAAGATTTGTGATGTGAGTGTATTGTTGGAACGTTTTTTCATGCTGCCGCATTTTGTCTTCAAGGGTTGGAAATCTCCTGAAAGAACTTGCATTGCAAGTGTGTTGTAACCGTTGTGTTGAAGATAATACATTGTGCAGGTTTTGGAGTGCTGGGGTTTTTTACCGAAAGGTTTTCCCCAGGGTAAATCATTGTGTCATTCTTCATTTTCTGTATGTATGGTATATTGCTGCAATATCTTTGTTAAGTAGATTAACGAATCTGAAATTGTAAGGGTTTAAAACGAATTTGCACCATACTTTCCTTAAGAGATTAGTGTAGGAAGCTGTTTCCGCACCTGAGTTTCCTTACAGCCCTTTCCCTTTTAGATATGAGATCATATGGACATTTCACTATGAGTTTCAAGGCTTAATTGAAAATTGGTGGAACTCCACTTGCAATGGTACTCCTATGTATTGCCTAACTCAAAAGCTAAAAATGATAAAATAAAAGGTCAAGGGATGGAATAAAATATATTTTGGAGATTTATTTCAGACAAAGAAGACCATTAGTCCACTAAGTTTTTCCATCAGTCCATTATGAAGCACAAAGGGATAAATAGAATAAGGAGCTTAATAAAAGAAGATGATACTATTGTAATCAAGGATAAAGAGATACTTAATGTTGTTTCTTTCTTCTCTAATTTTCAAAACTACTATTCTCAACCTTTTGGGTTGGAGGAGTTGCTTGATGTGATCCTGGAAGTTATCATCGATCAAGACCTCATAGACTTGCTAAAACCTGTTTCTCTCCAGGAAGTGAAGAATGTTATTTTTTACTTTTGAACTTATAAAGCTCCTGAGCCAGATGGTTTTCCCCGAATTTTTCAAGACTTTTGGGACCTTGTGTCTACTAATCTCCTCAATTTTTCTAGGGATTTCTTCAAATTTGGTAGGCTATTAAAAATATCAGTTCTACCTTTACAGTTTTCATTTCAAAAAAACACATTGTTTCCACTATACAGGACTTTCGCCCTATAAGCGTATGTAATACTGTGTATATGATTTTCTCTAATCTTATAGTCAATAGGCTGAAAAATGTTTAAAATAAAATGATAGCTGATAATAAAAAATATTTTGTTAAGGGGAGACACATTCTAGATGTTGTTCCCACCTCTCATGAAATCATTCACTCCATGGAATCAAACAAAAGACCAAGGATGGTCCTTAAGTTGGATATTTCTAAAGCTTATGATAGGGTGTCATGGCCTTTCCTCTTGGTCGTTTTACAAAAAAGGAGTTTAAAGGGAATTTCCTCAAAATGATTACTACTTGTGTTATTACCCCTAGCGATTTTTTTATGGTTAATGGTGTTCCAAGGGGTTTCTTTTCTTGTGGTAGAGGTTTAAGACATGGTGATATTCTCTCCCCTTACCTCTCTATCATTATGGCTGAAGTTCTTGGAAGAAATATATAGAAAATGTTAAATCAAAAGGTTATTAAGAGATTAAAGCTACTTCATCACTTCCTCCTAATTCTCATCAATAGTTTGTGGATGATACTACCTTGTTTGGTGTTGCATCTATTATTGAATCTAAAATATGGAAGACTATTTTGGAAGATTATGCTAAAGCGTTGGGTTACTTAAGACTTCTCTGTAAAATATTCCTATCTACTACCTTTCCTTGCTTAAAATCCTTGCTTTTATAGCTAACCAGATTCAACATATCCAAAGGAAGTTTCTCTAGATAGGGATTGAAGAGTGTTCAAGGATTTCTCTTGTGGGTTGGGAGAAAGTGTGTGTTCCTAAAAAATATGGGGGTCTTGTTTGAAGGAAGCTAAAGCTTTTTAATAAGGCCCCCTTTTCTAAAATTGGTTGGTAATTCCTTTAAGGAGACAAAGATTGGGTAAATTTTTTGAAAGATAAATACCTCAATAATGGGGATCAAGGGTGCTTCCTCTATGATATTGACCCATCTTATGGCTTTGGTCATTTGGAATAAAATTTTGAGAATCTGAAATATATTAAGGTAAGGGGTGAGAAGAAGAGTGGGAAATGGAAGGAAAACAACTTTTTGGGATGATGTTTGGACTAATGGCCCCCCTTATCCAATAATAATAGAATGAATAACATAAAATAAATACTGTTAAGATATAATGGAGACAAAATTCATGATTATCTCCTATGGAATGGTGATAGGTCAATCTGGAAAAAAATTAGAGAATAGATCTATGGGGGAGGACAACTAAGAAGTGGAATACAACAAAATTGGGAGATGGTTATTCAAAACCTCTACCATTGTATTGGTGGTTGTATGTTTTTTCTCCATGAATAGGGAGGATGAATGGTTGTGATCTTTTCATTCTTTGGGTAACCTTTCGGTTAAGTCTATTAATTCTATTTTGGAAAGGCCTCTTATTGCTAATACTGATTTAGATTGTAAAAAAATCTACAACCCTAAACTTATACCCAAGGTTAATTTTTCTTGGTGGATAAATATTCATAATAGTATTTTGACGATTGATAATATTAATACAAGAGGCTTTTGTTTTGTGAATATATGTATCCATTGCTTGAATAATTTGGAAGATATTGATCACCTATTTTTCCATTACCCATATGCTCATTAAATTTGGTCCCAAGTTCTCTTTACTTTAGATTGATTGGGTCTTCCCCAAGACTATTGTGTAGTTTGTGAAAAGTTGGTTATGTTGCCCATTCTCTCACAACGTCATCATTGATCTTTGGATTCAGATCCACCCTTTTGTTGTTTGGGGTTTATAGAAAGAACACAATAACATAATGTTACACTAAGAGAAACAACAACGATGTTTTTTTGGCCATAAAACAACAAATTCATGAGATCATTAACATTGGTGTCTATGAATAATATATATAAATGCATTCCTATAAGGATCTTAGAATAAAAGAGAATTGGGGGATAAAGCAAGATTTAACTAAAATTAATTGGATCACTAAATTCAATAGGAATAACACTTCTTGGCTATTTCTTGAAAATAGTTGGGTCAAATGCAACTTTGAGCTATTCTAAAGGAAAAATAGGTTGGATAGTACTGGGGAGTGATTCATGATCATCAAGGGGTGATAATTGAAGGATGTGTTAAAAATCTTGGTACTACCTCTAAAAATTTTGTTGAAGCTTTGGTTGCCTGGTGGGAAATCAAAAGATTGAAAGATTTGGGGTTCCTAGAGTGATAGTTGAAGGAGATTCAAAACTAATAATTGATATTCTAAAAGGGAAGGTGATAGGACTGTGGGATATTAGGGATATAATGGAGGATTACAAACTAACCTTAAGGATCTTTCTTTAGTCCAAGATTGTTCACACCTACATCAAAGGTAATAAAGCTACTGATGCAATGACTAATGAAGCTTTGAATTATCATAACTGGGCTTTCTAGAATTCTAATAATATTTTATTCCATATTAAAGCTATTATTTTAAAGGAAAGGTATGGGGATAAAGACAATTATGACACTAATGAGTGACAACATATGTGAATTTTCTTATCTTAAGTTGACGATGATTGAGATACTGATGGCGGAGTATGTTAATTATTTAAGTAATCTAATTAAAGGTATGAGTACATATCTAAAGGCTAGCGGTGAAATGATTACTTCTAAAAAGGTTTCGTAAAAATCAAAACCGTACATTTCTTGGAGGTGTTCTATGCTTTGGGTTGTTAGTACTCTCCTACTTACAAATTGATAGTACGGTATGCCTCCCAATTAATGCTCCACATTTTAATATTTTTCTCATAGGTCTTTTTGACATGCCTAATCTTTTCATTTGAGATCACACAAATATTTTGATCCTTTTAATTATTTATTGTGAGCATAAAAGACCATTTTTATAAATGTACAAGGCAAGTTCTAGTTTTGACACTAAAGATATTTTTATTCCCGTGATTTCAAACATGGGCAGTAAGGGTCTTGGGGAAGATTTCTCGGTATTGTGGGGGAATTTTCTTATCAATGAGGGTTTAATAGGAGGCCCTAGAAAGAGTTCAAATTCAATTAACTATGAATTTATCCAACAAAATGTGGAGCTCTAGGAGCTATTTGATAAGGTAGGTTTTACCTCTTTCTTTCAAGTGATGCAAGGTTATAATGATGCCATAACCTCTAAGTTCACAAACTATTGGTTCAATGGAAAAGTGAAATTAGATGGCCTACATTTTACTGTTTCTCCAAAGCTAATTGCGGAGTTAACTAGGTTGAAGTACGAAGGCAAGAATATTGTGAAAAATAGCTCTAGTAATTATCAAAACTTCATTGACAACTTCTTTGAAAAAAATGAGAAGCCAAAGTGGTTTCAAAACAGGTATTCTAGACTAAAACTTCCTCCTCCTTATTCTATTTTTAGCCTACATATAATGGGATATTTTACATTAGAAGGATGTTATATGACTATCCTTGGGTACCACTTCCCTATATTGAACCATGTTAGACATAATGATAAGATTAATATTTTGTTCTTTTTATTTTCCTCCCTTAAATAAAGCATTGAGAAAGGAGCTTCCCCTCCATTGCATCAAGGTCTGATTTGGGCTCTCTACAAGTATATTTTGGATACCACCCCAAAAAGAAACATGTTGGTCACTTTAATTGAGAACACTCCTCCCCCAACTAGCTTTGTTAGGCTAGAGATTATTGACAATCAACCTCACTCCTCAAGTAGGGTTTCTAATCTGGCTAAAAATAAGAATTTTCCCTCTACCACCTTGATCCCTATCACTAATGATCTCCTCAAAATAAACCAAAAATGTAAGACCTCCCCTCTCACCCCTAGTTCATCTAAGCAGAGAAAGGTGGACTCAAATGAGGCCAAAAATAAAGGCCTCACAATTACTATTTTTGATGATCATGATGCTAGCCCAGAAAGTGGAAACTTGAGAAAAGAGTCTAGTGGGATTGTTCTTTCGAGGGGTAGAAGGTATGTTCATATTGTGAAGGTTGCCACTAAGGACAAGGAAAAATTAAAAAAAAAGGAAAAATGGTGGTTGAGGAGGAGGATAATGGGACCTCTGAGGAAGAATTCATTCCTAATAGTTTAAGAGAGAGTAAAGAGTCGGAGGATGAGGAGGTTAGTGACCCAGATGTGGAGGAGGATGAGTTCCAAGAGAAGGATAATAACCTTGAAAAAGATGATAGTTATGATGACAGAGAGGAGAAATAACTTGAGGTAGATGAGGTAGTTAAGGACAAGAATGCAAACCCTACGACTAAGGAAGAGAAGGATACAATTGTGCAAAACACCTAATTTTAGGATAATGCTCATGATAAGGATTTTAATATCCTTATTTATTATGTGGAACCCCTCAATGCTCGAATGAACCAAGTGGAAATGAAAATTGAAGGAAATAAGAGTCATAAAATATTTATTGGTTGATAAGCATGATTAATGGATAGTTTTATCTTGTTTAGTTTATACTTTTAGACATTTTCAGTTGTTTATTTCATATACATTCATGAACTTATCTATCTTTTTATATCCTTCATGCAAATTGAACCAAGTTTTGATGTATGGAAATATGATTATGACATGTTAGTAATTGCATGGTTAAATGTGTGAATGTGTATGGAATATAATATGAATCTATGTTTAATTTATGGTTATTAGTAATGTGTATATGTTATATGAAGTAACTCCTTTTAGACAAGAAGTTAGAGTAAGCAAAATGTAACCCACAACAACTAGGAAGCTCAACCCATAGCCAAAGGATTCTAGGTATAAGTGCAAGGGAGATTCTAGAATGTTGGGAATGTGGCAATTGTAGAATGGAAGCGTTCATTAATGATGTCAATTGTGAATCATCAAATCATTAAATAAGACATTTGAAGAAAGGACTCTACAATGGTTAGGAATCCAATGTGACTATTCTAATAGTACATGTCTCTATTGTTTTGTTTAAGACAAAGTTCCAATACTAATTGTATTCTTCCATCTTTTCAATTACAATTTCAGTTGCACAAACTTCGTCCCTCTCTATTTTCTAGGAGAGTGAACACTAGCATTTAGTTTTTTGTTTAAGTTTTTGTTTTGAGTCCTCATTCCAATAAACCTCCCATGAACCTATATAGTTGGATCAATGGTTGAGGAGTAGATACAACATGAGGATATGCTTTGACAAATATAGTTTTTTCATTATACAAACAACACTTTATTAATGTAACGCCCCGCCACACAACCCTAGAGGAAGTTGCAATTAACTACTTAAACGGACTAATTTTTCTTTTTTGTTTAAGTACAATTAATAAGCAAGTTCACTAACTAATTCCAACAACCTCTAAGGTTACGAGACAGAGGTTATAAAGAACCTCAACAAAAAACATGAACTTAAACCATGACAATTATTTAATTAAGAAATTAAACACATGCATTCCAATTAAGATAGTTTACATCAAGCATAAGAGATAACTTTCAATTTCATTAATCATAATTAAACAATATGGTTACAACTCACATTCACCGAATGAGGCAAGTACAAAGAATAAGATTACAATTACAACTTTTCACCTCGATAACAAATGAGGGGTAATAAATCACAAGATAACCGAATTAATTAAAGCATGAAGTGAAACTGGATTGTACGAGCTCTCCAACTAGCAATCTCATCCATATGAACATGAAGAAGGAACCCAACGGATTTAGGTGCACGCCACCCAACCAAGTGGAACCCAAAGGACCACCCCCCATGCTAGGAGATAGTAACAAGGAATCCTAGCCAAGACCAACACCTCTAGACACAAGCTAAATCATAACTGAACCAAACTGACACAACCAATCCCATGTACAACACAAGTACAACACAAGAACAACTCATCATGGTCACATTGCTTCCAAATATAAAATAGATTAAGTATGTTAAGAGAACCATACACACAATGAACAAGTACAAACTGTTGTCCTAGACAGAGTGTCATCACACAGCTCATCATGGGTTTACCTCTGGGAATCTTCATAGGCTCTGGCCCCCACAAAGGGTTATCCTGGTGACCTTAACCAAATCCCGACCCCCATACTCACTCATGCGGAATCAAATACCTTTCATACAGACAAGATAGATGACCTTGCCATTCCAGGCCTTCCCACTCATCCCAAGTCTAAACGAGCCCTTGTGTCTATAAGTGAGGCATAATTATCTTGATTAGTGAGAAGTACCACCTAATCTTCTAAGTATTGTTTTATTTATCACTTGATTAAACCACCTCCAAAGGTTATCTAATTTACCTCTTTGGGCTCTGGCCCCTACGGAAGCCACTCTTCTACTTGACAACACACAATCGAACCAATTACCAAGGGAACCCAAGTGCACACACAACATATGTTACAACCACTCCAACTCTAGGAGGATACCTAAAAAAAACTCACTCCAACACTGGAGGTACAACCAAAACAAGGCCACTCCTTACAAGGAGTCACAAATCACATAATCCTCTCCTAATCCAAGAAGGCACAAAACATCCCCGGTCATGATAACTGGGTAAACACTGACTAAACACCATGCACTACCCAAGGAAATTCATAACAGGTTGACAAACATCATACGACAACCCACATAATATAAGATCCCCATCTGGAAGACTTAACAACCCTTCTGACCAATTTTCCCCAATGCGATAACATAAGAGATTACTTTTAAACAAGCAACTTAATTAGAATTAAATCTACTTCGGATTTCCTAAATAAACATCTTTCATTTGCATTCAGTATTTCATCGCATTAATAGAACTAAATTAAATATCGTCTCTTTCCGACATAAGGTAAAATTCAAATCAAATGTTTAATTTCACTAATTGTTTCAATGGTAACAAGTAATCATTTATCTTTCTACGTTTCAGAATATAACGTTTAGAAATTACAATAGGTTTATTGCAAAATAAATTATTAAATAATTACGATGCTAAACACATTTCTTGTCAATTCTAAGTTTAACGTTTCAAAAATGCATTTAAAATTTCAACTGATAATTTGACTAAAAGCTACATATTCTAATTCTCACATGTACATTTAAAACATAATCATTGATTTAAATCAATATTTTTACAATATGCCATAGTGAAATATTTAAAATTATTTAATCCAATTACCAAAATAATTCTCTCATAAATGTGTATATCAAATAATACACATATTTAATTATTTAATTATTAATACTTTAATATTATAAAATATAATATTAGATATTAATATATATTATATTAATATTTTAATATTATATAATATAATAATACATATTAATATATTTATGTTATACTAATATTATAATATTATAATAATAAATATTAATAATTAATATTATAAATATATAATACTAAAATATTAAAAATAAATATATATATTAAAAATAAATAAATAAAAAACAAAAACAAAAATAAAAAAATAAGCCACCACTTACCTCAGTCCGCGTGTGCGCCCCTCACACACAGGACAACTGTGTTTACACACAGCCGACCCCCATTAATGGGGGCGACTGTATGTAAACACAGTCGTCCCATGTGGGCGCGACCGTGGAGGGGAGAGGGCACGCTGGGTGCGGCTCCCTCCACTCACCTCCCATGGGGGGCGCGGTGGGGGTGAGCCCCCAACGACCTCCCCCAATTTTTTTTAAACAATTAAAACTCCAAAAAAAAACGTGAGTCTGTTTCTCAACTACGAATTTTTTTTTTTTTAACAAGAAATAAATCCGCCCCTTTTTAATTTGGTTTTCGACAACAATAAATTAACAGATGGTATATATATATATACTCATATATACATATATTATATAAGTTTTCTTTTTGCAAATATAATCAAATCAAAAAATTAATTGGGTAAATAAAATTTTGGGTAGAATCATTTTCAAACATATTCCAAGTTTTTTATTGAGAAGTTCATTTCAAAACAGGGTTTTTGCAAACAAAATTCATATCCAACATGGGTTTAAAATTTGATACCAAATTTAACATGAAGTTTTCAACATAGATCTGGTTTTTTTTGCATTTTTCAACATATAATTTAATATCTCAAAAGCAACCGATTTTAAGACATGAACCTGATTTCCTTGAGTTTGTGAGGAGATCTAGAAGGTGTTCAACTTCCAACTTCAGCTCCATAGATTTTCACAGCTTCAATCCAAAACCCACAAAAATGCAACAATTCCTCCTCTCCTCTATTTTCAATATCTCAAAAACTTGTTAAAAAAAGAGAACTTGTGAAGAAAAACCAAATAACAAAGAAAAATTCTCAAAATATCCATGCACCAACCCTCATAAATTTCTGAAGACAGAATAGCAAATATCTCAATTTTTCAATTTTTTTGAATTCAAATTTTCTAAAATGAAATTTAAAAAATTTTCTTTTAATTTTCAATTTTAATTCCAATTTCCAATCAAAATATCAATCAATTCAAACAAATAACTTAATTCAATTTAATTAATTTAATTAATTCAATAAAATGAAGCTAATCCAAGATTAAATCATTTTATTAATTAAATTAAATTAATTAATTAATTGAATGACATCTTCCAACATAAAAACCAAATTAATTTAATCAATAACTTAAATACAAAAAACCATTTAATTACCTTTTTCTAACTTGCAATTAAATAAACGAAGAGAGGGAACAATATTCAAAGCAACACAACCTGACTAACACCTGATGACACACTAGGACTAGGGTGATGACTTGGCACGGAAAACCTAGCTACTATCTCCCAATAGAATACCGATGGGCAATGGACACGCTCAAACCTGTGACACCAAGTGAAGTCGATGTCCTGTACTTGTCAACCTGTGAACAAAGAGTATATCCACATACATAAACATGTCATAATTAAAACACACCGTGAAGAGGAAATCACATAATCACAGGGCGCTCGCAAGCGAGTGATGCAATACCGTCCCCTTCACCAATACAATGTAACCAACTGACAAATCTAACATATTATTATAATCCAAAGCATAAAAATCATTAATTCGAATATCCATTTATGTTAATTCAAAACATGCCATAAAGATAACATCATATTAAAATACCATCACATCAAAAGATAATATTAATGTTGCTTTATAGATAGCGAACAAATAACAATCAGATACCATAGTCAAGGTACTAACAAAAAGTGCAACATAGTAAGGTATTTGGATATCCAGAAACACATCAAAGCAACATAACAACACAAGGACACATTGTCCAACCAGAAGGCAAAACAGAGGGGTATTACAATTAATTTCCTATTATGCATTCATGAATAAGAAATCTATGAAGATTCTTGTTAGATTGTGATATCTAGTTATACATAATGAAGATGTTTCAGTTTATTGTTATGATAAGTTGATTCAAGGAGTTCAGATTTGAATTTACTCTATGGATATAGTAACTTGAGCAAGGGCCACTCAAGGTAACTATTCTCCACCTTAATTTCTATTGTTACATTAGATGTTTTCATTATTGTATTTATTCAATTATATTCTCTATTTTATGTAATAGTTGTCCCAGTGCAGCTCCGTTTAGTTAAGAATGGTTGTTTCAGTCATTCAAAGTCTGACGAGAGATTTAGTTCCAGCTCATCTAGTTGTTTTGTCTAGTCACTCTTAGTTTTTTCGGAGTCATGTTTTGTTTAGTCTCAGTGTTAGCTGGGGGAGTTACATAGGAATAAAATTAGGCTTAATTATTTCAGTTAACTAGTGGTTGCAATCCTTGTAGGAGGAAGTTTAGGGGGGGAAATTGAAATAAAGAGTATTGATTGCTATTGTAGGAGGAGGTTTTTTATATCTGGGAAATAATATAAAATCTTCAACTAGAGAATAATCAGTGTTATGTTTTCTTTGATTTCCCCAATTCTTTTTTTTTTCTAGTCTCTCTACAGTTCAAGAATGTGATGAAAATTTGCAGGTCTAGGGTTTACCTACATCAGTTGGGTTTACCTACATCATTTTGGTATTAAAGAACTAATTGAAAGATGGTTCAGAGAGGGGCTCAAATGAATTGGGAAATAAGGGGCAAGAGGAATGCTAGATTAAGAGATAATGACATGGGTGAAGTACTTCAAAGGCTACAAAATCTAGAGGCTAGGTTGCTTCGTGATGACTCTGAAGAAGAAGAAGAAGAAGTTCAACGAGGGCGAGCAATGACCTTAGACCCAATGGAGAGACTTATTGAGGCCATAAAAAAACAAGGGACTAGAGCCAAGGTTGAAGTCCCTGATTTTAAAGGAGAACTAAATCCTGAGGTGTTCTTGGATTGGATTCAAAAGTTAGAAAAATACTATGACATGTAAGGAATGGAAGAAGATGATCCATGAAGAGTCAAGGTTGGAACCTCAAAGATGAAGTCTCATGCAGCCCTATGGTGGTAGAATCTCCAGAACACTAGGATGCGTCAAGGAAAGGAGAAAATTAAGTTGTGGCCAAAGATGCTCAAGCACTTAAAGGCTAGATTCATGCCATCAGATTATCAACAATTTTTTTATAGATAATTTTAAAACTTAAAATAAAAGGACTCCTCCATATCTACCTACACTGAAGAATTCATGAAGCTACATATCAGGACCAATCTGCAAGAAGATGAGGAGCACACTATGGCTAGATATGTTAATGGACTTCAATTGCAGCTCCAAAATTAGTTGGCCCTACTTAAAGTAAGCACCGTGGATGAAGCATATCAACTAGCCTTCAAGGCTGAGGAGAAATTGAATAGAGCTAACAGAGTGGCCAATAAAAGAGGTGGAAGTAGTTCAAACAAAGGAAGAGGTAGATCCTCCAAATCAACTACAGAAGAAGAACCTATTCTTGATGAGAAACCAAACTTCGAAGGGAGGGGTGGCTTTAGAGGTAGAGGAAGAGGAAAACCACCCTTGGGAGGTTGGAAACCTTTGAGGTGTTTTGTTTGTAATGAAGCTCATAGAGTTGTTGAATGTCCTCAAAACCCCAAAAGAGATATGATTACTCAAGAAGGAGAAGAGCCCTTAGTAGAAGAGGTAGAAGTGGAGATAGGAGAGAGTTTAATGCTGAGAAGGACCATGGTAGCCGGGGACAAAGAAGCCATGAAAGCTGACTGGAGGAGAAATAGTATTTTTTGAACACAATGCAAATGCAGGGACAAATTGTGCAAGGTGATTATGGATGGAGGGTCCACAAATAACTTGGTAAGTGTGAAAATGGTACAAAAATTAAATCTTTCTTGCATGTCAAAACCAAATCCTTATAAGATTTATTGGTTAAAAAAGGATCATAGTGTACTTATGAACCAATCTTGCTTAGTTGAATTCAAAATTGGTCCATATGAGGACAAGGTGTTGTGTGATGTAGTACCAATGGATTCTTGTCACTTTTTATTGGGTAGACCTTGGCTATTTGATAGATATGTAACCCATCATGGTAGGGAAAATACTTATGAGATACAACACGAAGGAAAACTCCATATTTTGAAACATTTTAAGGGAGAAGGATCAACAAAAATAATAGCTTTGTCACTATCTACAGTAAGATGGAAAGATTTTTTAAGATAATCTAAGGGAGAGGTATGTTATCTGTTGTACTCACATGCAAAGGAGAAATCAAATCAGAAAATGATAACTTTAGAGGTGCAGGAATTGCTGCAGCAATATCCAGACTTGACCCAAGTGATTTACCAGCTGGTTTGCCCCCCTCTAGAGGCATTACTCACCAAATCGATCTAATTCTTGGTGCTAAACTTCAAAATCAAGAAGCTTATAGAATGAGGAGATGAGGAGACAAGTCACATAATTATTGGAGAATGAATTCGTGAGAGAAAGTATGAGTTCATGTGTCGTGCACCTGATCTACTCTCCCTTAAGAAGGGAGGGAAGTGGAGACTTTGTATGGATTCCAAAGCCATTAATAAGATCACAGTGAAGTATCGTTATCCATTACCCAAGATGGATGACTTATTAGATTGTTTGTTCGATGCTAAGATCTCCAAAATTCACCTTAGAAGTGACTATCATCAAATTTGGATTCAAGAAGGTGATGAGTGGAAGACTGCTTTCAAAACTCAAGATGAGTTGTTTGAGTGGGTGGTGATGCCATTTGTACTATCCAATACACTAACTACCTTAATGTGAACAATGAACTAGGTATTTAGATTGCATATTGGGAAATTTGTGATAGTCTACTTTGATGATATCTTAATCTTTAGTAAATCCTTGAAGGAGCATGTAGAACATTTGAAGATAGTACTTGATATACTTAGAGTATAAAAGTTATTTATCAATAATGAAAAGAGTGAGTTTTGCAAATACAAGTTGGTATTTTTGGGCAATATTATTTCATTTGATGGCTTGAGCATGGATCCGAAAAAGGTCAAGGCTATTCTTGAGTGGCCTACTCCTCAAAGTATTATTGATGTGAGAATTTTCTATGGTTTAGTAAATTTTTATAAGAGATACATCAGGAATTTTAGTGGCATAAGTGCAACATTGATAGATTGCACAAAAGGGAAAGTTTTTACTTGGACAAAGGCATCAAATCTTAGTTTTGAACAACTCAAAAAGAAGGTAACAAAAACACCTATTCTTGCCATACCTGATTTTGAGAAATTTTTTATAGTTGAATGTGATGCTTTAGGGGTAGCTTTTGGGGGAGTGTTAAGTCAAGAGGGGAAGTTGGTTGCTTTCTTTAGTGAGAAACTGAATGAAGCTAAAAAGAGGTACACCACTTATGATAAAGAATTCTATGTTGTGGTACAAGCTTTAAAATATTGGAGGCACTATCTCTTACATAAAGAGTTTTTTTTATGACTAAAAATCGGGCTTTGAAGTATATCAATTCACAAAATAATTTGTCCAATAAAAATGCTAAATGGGCTTCCTTTTTGGAAGCTTATACTTTTGTTGTGCAACATACGAGTGGTAAGAGCAATGTAGTGGTTGATGCTTTGAGTAGAAGGCATCATTTATTAGTTGTAATGAGTCATGGATTGGTTGGATTTGAAGAGATGAAGGTGAATATTCAAAAGACCTGGCAACATTTGGGCAGCTCTAAATAGTCCAAACTATACCAATATGCATTCATTGGAAGACTACATATTGTTAGATGGTTTCTTGTTTAAGGGGTCTCAACTTTGCATCCCCCTTGGATCACGAAGAAAAAACTAATATGGGAAATGCATTCAAATGGTTTAGGTGGAAATTTTGGTAGAGATAAGACCTTGGGACTAGTAAATGAGAAGTTCTTTTGGCCTAATATGAGGAGAGATGTGATCAAGTTTGTTGTTTCTTGTAGGGTGTGTCAAAAAGAAAAAGGAGGAACTCAAAATACTAGGTTATACATGCCCTTACTAGTGCCAAAGGAGCCATGGGTTGATATCTCTATGGATTTTTTTTTGGGGCTTCCAAGAACCCAAAGAGGCAATGATTCAGTGTTTGTAGTGGTGGACCATTTTTCTAAAATGGCCCATTTTATACCATGCAAGAAGACTTATGATGTGAGTCACGTGGCACATTTATTGTTCAAAGAAGTGGTTAGGCTGCATGGTGTTCCAAAAACTATAACAAGTGATAGGGACACCAAGTTCTTAAGTCACGTTTGGTAGGTATTGTGGAAGAAGTTGGACAAAAAATTGCAATTCAGTTCAGCGTACCATACCCAAACCGATGGACAAATAAAGGTGGTTAATAGAAGTCTAGGCAACCTCCTGAGGTGTTTGGTTGGAGATCATCCTTGACAATGGGACATGGTGATACCTCAAGTTGAGTTTGCCTATAATCTTAGCATCAATAGATCAACAAGTAAGTCTCCTTTTCAAATCGTATACAGTACCAATCCTAAAAGAATTGTGGACTTAGCTGACTTGCCAATAAGCCCACACCATAACCAAGAAGCTGCAGATTTTCTAGAAAATATTCAAGAAATACATCAGCGGGTTAGGCTCAAATTGCAATCCCATGAATAATATAAGGAGTCGGTAGATTTGCATTGTAGAAGAAAGGTCTTTCAAGGAGAGTTGGCCATGGTACACCTACACAAAGAAAGATACCCCCAAGGTGCCTACAACAAGTTGAACCCCAAGAAAATTGGTCCTTGAAAAATCATCAAGAGAATAAATGACAATGCCTATCAAATTGAATTGCCTAAAGACTTGGACATTAGTCTCGTCTTAAATGTTGTTGACATATATTCTTATTCAACTGGAAATTATGATGGACAAATAGACAATGAGCAGCAAGAGAATGACAATGGGACCAAAATCCTCCCAAGGAAGAAAAGAGAGCAGATTGAACGAGTGTTGGATACTAGATTGGTGACTACTCTATCCAACTCTTACAAATTGTATTTTGTTAAGTGGGAAGGTCTTCTTCATTGTTATAACTCTTGGGTCTCATAAGAAGACTTGTTTAAGTGCAACCAATCTAATCCCATTCTTGAACCAGACATGGAAGGACTAAAATGTTTAAGCCTCTCTAGATAAGGGGAGGATGATGCAGAGCATTATGTGTAATAGATGTCCCAATGCAGCTGAGTTTAGTTAGGAATGTCTATTTTAGTCATTCAGAGTCTGATGGGAGATTTAATGCCAGCTCATCTAGTTGTTTTGTCTAGTCACTCTTAGTTTTTGTTGAGTCATGTTATGTTTAGTCTTAGTGTTAGTTGGGGGAGTTACGTAGGAATAAAATTAGGCTTAATTGTTTCAATTAACTAGTGGTTGCAATCCTTGTAGGAGGAAGTTTAGGGGGGGAAATTGAAATAAAGGAGATTGGTTGATGTTGTAGGAGGAGGTTTTTTTATCTGGGAAATAATGTAAAATCTTCAGCCAGAGAATAATGAAGAGAATAAACAGTGTTATGTTTTCTTTGATTTCCCTAATTATTTGTTTTTTTCTAGTCTCTCTCTAGTTCAAGAATGTGATGAAAAGTTGCAGGTCTAGGGTTTACCTACATCAGTTGGGTTTACCTACATCAATACATGAATAAGAAATCCATAAAAATTCTTGTTAGATTGTGATATCTAGTTATACATAATGGATATGTTTCTATTTATTGTTATGATTAGTTGATTCAAGGAGTTTAGATTTGAATTTATTCTATGGATATAGTAACTTGAGCAAGGGCCACTCAAGGTAACTATTCTCCACCTTAATTTCTATTATAATATTATATTTTTTCATTATTGTATTCATTCAATTATATTCTCTATTCCATGTATGTGAATGAGATATTTTCTTATGATTTATGTTTTGTTTCAATTAGTGTCCTTTAGAGTGAGTCAAGTGATTAAAAGTAAAAGTTAGTAGTGTTAGTAATTACGAAGCTCAATCTTAACAATTAACTAGTCATAGTGTTAAGCTATAAGTACCCATAGCAATAGTTATAAATTTAACCCATTTCCCTTGTTTTATAGTTTATGCTTTATTTCCTTTTTTACATGTGTAAACCACCTATACTAGATGATATGGGTAGTACAAAATCTCTGAATGCACATATAGTTCCAACATCATCACAAGCTTACATAGCCTTGTTTTATAATTAAATGGAGTCTTTACAAGGGTTTAATGGACCGTTTAGCTAGGAACCACCTCTGAATTGTGTCTAACACAAAGTTTACTGAACATTAGTTAGGCCTTACATTTTTGGCACCGTTGTCGGGGATGGTGCTACATTCAAGATTCTCCTATGTTATTTCAAGATTTATTAGTTTAGTATTTTTTTTCCAACATTAGGATAATTGGGTTTTCATCCATCAACACCAGAAAGTTTTACTAACATTATGTAGGAGTTGTTGACACAAAAAGTCACAAATTTTGTATGCGGAGGCAACGAGATGATTTGGTAAGATCCCTCCCCTAAAAAATGAAGCTAAAGACGATATTGGTGATCAAAGTGAATAAAGTGAGGGTATTCCTAAATAAATTTTTGTAACACCAACATCCACTGTAGATATAAAGGAGACTTTCAAATCCATGGGTGATGTAGTGGTGGAAGATCCACCATAGCATGTAGCTTTTGAGTTCCCCATTACCAACCAAGAGAGAGAAACTACCTTGAAGAACATACCTCGTTCAACATTTCATGTCTTCTATGGTTTGGTTATTGAGGATCCATATAACTTCTTATTTGACTTTGATGTGTTGTGTGGAAGCTATGATTATATAATAGATGCACATAGGCTCAAACTATTTCCAACAATCTTGAAGGATGGTACTCTAAGATGGTTCATGGGTTTAAGAAGAGACGTTGTTCCTAATTGGAATTACATGAAGAAAAATTTCTTTGAGAAGTAACAAGACTACTATAGAGGAATTGATAGAAAGATATATGGCATATTTAATATGTCACAAAAGGAGGATGAATCTTTGGAAGACTACATGGAAAGATTCTAATTTTTCCTTAAGAAATTCCACCAAAATAGATTATGTGATGAGTCTTTAAAGATGATATTCTCAAGAGGGATTGATGAGGATTGTATGGATGCACTTAACCTCATTGGGGTAGGATATATTTCTCAAGCACCATTTGAGGATATTTGCAAGGCATGCAAGAACTATTCAAGGTCTTTCACAAAGAAAGTTAGCAGAGATAGGACATCTTCCATCGGTAAATACTCCAATGGAGTATCTCAAGTTGAATTGAGTAATATTTTGTCCAATATTAAGGAGTATATTATTAGGTATTTGGACACACAATTGGAAAATATTCATATGAAGAAGAAGAAGCAAGAAGAGGTAGAGGCAGTCCTATTGAATACTTCCCTAATTGTAGACAAAGAAAAGCTAATTGTAAGCGCAAAAGAGTGGAATGCATTTTTGAGGATAGGCGAGGGAAAGAAACTTTCATGCATTGGAGGATGAAGATGGAAAAGTGTTCTACATTGCTAAAAGGAAACCATGGTATCCAAGACAAGGTATTCCCCAAGATCCTTTGAATTACAATATGTCATTTCCAGTTAGCAATTCAAATTTTCATAATTGGAACCCTCAACCTTGGTCAAATACTCAAATCCAATGAAAAATTCCTCAACCCAACTAGAATTAGCAAAAAAAAAACACATGGCCACAAAAAAATACCAAGGATCCAACTAAACCCCCAATGGATACCACAACAAAACCAATGGCAACCTTAGTGGAAAAAAGGTCAATAATGGAAAACCAAAAATATGAACTATCAACAGCCACGACAACCCTTGTAGCCACAACAAGCCATCATGCCAAACCCAAAAAATTCATCACCTTAGCCACCTAGAACACCTCAACTACCATCCCAATCTGCACCTAACCCAAATAACAAGCTTTTTCAACTTGCCTATACTAACAAAGCTATTAATACCTTACTTATGGGGTAGAGGTGAGTGATGTCCACCTTAGATCAAGAAAAATGTCGGTTGGTCCTTCACCTCCTCATTTCAATGAATTATTTGATGAGGAACCACAAGAAAAGGCCTTAGAAAATCCACTTTAGGATCTTGACTCAAATCAGGTTAACCAAACCAATTCAAGTCCAAAGCCTCTATTTCCTAAAATATTAGAAATTTCAAAGGCATAAAAAAAGCTAAAACTGACCAATTGGGACAACTTAAGGATGTTTGTATAAAGATACCACTTATCCAAGCCATCAAGAAGATTCCCATTTACACTAAAATAGTGAGAGAAATTTTCCTTAAAAATCCAAGAAGGAAAAAAAAAGGACCCTCAGACTATTCATGTCTTAGGGCAACTTGCAAACATTATGTTGGGAAACATAATTGTCCCCAAGTATGCAGATTATGGGAGTCTTGTAGTAGATGTAAAGATTAATGCCACTTTCATTAAAAATACCTTGATTGACTTGGGAGCAACTATTAAGGTAATGAACAAGGAGACAATGCAACTATTATAGTTAATAGACCTTAGAGCTACACCTGTTGTCCTACAGTTGGAAGATAGGTCAATAGTTAAACCTGAGGGCATCATTGAAGGCTTGGTCATAATAGTGGATTCATGAGAGTACCCTGTAGATTTCATAGTATTGCAACCAAAAGATAACCTTGTATGCTATCCCCTCATTTTAGGAAGGCCAAGGTTGGAAACAACAAATGCATTTATAGCTTACTGGTCTTGAAATATGGTTATCTCAAATGAAAATGTGACTAATAAATTAGTCCTTTATCCACCAACCTAGTCACATGCAAACTTAAAGCAAACCATTTCACCTACCCTATATGAAGAAGACCAATACTCCTTGATAGGTGCTCCCAAATACTTCACCAAGATCGTCTCTATTGCATACTTGAGCACCTACATGATACACTTTTATAATCTCCTTTTCGAATTAAAGAAGATCTTCAATTTATCCTTGTTGATTACTTGCCCCTAAAAAATACTAAATTTCTCCAACATTTTCTTCATCTCTTCGTCTTCTTGCAGGGTGATCTCACCGAAGACCATTGTGCCATCAAAAAATTAGACATGTGTGACTGGATCCACACCTCTTGCAACCTTGACACCCCTCCAATGGTCCAATCTTTATTTGAATTTGATCATACCATTTAGTGCTTCTGTCATCAAAACAAATAAAAATGGAGACGAGTCCCCTTGGTGTAAACCTTGGGTGGTCTAAAAAAGGCCGCTTAAAGAGCCATTTGCCACAACAAACATCTCACAAAAGATACACACACATAGATGTTATTGAGCCAGTCTTTGTAGAATCCAAGCCTCTCCAACACCCTTAACAAAAGTAACATTCAAATCGATCATAAGCTTTACTTACGAGTTTTTCCATCATACATATTTTATTTGAAAGCATTATTAAATGGATGGCTTCGTTGACCAAAATAATGTTGTCCACAATCTCTATTCTTGGGAATAAGAACTAAAGCAATATTATTAATGTCTTTAACAAAATTATGTTTCTTCCTAAATTCTTCCATAATTACCCACACTTCTCTACCCAAAAAGTTCAAGCATTTCTAATAGAATAGCATCGTGAAATTGTCTTGGCTAGGTACCTTGTCTAGGTGCAACTGGAAAGCGACAGTATTTACTTCTTCCTCTGAGAAAGGAGTGCATAACATATGATTTTCCATCTCCACCACCAATGGCTCCACACACCCCAAGATTTCCATGTCATTCAACAAATCTTTTCCATTTGTGGGAGCAAGGAGATATTTGAAAAATTTATTTGTGATCGCTTCAATTTCACCCCCTTTGTTGGTTCTCCAAATCAACAGATCGAATGAATCTTAAAGAATAGCCAATTTCTTATACTCAGACTCAAAGATGGATTTGGCCAACTGATAGGAAATGAGATTGAGACACGTTTCCCCTGCACTTCAGGCTCTGTAGGACCTAGGGGGTGACCCTTTAGCAACACCAAAATATTCAGACACAAACTCAATAGGGTATTGCATAAAAAATGATGCTCTCACAAGAATATGCTGAGGAACATGAAAAATCACTCAACATTGGCTAAGATATTGGGAAATTTTCATTAAACAACATGGAGAACATGGTAAATACTAGTAACTCGTAAAACAAAATTGAAAGGTTTGAATTGATTTTAAAATTTGGGACCAAACTAAAAACAAAAGATGCATATAGATTGACCAATGCCAAGAAGAGGGCTACAGAGTCATATAACCAACACTTCATCCTACAGTGTTAAACATGTTTTGAAGGTCTTTGAAGATGTTATCAAATTATGACAACAAGACCACTAAAGCTTTATTAGATAACCATTCTTACAAATCCACCTGGAAACATAACACTCCTATTACATTCACTAAAGCAATTACTCCATTCTTTGAACAATAGGCAATAACAAATGCAACTGGAATTTATTAAAGCAATTACATCATTCTCTGAACAGAAAGCAACAACAATTGTAACTCAAATGCAACAAATGTGCATAAAAAACCTAAATAATCTTTGATTATTGAATTCAAAAGAGTATCACATCTCAGCCATGGAGACAGTCACAGAATAAAATATATTCATGAAACCCAATTCAAAACATAAAAACACTTTAGATTAGTGACTAATAGTCATACTTCATCCTAGCTTTACAATTTTTTACTAAGCTTCTATCTGCCTTGTAGAAATTTCAGAAAATGGAACCCCCTCAAATAAGAAAGGAAAAGAATAAAAATAAAGAGAATCAACCCTCAAAATAAATCTGTAGAAGACACTTTGCAATATTATTCTTCATTTATTTGCAGCTGGAAATCATCTGGAATCTTCTTCTTTCCCTCCTTATTTGTAACAGAAAATGTAAAGCCTCTCTCTTCTCTCTTCATAATAAACCACTACCTCTATATTTTTCCCATTTTACATTGATTCTCCAACATTAAATTCATCTTCCCATGAAAATATGCATCTCCATTGTTCATTTTTACCCCTGTAGATGAAAACAATTTCTTCCCCCGTGAAAGCCTTTTACTCCGCCCCTTTGTTAAGCTGCACTTTGCACCTTCAACAAATCAAATATTTTGATTTACAATAAAACCATTCAACTTTGCTTTCCTCGTGCTTCATTTTATCTCAAGCAGATAAAAAATCCTTTCTTTAATAATGAAACCTTTAATTTAATTTTCATCGGTGCTTTTTATAATTCATGCCCAACAAGAAGAATATTTACCTTTTGAAAGATAAGGGCTCTAAACTATTCACTTGGGCCAATAAAATATTTACCCTATGCTTATATTTTCTTTTCACTTAAAGCCCCTTTAAAAAGGTGAAGATTTAAAATAAAATCACTTACTGGGCAGAGTAACATATTACCCATATCTTTATTTACTTCCCCTTTAACATTTTCCCATGCCCACTTAATTTAAAAAATATTGCCCTTTAATCATTAAAGGGATTCAAGATTTACTTCGGGTAAAAATTTACTCGTTCTAAAATATTTTCCTTTTTAAAAAAGTTATCAGGAAATTTAAATTTACTTCATTTCCCCTCTTTATTTCACTGCATGCTTTGGGATTTTAAAAATATACCCATGCATTCATTTTTCATGGGCCCACCAAACTCTTATTTATTCCAACCTATCGCTCATCGCTTGATAGCTAACATTTCCAGCTATGCTACACATAAGCAATCATGGGCAACAAGGACACAAGCACATTCATCGACATCTTCATCATTTCTAGCACTATGTTCATGATCAACAAATTGAACACACATATGCTTGTCTTCAAATTCTTCATCATTCACAAAATTGACATGCTCCATTGATGACAAACCCGAATTACATTCCAAGTGTGCATCAAGTGCAATTTGATCACTGATTTGTGATGAGATGTCAGCAACATTTGCATTATCTTCACTAACCAAAACATGACATGGAATGACATCTTGCATCTCCTTTACTTCTTCATCACCCAAGATATTACAAGAATAAATTTCATGCATATCTATTTTTTCATCATACCATGTATCTTCATCTTCATCACTACTGCACGGATCTGTACATGTGTTGATTGTGAGCTAATTAGAATTAATATCCTCATCCATACAACATGGGTCTTCATTTTATGATACACTCTTTCCATTCTTGTGTATCATGTTCTGATTTTTCTCAATAAGACATCTACTATCTTCATTTTGAGACACCACATTTTGTACACAATTATACAATTGGGCCCGTTCAACAATCTTTATCCAATCAAGTACCTGGTCCAAACTATGAGGCTTCAAATCCTTTGGCAACACACTTAACCCAAAATCATAGATTTGGCAAAACAAATCAATACACATTGAATCCTTAGGTCTAAAATTTATGGGGAATTTCAACAAGGCCTCCAAGAACCTTGAGAAAAAATTATGTGGTGATTCTCCTTTGCATCTCTTCATTTTAGACAATCCTTGAACAAAAGATGTTTGATCAAGATTTCTCAAATTATGATGACATTCAATATGGAACTCACTATGACTAGCATGTTGTGATGATGGAGAAATTGGATTAGCAACACCATTACCATCTTGACAAGCATTTCTATTATCTGATCCATGAGTTCTATTTACATGAGGTGTTTTAGGATAACCAACACTCATAGCCCTATGTTTTTTCATCATTGAATACCTCAAGTTGTTATTAATATCTATAGCAATTTGGTATGCTTGGTGTAGGGTTGTAGGTTATTTATCTCTTAATAGATAACTCATCTTTTTGTCAAATTCTCCTAAGTACATGATGAAACATTCAACATCATTTGGTCTTATGCTTGCAGGGATTTCTCTTATGATATTTGAAAATCTGAGATTAAAAGAGGGGACTAACTCATCTTCTCCTTTCTGCATGTTCATAAACTTTTGTCTTATTAAGATTGGATGCATCTTTTCATCAAACTACTCCTTGAACACTATTTTAAATTTGTCCCAAGAATATATAGAAGATATTGGTAAATAAGAGAACCAATCTCTTGCATCTCCTCTTAAGGACTGAAAAAATAGCATCATGATCACATCCTTTTGATCTACCTCATATTCATCCATCACATTATTGAATTCTTGTAGATGTTTGTTTGTTGATTCAGACTTATCACCAATGAACTTTGGTAATTTATCTCTTACTTTAGTTGGAATGCCATTTGGGTAACCATTGATCTCATTGAAATTGATGGCTTTGTACCTTTCAGTGCTGAAATTTCTTTGCCAGCCTAGCTGGGACTGATCAAAAACCATGGTTGCACCAAGAACCATACAAGGATGCATATTTTGATGTATTTTGACACACCACTTTCAAAACTTAAAATATCAACTCTACAGTTGATCATTCACTGCCCTATTTCTAGCTTTCATCATGACCTTAGAATATCACAATGCATAACTCAAATGCATCTAAGCCTAAGATCTAATTAGTGGGCATATTTCAAGAACAAGCATACTTTCAACATAATACATAGGCTGTAAATTATAATTTAGAAGTATGCAAACTCAATTTTACTATGCCTTCCCTTTCTTAGTGCTAATTCACTCAATAGGGAACCAAATTTATTTTTCAAGACTTTAAATATGGTTTTCATACAAAATTTTCTTGAAAATCAAAGGTGAAGAATACCTAGAAATGCTGCAGCTGCTGTGAATTCTTCTTCCTGACTGGAAATATTGTAGATTTGGAACCTTTCTTCACATCTTCATCAAGTTCTTTTGACAGAGTCGCCACCTCTCTTCATAGAGGACTGAACTTCAAGCAATATGAAGCCCTTTCACAAATAAATCTCCTTTTGAGTTCCTTTCCACAACAGAGCACCACAGATCATGAAACTTTCAGGTTCATTGCAACAATTTCTTTCTCTAGGTTTGAATTCCTTCAATATTTAAACCAAATTCAAATTAGCAAATAATATGACTCTTTGAATTATCAGTCTGCAACTGGAGCTTCAAAATTCTCCCTAGTAGAGTCGTCATTCTGTTGGTTCTCCAAATCAACAAATCAAATGAATCCTAAAGAATAGCCAATTTATTATACTTAGACTCAAAGATGGATTTGGCCAACTAATAGGGAATGAGATTGAGACACATTTCCCCTGCACTTCAGGCTCTATAGAACCTAGGGGGGACCCTTTAGCAACACCAAAAGATTCAAACACACACTCAATAGGGTATTGCTTAACAAATGATGCTCTCACAAGAATATGCTGAGGAACATGAAAAATCACTCAACATTAGCTAATATATTGGGAAATTTTCATTAAACAACATGGAGAACATGGTAAGTACAAGTAACTCATAAAACAAAATTGAAAGGTTTGAATTGATTTTAAAATTTGGAACCAAACTAAAACTAGAAGATGCATACAAATTGACCAGTGCCAAGAAGAGGGCTACAGAGTCATATAACCAACACTTCATCCTACAATGTTAAAAATTTTTTGAAGGTCTTTGAAGATGTTATCACATTATGAAAGCAAGACCACTAAAGCTTTATCAGATAACCATTCTTACAAATCTACTTGGAAACATAACACTCCTGTTACATTCACTAAAGCAATTACTCCATTCTTTGAACAATAGGCAATAACAAATGCAACAGACATTTATTAAAGTAATTACATCATTCTCTGAACAGAAAGCAATAACAATTACAACTCAAATGCAACAAATGTGCATGAAAAAACCCATATAATCTTTGATTATTGAATTCAAAAGAGTGTCACATCTCAGCCATGAAGACAATCACAGAATAAAATATATTCATGAAACCCAATTCAAAATACAAAAAACACTTTAGATTAGTGACTAACAATCATACTTCATCCTAACTTTACAATTTTTTACAAAGCTTTTGTTTGCCTTGCAAAATTTCAGAAAATGGAACCCCCTCAAATGAGAAAGAAAAAGAATAAAACAAAATTCAAGTAGCCCTCAAAATAAATTTGTAGAATACACTTGGCAATATTATTCTCCGCTTATTTGTAGCTAGAAATAATTTGGAATCTTCTTCTTTCCCTCCTTATTTATAACAGAAAATGCAAAGTCTCTCTCCTCTCTCTTCATAATAAACCACTACCTCTGTACTTTTCCCATTTTACCTTGATTCTTCAACTTTAAATTCATCTACCCGTGAAAATATGCATCTCCATTGTTCATTTTTACCCCTGTAGATGAAAATAATTTCTTCCCTCGTGAAAGCCTTTTACTCTGCCCCTTTGTTAAGCCACACTTTGCACCTTTAGCAAATAAAATATTTTTCTTTACAATAAAACCATTCAACTTTGCTTTCCTTCGTGCTTCATTTTATCTCGAGCAGATAAAAAATCCTTTCTTTAATAATGAAACCTTTAATTTAATTTTCATCAGTGCCTTTTACAATTCATGCCCAACAAGAAGAATATTTACCTTTTGAAAGATAAGGGCTCTAAAATGTTCACTTGGGCCAATAAAATATTTGTTGTACTTATATTTTCTTTTCACTTAAATCCCCTTTAAAAAGGTGAAGATTTGCCTTTTTTAAAAAGTTATCAAGCAATTTAAATTCACTTCATTTCCCCTCCTTTTTATTTCACTGCATGCTTCAGGCTTTTAAAACTATACCCATGCATTCATTTTTCACGAGCCCACCAAACTCTTATTTATTCCAACCTATTGCTCATCGCTTGATGGAGTGAAAAAATGGGAAACAAACCAATGATGGGAAAGAGCATTGCACCATCGCTAGTACAATGAGGAAACGAATTTGGAAACCCACGATGGGCGATGGAGGTAGAAAAATGCCCTAACTCCTTCAACTCCTTCAATCTCTCTGGCATTGAATACAATGTTTCCCTTATAACCTTGTTGCTCGGCTTTATGACACTTTATTAACCTCTTTGAACAAAGATGTCTCTCACAACATCCTCTTATATTTGCATAAAAATTTCTCTACAGTATGAAATCAATCCCCTAGCACAGTGGCTTCATCCGTCTGTTGGAAATTTCCAACTTCCAAGTAAAAACATCAGCAATAGAATTATTTGCATTTGATTTCCTCTGTGCACCTTAAGTTACTTCTTTTTCTCAAAAACCCTCATTGTTGGAAAACAACCATCGTTGATTGCATCCTCCAATTTCATTCAGAACTAACGATGGGTGATGAGTTTTGTCATGCATAATGAAAGTCATGCCTCAGCCAATCAAAAGCAAGAATTAAACTTGCTTATGATTTAAAACATTTGAAATCCATTCTACATTTTCCCTAAATACCCCTTTTACAAATACAAAATATTTAAAAATATTTTAAATATTGACATTTGAGAACATTAGAAAATAGGCAAATTTTAATTATGCCTGTAGGCCATTTGAAGAAATTTATTGTGAGTTTGCGTAGGATCATAATAAATTATTTAGAGAAAACCCATTTCCTCAAATTTTTCCGAGCTCTTAAAATTCAGTTACCTCCTTTGTAAACTGGCCCTAAGACGTGCTCGCCACAACAAAAGTACATTAAAATAATATATCAAATGACCTCATTTTTTGATGAAAATGGAGTTGTATAAGTTTTAGACAAAAATAAGAAATGGGTTGTTATTAGAATTGCAAAATTTGAAACCTTACAAAACAACATTTTTGGCCTTGTTGCAATCAGAAAATGATTAAATAATCCATCAAAACTTATCCTAAGACCCTGAAATTGAGCAGGAACACACACATTTGATATGGGAATGGAGTGAAAAAGACAGTTTGGAAAAAGAGATCTTGAGGTGCAAGATATTAATCAACAAAGTTTCTCACTCAGACTTTTTTGCATCTGCACCTGTTCAAAACCAATTAAAGCTCACCTAGTTACCCTCTTGAAAAAATATCATATCAACCTATGGGGAGTTTCCACTAGAAATATTAGCTCATTTGGATACACTGAGTATGTGTGCAAGAGGGATTTCCTTGAATTATCAATCTTCTCGAGATATTGGGGGTCAAAGTCGACCACCATGAAACGTTAGAAATGTAGTAAAATCAGAACAAACTGCATTTGCTTTTGATCTCGAAAAAATATCAAATCAGGTCTCGGGGCTCTGAAATCTAACAGGGGAGCATATGAATGTAGGGAGAATGGAGATCAATGACCCTTTCGTCATGACAATCATCCATTTGTGAAAAATAAGTTTGAACAAGAGGCCACCTCGCAGAACTAAAAGTTCTCAAACAACAAAACATTGTCAAAACTCATCATAAGGGCTTGAAAACTAACATACATGTTCACATATGTCAACTGAATGTGGTCACCAAGGGGTTTTGCATGAAAATCAACAGGCTCAAAGTTATGACCTTCTAAAGTAGGTCACTTAAGTAGATTTTTCAATTGCACTTCTGAGAATGTAGAAGGAAAAATTTCAATATGGGCACTTCAAATTTACAAAAATTGAAGATGCCACCACCCTTCTTGCAACACCCTCTCGTCATTGGTCTTTATTTTGTGTATCTTATTTCCCATGCTTTTGGTTTTCACCAAATTATGGAAGAATTTAGTGTTTAGATCACCAGATTCCAACCAGCTTACTCTTGATTTGGCCTTCCAATATTCTTCTTCCCTCACAAGGAGTCTTGCATACTGCACAAGCAACATTTTTTCTCTTGCAAAATCTTCCTAATCCATGCCAGATCAAATTACCTTCTCATTGAGGACAACCCATTCCCCCTCTACTCTATCTTTCTCTCTGAAGATATTTTGAAGATTGTCAAATTACATTCTTTTAGTTTGTTCTTGACATAAGCCAACCTCCTATAGAAATCAAAGCTAAGAGTGCACCCATACCCTGATACTTTTGATCACCATTTCTCAATTAAGTTGATGATCTATGGATGCCTTAGCCACATCTATTTGAATTACAAGTAACCACTACCTAGTTTTGGGAAGACCCTGAATTCCACCTAAATCGGATAATGTTTAGATAGTAAAATAAAAAAGATGCTTGAATAAATGCCTATGGGTTCGTCAATCCAATCCACACAAAATAAAAATTAGTCTAATCTCTCCACATATTCATGAATCATTATCTTTGATTCATCAACGCATATTTGTCATTTTTAGGTGGAATATGACATAGTACATTCTAAATCATGAATTTGTGAAATATGTCATCATTGCATTCTCCCTACGGAGGCCCCCACTTTTCTCCAATAGATCTAGGATGACATTGAAATCACCACCAAAATAAATTTGTTACCTTGAAATTTATGAATTTTCTCAGATATTTTTTCCCATAAAGTATGTTTGTCTTTTTTATTTATGCGGCCATAGATTTCAAGAATGAAAAAGGTGGTATTTGAGAGATAAATACTCACCCTATCCCCCAACCAATGTTGATGCACCTTGATATCAGTGATGTCCACTTTCAAAGGCTTCCATATAATCCTAGCCCTACTATAGAGCCAATCATTGCTTCAAAATCTCCCTTCCATTTTTTGCAATGACGAAGAAATAATGATGCTTGAATTGCCTAGCTTTCTCTCTTGTAGTAGCACTATGTAGACCAATAACTTGTCCAAATGGTGCTTGGTTGTGTGCTACTTGTTAGAGGCATTCAAGACCCTAACATTCCATGATAAGATCAACATGGCTCACAAGAGAGGTGTTTCCTCCCTTGGACCTCAACATGTATTTTTGAATGCTTGTCAACCTTTTTTTCATGGCCTTCTCCTCTTGCTTCTTCCCATTAGTCCCTAAGAATTTTCCAATCTTAGGATGAATGTTAATTGTGCTTGCATTGAGCTGAATTATGCATCTTTGATTGATAATGTCTAGTTCATCTTGTCTCTCAGCCTCATCCTCCAACCATTCCAATTCCCCGAATTCATACCCCTTGACCTAGGTAAAAGCAAGAAGATGAGTCCATGAAACGTGGAAGTTTTTGCCTTAGAAAAAAATCTGAAATTGGCCTTAAGAAAACAGGATCCTATTTTTTAATAAATGGGATTTCGTTTAGGTTCGGGGTCCTGAGCCGAAAACGAGATCCTGTTTCATAAAAACGGATCCTATTTCTTAAAAAACGGAATTCAGTTTTAAAACAACCTGCTAAAAAATAGGTCGTTAAAAAATGGGATCTCATTTCTCAAAAAGCGGGATCCCATTTCTCAAAAAATAGGATCTTGTTTCTCAAAAAATGGGATCTCGTTTTTTAGTGACCCGTTTTTTAACAAGATCTCATTTTTTAACGACCCGTTTTATTAAAAAAATATTATTATTTTTACTTTTAAGAAACATGATCTCATTTTGTAAAACATGATCCCATTTTCAAAATGAGATATCTCATTTTCAAAACGGGATCTTGTTTCATTCAAGTATAAAAAAATCATATTTTATGAAACGGGATCCTGTTTTTTAAAATTTTGATTTTTGGTCGGATTTTTGCTTTGTTTTTTAGTTCGGGAAAAGGCTAGGGGACTCGAACCTAAGCCATTGACCTGGTTTGACCTACAAGTTGAAGGTATTGGCAATGTCACAAGAAAATAACAACTTTGGGCATATGTCTTAAGACCTTTTTTGCAAAAAAATTTGACAAAATTAAAACCCATTATAGATGAGACTGTAGATTCCAAATATGTAATTTTTTAATTTTTCAATTAATTTATAATGAAACAAGTCCATAAACTTGAATCATCAAGGTTTTTTAGTACTTTAATATCTTTTTATTAACATAATTTTTTGACGAAGGGATTGCACGAAAGTGTAGTTTAGACAATTCTTTTCAATTTTAAAAAAATAAAAAAATGATAAGTTTAGGTCATCTTATGCATGACATACACGACAATTTTTCAAAACACCAAATATGGCCAATAAAAAATTAACAAAAAAAATATTCAATAAAAAACTACACAACAATATGGAAAGCGTGCTTCAATGAGTTACAAATCTTTTCCCAAAAGTATTTAGAACAATATGATTATTTAGGTCAAAATATGGATGATGTACACGTGCATGGTATGGTTAATAACAAAGACTTTTAAATAGCGGTTTTTAGAAATTCCTATTGAAAATTAATTTGTATCATCTGGGCATTGCAATAAATTACATATTTGGAAACTAGACTCTGAGTACTACATTTTATCATTAGTGGCTTTTTTCAAGATTTCATCTCTAAGTGCTTCAAATTTTAAGGTCAAATGTGTCGAACTGTGAAAATCAGGGAAAACACTTCCACTAAATGGCCAAAAAGTGGACTCAACTTCTTGCCAGCACCCACCTCCCCATTGAAGGAATAGGTATTTCCAGCATCTGTTTCTCCATTGAATTCCTCATCTACCTTTCGCACTTCTCCCAAGTTGGCCAACTTCATTTCATCAAGAGAAGGTAGGGGCACTTCGAGATTTGGCACTATAGTCGATGCCACTTTTTTCGTTGATGAGGGAGGTCCCTCTAGAATTTCCCAATTTCCATGTGGAATTGGGCCTTCTGATCATTTTTGAGAAATTTTCTCAACTTCATTGGTGTCTTTAGAGCCATAGAGATTCTGTCTTGGTAGTGATCTTCCTCCCTTAGGGATGCCAATATGTTTGATGAATGCTCTTCCTTTGATTCCAAGGGATTTTTTGACTCCGACCTTGCCGCTCGAGATGCTAGTTCACTACTCACCTTTACTTTCGTTCTGTTAGCCTTCTTAGGCTAAAAATTTGGACAAAATCTTTCAAAATGGACTATGTCCCCATAGTTCAAATAAAAGTACTTCCACTCTTGTATTTCAATTTGATGAACCCATACCCCACCCACAAAAGATAAATGAATCTCCTTAGGAAAAGACCGAATGCTAATAAATTTGATCCTTGCAAAGAAGGCTAAGTCATCCTCTCCCATGTCCAGGCCCAAGACTAATCCTAGGGAGGACTCAATGTGACACAGACAATCCCCCATCTAGTATTCCATGGGTAAATTGTACAAACGAATCGAATACTCATCTTTTGACTATGGCATTGATCTTGGGTCAAAATTATCCATCCATTTCTCTATATAAGCCAATTTATCCCCAAGCCACCAAACTATTTGATTCAACACTTCATCTCTATCCTTCTTCTGCTCAAAGATGACCATACAAATATTTTTTTACAAGAATGTGATTATGGTTGTTGTACCCTAATTTGTCTCCACCCATTCCAAAATCATGGCCCTACTAGGGCTCCCATCTACAAATCTCCCAAACAGGGCCTTTTGGCAAAGCTTTGCTACCTCTTTTTTAGTGACCTTTGTTACATCAATGGACAAAGCCAACTTCGCATGTTTAGGAACCCTCCATGTTTTTGTATCTTTCTCCACCTTTAGTTTCCTCCATAACACCCAAACCCACTTTTTGATGCCTTGATCTCCCAAAGTTTCGATCCCCACTTCTGCTAACTGTTGCTCCTGGTGGATGTGTAGATTGTTGAGCCAATTTTCTACTACTCGATGGGATAGCATTGGAACTAGATATGTGAGTGTTTTTTAGGCTCATAAGTCTTCCACACATCCCTCAATTTGTTTTCACACGGTCTTAACACATTTTTATGTTCCTTTCACTTGGCATTGACTACCCTTCATCACAGCAAGTCCACCGACCATTCCTGCTCTGTTGTGACTGCCCACGAACTAGCACCACCCGCCATTTTTTATTTAGTATTATATTATTATTAATATATTGTTATTGGTAATATATTTTAATATATTACTTAGTCTTGGAATTTAATTTTTATCATTTATCTACTTAAAAATATAGCTTAAATAATTAAAAAATGATAAAAGTGATAGTATCATGGACTGTGGAGTGTGGAAATTTAATTATATTAACTTTAATTACTCTCAATGAAAGATATTATACTATTAATTGTAACATGAATAAACATTTAATACACAAAATAATTATTTATTGCAAACGAACAATAAAGAATAACACAACTATTTATTGTATTACAAATGAATTACAATGTTACGTCCCTTTTTAAAGATGAGTAGAGCATGCAAACTCTTATATAAATGACACATGCCACTTTTACATATGAGATAATTGATAGCAAGCAACAAGCTAGTAGTGGTGTTATGGAATAGAGACCATATTCTCAAACCACGAGGCTTGTCGAACATGCTCGAGAAATGGGAGTTGGGAATATAGAAAATATACCTATCTTGGGTACCAACTGGAGTTAAACATAAAATATTTTGAAGGGGTTGTAATTCTGCTACCACCCTCTTCAAGTAGTTCCAAGCCACTAGGAAGGATGATGATGTAGGAGCATCACTTTGGCTAGTTTTTAGGCTCATTTTGATGTTAGGAGTATTTTTTGAGTCAGTGTAGGTCTTGGGGGGTCCATTTGGATCATGTCTGATGATTTAAGTTGTGCAAATAGGCCTAGAAATTCAAATCTTGTTTTTATGCCAAAATACAAAATTTAATTTTCTAGGTGGATTTTGGCTTGTGGGAGGTTGGGGTTTCTTCCTCAGCTATATTTTTTGGTTTTTTTAGTCTAATAAGGTATTAGAATACCATGGCAGACCATGTAAGTTCTTTGTTCATGCTTTTTATTAGTTCTAGGTGGTAAAAAGTGCATATTTTGCAAGTTTAATGTAAAAATTTGACATTAGGTTACTTTAGATTTTGATGGAAAAGGACTGTAATTTGATTGGTAACTGCTTTTTAATGATCATTCATGCTATGGTAAGAATTTGAAGAAGGAATTTTTGGTGAAATACCTTATTTTCTTCACCATTTTTAACAGTTTTTTATAATTGTAGTATGAAATCAGCCTTATATGGCCTTGTACAGAGTCATATTAGGGCTGAAAATAGATGGTTTATTAGTGCCTTATTTCTAGGTTTAAATTCTTTTTGTTTCATTAAATTTCATGAAGTTTTGACCAAGTTATGGCAAAAACACTTCAAATTGCCTTGTTATAGAGCTAGGGTTTCCAACAAGAGAAATAAATTCATATCTTTTGTTTGCACCAATGAAAATTGATGAAATTTGGTGAAACCCTTCCTTAGATTGTTATCCAGGTGCCCACCAAGGGAAAATTCACTAGTCTAATGTGTGTGAGAGATATATAGGTTTGAGCATGTTTTTTGTCAAAGAGGATTGTCAAAACCCTATGGTGTTGAGCGTTTAATGCAAAATTCATTTGTTTTGAGTTTTCCATAGCCTTGTAAGGTTTGAAGAGACCCTATGGAGTGTATTAAAGTTGCAAGAAGTCTAATAGGCATAAGAATGAGTGTTGGTGCAATAAATACCCAATTAGGACATTATTGAGGGTTTGAGCCTAGAGAGGAAATTTTGTCAAAATATTGTAAGATAGGGTTTGAACACCTTCATTAGATTCATTCCAACCAGAAAACACTTTTCTTTGTCTAGTTTTTATCCCTTTGCATCATTACTAGTATGGAGCTAGATTAAACCAAGAAAACCAATACAAGGGTTAGAAAGATGCCTCCAAGACTCAACGTTGTTGAAAGGGTGGCAGAAAGAATAACAACACAATTGGGAGAAGTTCTTGCTAGAGAAATGAAGGAAATGAGAGTCAATTTGGATGCAAGACTCATTGCAATGAAGCTAACCAAAGAAGAGGAGTAGTTACAGGGGATATGAGTGACCAAGAAGAAGTGGTGAATGAAGCACCTTAAGAAGAACCTCAAGAAGAGAGGGATGTTGATGATGTGAGGATGGAAAGATTGTTGAAGGTAGTCAAGGGTGAAGGAACCAAGGTGAAGATGGAACTTCCAATATATGCAAGTAGTTGAATGGTGAAGCACTCATTGATTGGATAGGGGAGTTGGACAAATACTTTGAATTTGAGGATGTACCTGAAGAGCAGCAAGTAAAGTTAGCGAGGACCAAGCTGAAAGTTCATGCATCCCTATGGTGGGATTATGTTCAGGAAGAAAGGAAAAAGGAAGGAAAATTCAAGATTACTTCTTGGGATAGGATTATTGCCAAGTTGGGAAAATTCATGCCAAGTGACTACATGACTCGGCTATATAGGAAGTTGCAGAACTTGATACAAAAGGATATGGGAGGGAAAGAGTACACTGAAGAGTTTTATAAGTTATCAGATCAACACACATGGAGGATGACATTGAAAAGGTTGCAAGATACCTTAATGGATTGAAGTATAGCTTACAAGATGAGTTGAGCCTCACAAGCCCCAGGACACTTGAAGAGTGTTATCAACTAGCCTTAAAGATCGAGGAGAAGTTGAATAGGAAGCAAGAAAAGAAAAATAGAGGTAAAGGACTTAAAGAGGTAGAGATTCATATGCTAGTAGAGGACAATCACAAATAAATCAAGGCAAGTCAAGAACCTCATAAGAATAAGCACCAAGTTTAAGAGGAGTTTTTAGAGGAAGAAAGCCTAACTTCAGAGGAAAATATGGAAAAAGAGGAGGATTCAATGGTTTCATAGGAAAATATTACAAGTGCAACAAGTTTGTAGGTCATCAATCTTGGGACTACCTAGAGGAGCAATCAACTACTACCTTTTGGAATGAAATAAGGACTTAAGTTTCTCAAGGGGGAGATAAAGAAAGTGTTAACTTCTCACCACAACCAAAAGAGCCAGAGAAAGGATAATCATTGTTGATGGGAAGGACATTGATCAAGATTCCAATGAAGAAGGAGCCACCTCAAAGGAAGTCATTATTTTGAACTGTTTGCAAGTGCCAAGGTTAGTGTTTTCAAGTTGTTATAGATTCAGGAAATACTGATAATATATTTTTTGTTGAGATGGTAGAGAAACTAAACTTGAAGAGGTTACCTCATACTACACCTTATAAAATCTCATGGTTGAATTACGGGCGACAAGTACTAGTTGATGAACAATGTTGGGTAGAGTTTCAAATAGGAAGGTATAAAGACAAGGTGTTATGTGATATCATCCCTATGTATGTATGCCATATTTTATTTGGTAGGCCTTGGAAATATGACAAGAAAAAATATGCATGATGGTAGAAAGAATGTCTATGTTTTGGAGAAGGATGAGTTATCTATACCTTAGCACCTTTGAAGGAGGAATATAAAGACCAAAAGGTTGGATCAAGTGTGATTTTAGTGGGTGAAAAAGAGTTTCTAAGGACAATGGAAGAGGAAGAGATAGGTTTTGCAATGATGATCAAACCTAGAGTTGTCATAACAGTAGCAAAAATTGATGAGTTACCTTGGGAAATTCAAGACATGTTGAAGGGTTATGCAAATATAGTCATTGATGAACTTCCTAATTCCTTGCTTCCAATGAGAAATATTAGTCATCATATAGAATTTATACCAGGGGCTATTCTACCAAAAAAATCAGCCTATAAGATGACACCCCAACAAAATGAATAAATTAAAAAAAAAGTACAAGAGTTGCTTGACAAAGGGTTAATCACAAAGAACCTTAGTCCTTGTGCAGTTCTAACTATTTTGGCACCTAATAAAGGGGGTGAGTGGAGAATGTGTATTGATTACAGGGTAATAAAAAAAATGACAATTAGGTATAGGTTTCCACTACCAAGAATAGAGGATTTAATGAATTTTTTGTGTGGGGAAATTTACTTCACAAAAATAGATCTCAAAAGTGGACACCATCAAATAAGTATTGAACATGGAGATGAGTGGAAAAAAAACATTAAAAAAAAATGAGGGTCTATATAAGTGGCTTGTTATGCCATTTGGCCTTTCTAATGCACCCAATACCTTCATGACGCTCACGAATGAGGTCCTCAAGCCATACATTGGTAAAAATATTGTAGTTTATCTTGATGATATATTGGTTTTCAGTGCTAACAAAGAAGAAAATTTTCATCATTTGAATTTGGTATTGAGAAGGCTACAATAGGAAAAATTGTTGATAAACCTTAAAAAGTGTGAGTTCATGAAGACAAAACTGTTTTACCTTGGTTTTGTGGTCTCAAAGGGGATGTTGAAGATGGATCCAAGAAAAGTGAAAGAAATATTGGAGTGGCCTACACCTAAATAATTTATGGAGGTAAGAAGGTTCCATGGTCTTGCAAGTTTTTACAAAAAATTTATCAGAATGTTTAGTCATATATGTGCACCTATCATAGACACTATTAAAGGGGATAAGAAAAGGGAAGTTTGTGTGGACTGAACAGGTTGATAAGAGTTTCAAATATCTAAAAAAGAGAGTGAATGAGCAACCTATCTTAGTTTTACTTGAATTTAACATGGTCTTCCAATTAGGATGTGATGAAACTAGACATGCAATAGGGGCAGTTTTAAGCCAAGACAATAAACCAGTAGCATATTTTAGTGAAAAACTAAATGATGCAAAGAAGTACTCTTCATATGACTTGGAGATGTATGCAATGGTTCAATCACTAAAAAAAGGGATACGCTAACTTCTGCCTAAAGAGTTTGTGGTCTATACAGACAATCATGCACTTCAATTCATAAATAGCCAAGAAAAACTCTATCAAAGACACATTAAGTGGGTTGAGTACTTAAAAATTTTCACTTTCACAATCAAACACAAGAAGGAGTAGAGTAACAAGGTGGATGATGATTTAAGTAGAAGATTAGTCATGGTGCAAGAAATTCAATTCAAAGTGTTGGGATTGAAGCACTCAAGAAGATGTATGAGGATGATGAGGATTTCAAAGAATTTTATGAAGTGTGCAAGTAGCCTATTAGCATTAACATAGAGAAGTGGCTAGATTATCTTATACAAGATGGTTTGTCATTTAAGGGAGCATAAATTTGTGTGCCAAAGTGTTCTATGAGGGAAATTATCATCAAGGAGATGCATTGTGGGAGTATGAAAGGTCATTTTGGGCTTGACAGGACACTAGAACAACTAAGAAGGAACTACTTTTGGCCATGAATACAAATAGATGTAAGAAGATTTATGGAGAGATGTACTATATCTCAAAAAGAAAAAGGGAGAAAAAATAATGTAGGACCGTATCAACCTTTACCCATTCCCAATAGGCCTTGGGAATCCATCAATACAAAATTTGTTATGGGATTACCAAATACTCAAAGGGGTTTTGATTCAGTTTATGTAGTTGTTGACCAGTTTTCAAAGATGGCCCACTTTATCCCTAGAAAATTCTAAGTGATGATTCATATGTTGCAGATTTTTTCTTTAAAGAGGTTGTTATACTTCATGGATTTCCATTGAGCTCAATCGTTGATAGGGATAATAAGTTTCTAGGGTACTTTTGGAGAACATTTGTGGAGGAAGCTAGGTACAAATCTTAGTTTTAGCTCAACCTACCACCCTTAAACATATGGCCAAACTGAGGTGGTCAATAGGAGCTTAGGTAACCTACTAATATTCCTTTCAAAGGATCATCCTAAACAATGGGATCTTGTGCTACCTCAAGCAGAGTTTTCTTATAATGACTTAGTGAATAGGAGCACTGGCAAGAGTCCATTTTAGGTGGTCTATGGAATGCAACCAAGAGGAGTGTTTGAACTAAGAGAACTTAATGGTATGGAGAAGAAAAGTGTAGAGGGTGAACAATTTGTAATTGTCATGCAAGAGATACATCAACAAGTGAAACAACAACTACAAGATAGTGTGGAAAATTATAAGAAAAAGGTAGATTTGAAAAGAAGAGGTCTATTTTAAGGTTGGAGATCTTGTCTTAGCACATCTTAGGAAGAAAAGGTTTCCCAAAGGTGAATATATCAAGTTGAAGATGAAGAAGATAGGTCCTTGTAGGGTTGTTAAGAAGTTTTCCAACAATGCCTATGAGATAGAATTGCCTAGTGGGGTAGGCATATCACCAATTTTCAATGTTGCTGACTTGAAGCCATACAAACGAGGTTCTATTGTTGATGAAGGAGCAGGTATATAGAAGATATAAAATGTTAATTGGATAAAGGACCTACTACCCACCACACCAATAGAGTTAGAGTGCATTCTTGACACCAAAGAGAGCAAGAAGAAAAGGGCCAAGAAATACTTTTAGTATTTGGTTAAACAAAAGCACCTTCCATATGAGGATGCCACATGGATGATAGTCAGACATCATCAAGCATGAGAAGACAATTGCAGACCTTCTCTTGGGAGGAACCTGAGTTTCTTTCTTTTTCCCTTGGGAGTATAATGCAGAAGCATCACTTTGGCTTGTTTTTAGGCTCATTTTGATGTTAGGAGTCTTTGTTGAGTTAGTGTAGGTCTTGGGGGGTCCATTTGGATCATGTCCAATGGTTTAAGTTGTGTAAATAGGCCTAGAAATTCAAATTTTGCTTTTCTCGCCAAAATGCAAATTGAATTTTCTAGGTGATTTTTGGCTTGTGGAAGGTTGGGGTTTGTTCCTCAGTTGTATTTATTGGTTTTTTGAGTCTAACAAGGTCTTAGAAGACCATGGAAGATCATGTAGGGCCTTTGTTCATTTTTTTTGTATATTTTACAAGTTTAATACAAAAAGGACATTAGGTTACTTTAGGTTTCGATAGAAAAGGCATGTAATTTGATTGGTAACTACTTTGTGATGATAATTCATACTGAAGAAATGAGAAAGGAGGCTCCAAGAATCTGAAGGAGTTTTTAGTGAAATACCCTATTTTCTTCACCATTTTTAATAGTTTTTTGCAATTACAATATGAAATCAGCCTTGTACAAAGTCATATCAGGGTTGAGAATAGATGGTTTGTTAGTTCCTTGTTTGCAAGTTTAAATTCTTTTGGTTTCATTAAATTTCATGAATTCTTTCTCAAGTTATGGCAAAAACACTTCAAACTGCCTTGTTACAGAGCTAGGGTTTCCAACGAGAAATAAATTCATATCTTTTGTTTCCATTGGTGAAAATAGATGAAACTTGGTGAAACCTATCCTTGGATTATTACCTAGGTGCCCACCAATGGAAAATTCACTAGTCTAATGTGTGTGAGAGATATGCAGGTTTGAGTATGTTTTTTGTTAAAGAGGATTGTCAAAACCCTAGGGTGTTAAGGGTTAAATGTAAAATTCATTTGTTTTGAGTTCACCATAGCTCTGTAAGGTTTGAAGAGACCCTCTGGAGTGTATTAAAGGTGCAAGAATTATAATAGGCATAAGAATGTGTGTTGTTGCAAGAAATACCCAATTAGGACATTGTTGAGGGTTTGAGCCTAGAGAGGAAAGTTTTTTCAAAATATTTCAAGATAGGGTTTTAACACCTTCAGTAGATTCATTCCAACCTGAAAACACTTGTCTTTTTCCATTTTTTATCCCTCTACATCAAATGAGCATGACATTGAAAGTACACAATTCATATTTAAGGGCCTCTGTCAAAATACTTATCTCCATCAAAGCTCCTAATCCTAGTTCAAAACTAGAACAATAGCCATAAGAACCTGATCAAATTATTTCCAATTCCACCAATTCTAAAGGAAATTTGTCTCTCCTTTCCTATGAAACTACATAACTAGAGGCATGATAATTTAGATTAGTATCTATAATACGACAACATCATCCTTATTAACCTTACAAAAGACTTATCAAAATTTTGAACACCACGCAAACCATTTTATGGACTTAAGAATGATTTTAGTTGAACTCAACATCCCTCTTTATAGTAAAATTTTGAGGTTAACCCAACACTTGATCATTAATTATAGTTGATAGAGAATGCACAAAAATCATAGCAAAGCTATAATTTGATGGCATTTACTTGTGTGAGGTATAATTACTTTTTTTGAAGGAATTATCAGTACATGGGAGAGCCAATGTAAATGTTATTTGAATTCACATAAGGGTTCATGTAGAGTAACTTAGGCATTCAAAAGATATGAAATATATTGCAAATATTATTTGGATTGACATCTAGCTTCATGCGAAGTACCTCATGTATTTTTCAGTACCAACTCAATAAATTTTGAATGCTTTTGATCATAAGATGATATTATTATTATTTTTTAAAGATCTCCCATGAATAATGACACATTAAATTAAAAAAATCAAGTTAGCATCAAGGGAATTATATATACATTGAAGACATGAATATTGATCACATTTAATTCATTGTAGGCTAATACATTTAATTTACTTTAATTGATCTATGATCATCCAATAATATATAGACACTTAACACACTTGTAACTTGAATAGAAAACACAAAATAATCCCATATGATGTGAAGGGGCTATGCAACACAATAGAAATGTGACATGTAATGCCAAATGTTACAATAGTGCATGATCATAACTTCACAAATCTCATAGTTTTATAAAACTATGATGACTTGAGAGAATTTGATGCAATGAAATCTTGATGTAAAAAAAATGTTTTAACAACGCACATGAATAAAAGGTCAAACATTGATCTTTGTAAATATCGTGGCTCTAGGGTGATTCCAGAAGTTTGGGTTTTCAAGTCTAGTAGTTTGAACATTTCATTTTGGAATTCAACTACAAGCATCCATCAAACGTAAATTGAACAATGAAATATTCTATACATTAATTTTAAGTTTCTAAGAATTTTTTATTGATAAGTCACAACTATAACTAGTATTATATTGATTCGAAAATGAGAATGATGTTGCTTTTTATATGTCAAAATTCAAAATTTTATTGCTTGTTTCCTCTATACTTTCTCCTATCTTTCTATACTATATACTACTGCAAGCTAAACAAAATCTTGAGCATTACTATTACATTCTTTCTTTCCTATTTACTAATTCATATTTTTCTCCTCCTATATTTCTCTTATGAAGTCATTAATCCAATCCATGCCATTTATGGGCTCCAAGTTCATCATATTTTTAAGGAATGAACAACCCTTACCAGCCTTATTCATGCGATGCATTAATGTATTGGTCTTGAAGTACAATAGTAACGAAAACCATTGCACACCACACTCATCCGCTAGTAGCCTTTTGATATCCCTTGATGAAGGAATGCCCATGTTGAACCTTGTTGCCCTTACCACATCATTGAAAGGTCCCTTAAAAAATGCTTCTTGAAGACTTTGTGTTCCATATATTTCACCATATCCTTGGATTCACCAAGATCTAGAAGTGTTGGCATGAACCTTGAAGATATATCTATGTTTACTCTATAAAAATCATCTCCCTCTAAGAAGTCACAGTCAAGCACCCATGTTGGACCTTTAGGGCCATCTTAAGCCTAGATCTATGATTCAACCCAAAAAGGCCATTTTCCTTTATGTTCTCACTAGCCTTATCAAAGTATCCATGGTGAATAGCTTAGACTCTAAAATTATTTAATTATGTTTAACATTGTTGATTACTTAAGTTCTATAGTTGTTCACCAACCCTTTCGCAAGTTCCAGGGGAATTTTGCAACCTCGATTTGGTACCATTTGTTGATTGCCAACTCAAATATTTAATGTGATTATTTATTTCATATTTTGCTTTACTTATGGGAGGTATTGCTTATAATAACTTATTTAAAATATAATTTCAGTTTATATTAACATATTAAAATATAACTTAACAATAATAACTTATTTAAATTAATTTAACTTTATATTATTTAAATTATTTAACATTAGTAAATTTCACTATATAATCAATTTAAGTTCAATAAATTGAAGTTTAATAAATTTAATATAAAAGTGTATGAATTATAAAAGGCCCTTTCATGGTCAAATTTTGATGTCTTATATTGTATAGTTTGAACAACTAATTTATGTTGTATTTATGATAGTCTATTAACTATCATATTTCCTTGTAATCTTTTCAATTTGCATTGATTCAACATAATAATAAAAAAACTACAAAAGGCCTTTTAACGGCTAGAATAATAATTTCATAGTCAAAATACATTTTCTTAAGGTGAAAGGTGTAAGACAACTGAAATATATATTTATATAATAGTATATGAATCAAAAGGCATTTTGGTGGCCAAAAATTTAGAATAACACTTTTACAAAGGCCCTAAGCTGGACAAATGAAAGCTTTATTGTACTTACAAAAAAAAAGGACCTATAGAAGCCATTAATACAAATACTTTTAAAAGAAATGATGAGCTTGAGGTTCATCTAAATTTATCAAACTAGGTCGGGCATCATCAATGTCTAGAAAAATCTAAGGATGTGGGGTCAATGGAGGTGGGTGGTGACTTATTAGGAAAAGAAGAGCTTGAAATATCTCTTTAGTATGATCTACAAACTCACCACCTAACTCTCCTTTATGAAAATGAAGTGAATTATGTATGATAATGTTGCATGAACTGCAAAGGTCATGCTTGATGATAGAATAAACACAAATTATAGGTGGAGAAGTCTAGAAATTTGCGATCTTGAATAGAATACCAATAGGAGTTTTTATTTCCTTAAATAAATAATATTCATGAAGGTCTTTAGAAAAAGAATCCTCAAAGATGTAGGGATCCCAAATATAGTGAAACGTTGGCTCCTAGACTATTTGTGTATCTTATATCGGGTCCAATGTATTGGACAAGAATACTGAGGTAATTTGAGAGGGGAATATTACCCGTGGGTAGTCCAAGAGTTGCTCATAATCACTCATTTGAAGGAGTAGTCATTGTGATCTCCTCTAGCTAAAACACTAGCACCTACAAAGAACCAAATAAAATTAGTGAATGAAGTAAAATCTTACCAAAGATGGAGTTTAATGGCATTTACTCATGTGAAGTATAATTCCTTCTTTTTGGAGGCATCATCAGCATGTGGGAGAGTCATTACAAATATTATTTGGATTGACACCTAGTTTCAGGCAAAGTACTTTGAAACATTAAAAAGATAGGAGAATTAAATGACTTGATGTATCTTAACCATTATCAATATCGACTCACAATAAATCTTGCTCACTTGTGATCAAAACTTATAAATTTGCTAAGTAACTTAATCATTATATTTAGTATTTGATATTTTTTCCACCCACATTATGATTTTTCAAAAACTTACCAGCACATTCGCCAAATAATTAATTTTAAAGTTTTCAATATGTATAATTTTCCACTGAACTTATTTTATTTTCTTGAATACAAGTGTAATTCGCCAAAGAATTTATTTTATTGGTTTGCATACAAGTTTAATTCACCAACAAAATTATTTTATTGATTTGCATACAAGTTTAATTTGCTGAAAAAATTATTTTATTGGTTCACATACAAGTTTAATTCGTCGACGACATTATTATTTTTTTAATACAAATATAATTAGATAATATTTTCTACAAATTTCTAGTGATTAAAACTATTTTTCAATAGAATTAATATTTTTCCAAAAAAATAAAGATTCACTAATGTAGTTAATATTTTTTCAAATATATTAAAGTTATCCTTGGTTTAGAGGCATCCCTTCTATTCAATTTTTTGTAGGCCCTATGACTTTGTACCCAATGGATTGTTAAGGCTTTTGGATCCCATGTTTAGTAGGAAAACATCCCACAAAAGTTACTAGAAATTTTGTCACTTTGTGCCCCTCTTGGATTTTCCCATCAATTATAATCATTTTAAGAAATATAAATGGTTTTATCATGCTAAAATGCATCTCTAGTGATTGTGGTTTCCTCTTCCTAGGCTTCAATTGGTGACCTAATTCTAAAAATTCTCAAAATGGGTAAGTATGGGGATGGTTTTTTTCAGCTACTTGTTGGGCCATGGGCCCCAACAAGAACCTAGAAACCATGTTTTAGGCTTTCCTTCATCCTTGCCCCCATATTATTTCTTAGGTCCCTATCAAGCCTCAAGACCTGATGGGAACCTAGAACCTCAGTTCTAGGTCGTTGTTACCTTTCACCTCTCGATTCTCACCTTCTTCTAAGGTTCCAACTAGAACCCAAGACTAGAGGACAACTTGGAACCTTCGATTCCAAGTTTCTAATTCCACCTGGCTCCCACCACTCATCAAGGTCTCTTCGACTAGAAAATTCCATTAATGGTCAACAACTCCTACAATTATCAAAACTTAATCTATGGATTCCTTGTAATGATTTTAATCACATTTTTTCATGGATTGAGGAAGGGGAAATCAATACCTATATACAATTTATGGATTATAGACTCTTTTTGTCAGAGGGCCATTCCCTAGGTCATAGTTTCCATGGATTTATTGGGTAATTTTCCTTCTTTTACATGCAAAGTCTACATATCTTGAATTCAAAGGTATGGCTATGGTGTAATTAATGTTCCTTCACATCTCCAATTCACCCAAATCAATATTTCAAGGGATGTGTGTCTCATTTATTGAGTTGGCAACTAGGATTTCTCTTTGGGTTGACACATTTTAGCATGCTTTCCAACATCTGCTTCTAGGAATAAATCCCTACAACAATTCATTTTGTAAACAATATTTTAATTTCTTTCAAAGACTTTCATGCTCTACAAATTTTCCATTTTAAATATATTTGTTCCTTCGGATTAATAAAAAGCTACTATTTTCACCTCTTCTCACTTTTGATGCATTGTGTAAACCTTATTGTATTCATTTCTAAATGAGTATATTTATCATATTTTAAGATTGTGTGTTGTGTGAAACTTGTTTGGATGATCCAATTAAGGATTTTATCTTTCCCTCTTAGTGCTTGTCAAACCCTTACCTCCATACATACCTCTAGGAGTTGGTATAATAGAGAACTATGTGATTTATTCTAGTGGTTTAATTATTTCTCTATGATGTAGTGGAAAAAAAGAATTTCATTTTAATTTAAATACATCACCACCCATTTTATTTTCATACACTTAACTCTCCCTTTTCCTCTACAAGATGTTATATTAGGGTTACTTAATAGGTTTAATTGTGTTGGGTTGGATCAACACTCTTCATCTAGGTTAGAAATAAATTCAACCTTCTTCAAAAATCTGATATTAACTATAGGGTCCCACACCTTGAGATCATTCTCGTTGTGTCATTGGAATGTTGAACCAATTTGAATGGGGTGCAATTTCATGTGACAACGATAACTACAAAACCATTGCTAGTTTACCATTTAGTTTTGACCTAGAAAGTCACTATTATATAATGGCAATAGTGTCATCAATATTACCCAATATCTTTATATCTCTCTCACATATTATTGGTTGTATCACAACAAAACCTTTACCAATGTGGCCTAATTTTATATTTTATTAGTATCCTTCACATTTATATTCTATGATATATCTTTTGCAATTTACTTTAGCATACTTTTCACCTAGTTCCAAGACCACTAAAATGGGGGGAAATATAATATCTAGTATCACCTACTTTATGTTTGTACACTAATTTTTGTGTGCATCCCTATAGAATGTTTTAGGACTCATTTTGCTTATTTATTAGTCTAAACTTGTCACATATATGTTTTATGCTACCCCTAGACCTATTTTGATTAACCTAGAAGTGCAAAAAAAAATAGCATTAATATTTTCATAATGAAAACCAAATATACTCACTCTTAAAAAACCAAATCAAATATATAAGAAATTTTTGTTTCTAAATTAAATTCCCACTCTCTTGATTTTTAAGGAAATTATTCCCTATTAAAACTAATAAATTTTGAAAAATCAGTACAATAAGTAAAACTGCTAATTTTGGAAAACTATTAAAAAACCAAATATATTTTTAAAGTCTTGGATGGTCAAGTTAGGCCCCAAAAAAATCAAAATATCTTGATCTTGTGCATGCAGGATATAGTGACATAGAGATCTCCAAGATCTTCATTTAAAAAAAATAGGCTCAAATGACTTCTTGGATTAAAATTTATGGCTTCCACAAGCTATGCTCCTACATTACTCCCCTCTAGTTGAAAATAAGTTAACTCCTATGAGTTGTTCTATTTAAGCTCATGTTGTTTTCTCCTATCGAGTTTCTTCAATTCTCATTCTAAGATCCAAGTGTTATCTTCCTACCATAAACATTCCAATTGCTTAAAATACTTGTAGCTACCATACCTCATGTTTATTACCTTCTTGTCTAGATAGTGTACTATACTTTGTTTCTTATTTTCATGAGAGCTACATCGCCCAAACCACACAAAACACAAAAATAGATACCAGCACAGAAGATGTGAGACAAAAAATAACCCTTTCAATTATTTTCAAAAAAATGAAAACAAATCTAAAAGAAAACTATTATTCGGAGCCATAATCTGCACTAAGGGAGCCACCTTCTACAACCCCCACTAAACCCTTTTTATTTTACCCAATAACCGCCCTAGAATGTTTTGGAAAGTTCAACTTTCCCTTTTGTTTTGGCACCAAAAGTCCCGCAGTTTGATTTCTGGCCCAGGAAGAAATTTTAATGAAATTCACTTTTTAAAGGGGCAACTTCGCAAGGCCATAACTTTTGATTCAGGTGTTTGATTTTCTATTATTGCATATCGGTGGAAATCTCTCGAAGAGATCTACAACACATGAATCGACTGTAGGTCGGTTCAGCCACTTTTCAAGCTATTTAGGGGCCTATAAAGTTTTATATTTGAATTTGAAGTCACATTGGAGAAATTTCTTGGGACGAAAACTTTAATTTCTCCCAAATCGTTCAAGGTATGGAGGTCATTCTTTCGCGATCGAAAATTTTTTTTCAGCTATGTTCCTTCGAGTAAATTTTCAAGTCCATACGAGCCCATTTAGGCCGACTTACTAAAAATAGTAAGTGATTGTTTTTTTTGTTTTTTTGACTCTTGATTGTCTCATGCCCCTTAAGTGCCATCATGGAACTCAAAACAACTAAAGAAAATAAAGAAAACACTTTTTTTGGGTGATGCAAGATTGCCCTACACCGTTGGATGCTCCCGCATCATATTTATTGGTACTTGTTCGTTCCAATCATTTTCATCTTCTTCTTCATTATAATCTCTAAGAAATACATATAAATCAAAAATATTAAACACTCAAGAAATTATTTTTTTAGAAAACTAACCTCATAATCATTTTCATTTATTTTCTTCAAAAATTTGCACAAACCAAGGGTGAAATCACATAACTATGTCTCACTTTTGGCAAGAGGAAATTTTTGGGTGTGAATGCAAGTTTTAAAAACAAACCTTCGATCAAAGGTATTTCATTTTGTACCTGTGATCGAATGTCAAGGACCAAATAAAAAAATCATTTACTCAAGGAGCTTCGATTGAAGGTCATTGGATACCTTAGATCGAAGGTGTCAAAATTATAACTTTTACATTTGCATCAAAATCTCCTCAAAATTTTCAATTTCAAACCCTGAGTTGGACCTTCAGATGAGCTTAACTTGACAAGATATTTTGCAAGATCATAGCCCTCAAAAAGAGCTTTCCAACAAGTATAGTTTTGATATGTTCTCATTTTATCATGTATTTAATTTTTAATTTTTGCTCAACATAGGTTTTTCTTCGAACATCAAGCTCTTTGTTCTAAAGAGGTTGAAAAATAGTAAAACATTGTAAAAAAATTCAAAAATAATCCTTTCCCTTCATATTGATATCCTTGTTTCACCAAAAAAAAAGGATTTTGATATATACACAACAAGTTATGTTGGAAGAACCACACATATGTCCAAATTATAGTTACAGTGACTTCAAAAATTAATTAAAAAAATATGTAACCAAAAATTATGAAAAATATCCTTTTCCCTCTGTATTGATGTTGAGAATCTATATTTCAAAAATTAGAATTTTATACTTTATAAAAAAATTATGTTGGACGACACAAACGTTGCTTTCTGGAAATGTTGTTTTCTATTTAAAACTAGTTATTAAAGGAGATGTTGAAATATTCATGATTTATTTTGTGTAGATTATATATATATATATATATAATCTACACAAAAATTGCCACAAATCACTAGTTCGCATCATCTTCAAATTCTTAACAGTTTAGTTGCTATAGGTCTCAACAGATGAAGATTTGGTTAAAAATATTCATGTAAATGTCTATCTTGGGAAAAAATTGAAACACGATATTGTGGGATCATCCTCGTCTTCTTATACTTTATCTTATTATGCATCTATCAAGGAAATCTCTCTCTTGTTGAGTATGTCATCACTAAATCCCCCTCTTCAAATACCCTAAAGCTTCTTATTATATTAGGTGCTACATTATTCTTCTCATTGTTGACCTATAACTTTATCCTAAGTTCATCTCGTGACTATTAAGTGCTATTTGAATACCTCTCATCATTGCACACAATCTACAACTGGTAATTATACTAATATCTAAAATACACTTGGTATTTTTTCCATAAATAATTTGGGATGGGGATTTTCCTATGAACCTATTTATTGAACTAGTTATTGTACACAAACTCAACCTATTGTGAATCCAAGTCCCATCGCTTGGGTTTCTCTCTAATAATGCATCTTAATGAATTTTCTAAGCTCCTATTTATTACTTCAACTGCCTATTTTTTGAGGGTGGCATGCACTACTATATTAAAACTTAGTACTCGTCTTCATCCATAATTTCCTTTAGAAATCACGTAAAAAAAGTGTATCCCTATCTAAAGTAATGGTTTTTAGAACACCATGTAGCCTAACTCCTTTGAAAAATAGATCTACTACTCTAGTGACATCATTGGTTCATGAATGTAATAAATAAATTATCTTTAAAATCTATCCTCAATAAAAAATAGAATCATTACCTTTACATGTGTTTGGTAGCCCCAAAACAAATTCCATACTCAAATATTTTCATAGTTCATTGACACTGGTAATAGAATTATATCCTTATGTTTTGTGCATGGACTTTAGCTATATGACATATTATACACCTTGAAACATATTGTACCACATTCCTCTTCATATTTAGACAAGAATACTTCACCAGAATTATTTCTTATTTTTACCAAAGTATCCACCCAAACCACAACTATGAAGTTCCCTCACAATATTGTCTCTCATAGATTTGAATAGAAGACAATTATTTTATTTTAAAGGGATGACCATCTTTCATAAAATAATCATCATAAATAGTAGGAGTCTCATATATTACATGATTCCTATATTGTTCCATAATCTCTCCAAAATCTAGATTGGATCATACAATTCCTTGATACTCTCAAACCTAACCACTTCATTCACCATAGTAATTAACAATACCAAATGTATATTCAAAGCATTACATACCTAGTTTTGTATTGTTTACTTATGCTTCAAAACAAAAACATATCCCCACAAGAAATAAACCCACTTTACATCTTTGTTGTTTAACTTATTCTGAATGTTTCCATACTTTAGGCCTCATGATCTATAAATAGAATAATCTCATTATGCACCAATTAGTGCCTCCAATGTCTCAATGCATGTACAATGGCATTCAATGTCACAAGTAGAATATGTCTTCCTTAACTCGTTCAATTTCTCACTATGAAGTTATTGGCCTTCCTAATTCAACATTGCTTTGTCCAAAATTTGAAGCATCATATTCCACTTCAAACATCTAGCTAAAATCTGGTAATGCTAAAGCAAGTTCTTATGTCACCTTTAGCAATTGGAAACTTTTTTTTGATGCCCTTGTCCATGCAAATTATTTTCTCCTCATGCAATAGATTATTGGTGCAATAATTATACTAAAAATATTAATTAATTTTCTATAAAATAAGGTTAAATCATGGAAACTTCTTATCTTCAATATGCTTCTTAGGCTAGGCTACTCAACAATCACCTTTAACCTTTCACCATTCATTGTTACACCATCTTTTGAAATGAAAAATTGTTGGAGTGAAAAAGACACTGAGAGGGGGGGTGAATCAGTGTCATTAACTGTTTTGACAAATTTTACTAAAACTGAAATAAAACAGATTTATGTTCTCATTTATCAATGATAAACTCATTCATGTATTTGAATGCAATCACATATAACTAAAATGAGAAGTATGATAGTGAAACATAGCATATTAAAGCATTCACACAAAGAATCAGATGAACCACAAATAAGCAAAATGACATAAGATATGTCGAGTGGAAAACCCTCCTGGGGTAGAAAAACCACTCCTAAACTGTTGCCTTTCTAGGCTTATATTTTAAAAACCACTTTTGACAATGCCGTATAGGCTGATTTCTGAGCACCAACCCCTCATTTTGAAACACCAATTTCAAGGAGCACCAACCCCTTTTTTGTTTTCAGTAAGACATACAATGATACAAAGGATCTCTTTGTTTCTCTCTTTTCTCTCAAGTGCCTCTTGACAGACAATATCTAAAATCCTCAAAGTTCAAGAATGAACCTTCAAAATTCCAGCCATTGTCAAGCCTTAAGACAGCTTGATATTGAACTCATATTTCAGATTTTCAATCTCAAAACTCAACATTTTTTCAATACAATAGTTGTGTTGTACTCATACTGGTTTTCACTATACTTCAGAGTCATTTCTCATAATTCTAAAAAATAGTTAACTCTTTCTCTCTATTTTTCAAGAAACCAAAAAAACTGATTTCACTTTGTTTTTACTTCTTACATATGTTTCATCATTACATCAAAAAAAATTACAACTCGGTAACTTCTTTCTCATTTTTCAAAACAACAGAGGTAAATTTTAAAGTACCCACTTTCTGTCGAAGCATGTTGCCAAGAATTTCAGTGATTCTAAGAAGTGCTCATCATGGAGGTTTGTTTCTGACAGAATGGTCAATGAAAGTATAGTTTTAGAAAGAAGACTGAACCTTGTCCATACAAGGAGCCTGCATAGGCAATTGCTAATAGAGACAAAATTAAACAATATATACCATGCACAAAAATGCCCTCGAATACTGATGCAACAGAAAATGTAACCGAAAAAACCCATTATTTTGCACCCAAGAACAACAACCACTGATTTCAAAAGAAAGACTGAAGTATCATGATTACCCATCAACGAAAACACCATCCCTTAAAGCAGGAGCATAAATGATGTGATAAAATATTTGGGTATGCATTTCAAATTAGTAGTAATCGACATGCATTATTTCTAACCACAAAAAAATAAACCCATTTTATCATTTTTCAGAAAGAAGTAAACACTTGTCTTCAATTTTTGTGCCAATAGAAGTAACAGTTCCTCAAAAAGCAAATGATAAGATGAATACATGAGCAATGTGAGAGAGATTGTCATGGAGAAGTTTACCAACCCGGTTGTAAGTCAAAAACAGTGAAGTTTCTTCCAATTTTGAGCCTTCACCCAAAGACAAGAGGCTGACACAACCATCGACCAAGGCAAGGATCTTGCAAATACCCCCATTCGTTGTCAAAGAGTTATAGTAAGCCAACCAAAACTGGGTAACAGCTATGAGAAGATCTCTATGGTGGCGGCCAAGTTAGGGTTCCAAACCCTCGAGCTTGTGAAACATAACATGATTGCCCTAAACTTTCCTTTGCAATGCAACTGATGACTTTTCAAGTCATGATATTATTTCAAGTCTGTGGCATCAAATAATTTGACTAAATAAACTTCATCCATGCAATAAACCAACACCATAATTGAAAATATCACCATGATTTACTTGTCTTATCAACATGTCGAATACCTTAGACATCTAGGCATTATTGCAAGAGTCGATGTCAGTCACTTTCCAAGTGACTTGACAAGTAAATTTCACAAACCTGTTGTCGACCTTAAGGCCTAGTGAATTATGAAACATAAGACTCGATTCTATGCAAATGTAAGGTTCAATTTATTGACCTTTAGTGAAAGCCATTTTCCATGACATAAAGCCCGATATATCCAATTCCTTTAGAAATAAAATAAAGTCTAATACCCATGATAACCATATTAATACTGTAAACATATGACTCCCTTTAAAGTCATTTTCCCATGCAAATATCAATATACCATATGCCCATGCCAATATCAAATGTTTAAGGAAACCCGATAGGGTTTTCTTAAAACTAAAAACCAACTGCATTTGATGAATCCAAAAACCAAGTTAACTAAAAGCATTACCTGAAAGAGTCTGAATAGAGAAACACAACTCTGATGTTGTTCAAAAAACATTATCAATGCCATGATGTTAGAAATTTGAACAAGCCAATAACATATAAACCTGTAGATCACTGTAGCACAAAATGTCAAACCGGAATTATACCACTGAAACATAGAGACATTATGTTGTAAACAAGATTCCTTGTAATCTGCACATGGAGTCAAGAGATCAGTGCCATCAAAACCAACATCATAATATCGAAGTAAGTATGCCAAGACAGAATAGAAATAGTGCAATTGAATAATCAACCACAAAGATGCCAATCAGAAACACAATATTGTCATCAAGGACAAATAGCAAAAGAGAAGCTCAACAAAAATATCAAGAATACCAAACTCTTCTACATAAACTTGCATATCTTTAAATTTGCGTAAATATTTTCTTTTCTTAACAAGTATAACACAATTCTTAAATGCATTAAATATTTTCCTTTTGTTCTTACAAAATATAAATATATCATCAAAATAGATTACCATAAACTTATCAATATAATCTCATAGCATTATGTTCATCATTTGCATAAATGTACTAGGTACATTGGACAAAAACACCAACCACTACTTTTGAAGGTTATTTTCGATTCATTACTTTCTCAAATTCAAATTTAATTATTGTCATTATGTAGGTCCATTATAGTAAAATATGAATCTCTTTCAAGAACATTCATCATGTCACCTAGGTGGCATATAAGAAATATATATTTTATTGTGATTCGTATTACCCTAATATCTAGACACATCCTCCACATTTCATCCTTCTATGGAGTTATTAATGTAGGAGTTACACATTGACTCATGCTCTTCCTTTATACACCCTTTCTCACTAATTTGATGACCTACCTATTCATTTTGACATGTATTTTTGGGCTTATTTTATAAGCTATATAATTGGCTAAGACTGATCATGAAATTAAATCGTGTGATTTTGAATGTCTCTCTTTGATGGTAAACCACCTAGTAGTTCATAAGTATAACATCAATGTATTTTCCAATACTTTTGTTGCTTCTACTAATAGTGCACAACTTTTGTCTCCTCTTTCTTTGTCATTAAGTCACAATATAATAATGTCATTTTCATATAATTGATAAATTATTATATGGACAACATGCTCTCCATCTACCATTATTCCTTAAGTGTTATTAAATCATTCTTCCAAAATTATGTGTTCTTTTATCCACCATATATTTAATTTATCATATTACCTTGTCCTTCCTAGAAAAACATGGCATGCATCCATTGGGATATAACCACACTAAATTTCATCCCAATAAATATTTCCCATTGAAGACTTTAGTAAGCACTTACCAATAGTAACTTCATTTCCTTCCTTAAACTAAAAATAAGTAAGAAAAAGGATTTTTTCCATATTTCAAACCTAGTTATTATACAATTTCTTTGGAAACCATATCTCCACAACTTCCACTATTTGCATACCTTTCCTCTTGAAGTGTACTTTTTTTGGAAAATATTTGTATGCAACCATGATTACCACTATCTTTAGCCAACACTTCTTTTATTGGAATAATTATTATCCTTCTCATCATGAGACTCTTATATACATCTACTACAACTTTTGGACTCTATTTTTCTACCTCAACCTCAACCAAATTTACTCTTAGTTTGTCCTCTTTCCTCATTTCTTGTGCATGATAATGCAAACACTCAAATTCTCTATGACCATATTCATAACACTTGTAGGAAATATAAGATTTGTGTTTAATGATAAAATTCTATGTGGGTAGCTATTATAAAAATATTTTTTATTGAAATTTAAATCATTATCATAAAAACTTTTCCTTTTATTTTCTTTGTGATACTAATGGTAAAAATGAAGTGTAAAGATGAAAAAAATCATAATGAATACTTGATGGCATGCTAGATTGTGTTGCCTTGTAAAGTTGTAAAGAGATTTTAAATGGCCATTAATTATGAAATTAAGACTTAGGACTAGGATAACTAAAGTAAAAACTAAACCTTCACCTTTGAACACTCTCATTGTTGTTAAATTCATAGGGAGAGTTAATGTGTATAAATCATATTATTTTCCTAATTTCTAATAAACCCTTGCATTGATAAATATTGCATTTCTATTGGTGAGGAAACTATTATGAATCTAAGAAGACAATTGTCTTATACGTTTATGTTGTTAGCACACCGTTGTGATCATGAGACTTGAATTTAGACCCTAGATCACATGATCTTTGTAAAATTTATTATAGTCAAGTCTATTTATATGCTAAGAAAAAGTGTTAAACAAAAAAATAAAACCCTAATTATGTCTCCTAAAAATTAAATTTATATAAAATTCTGAAAAATTATAAAAGTTGACCATGTAATTTTCTTGAGAAAGTTTAATCTCACTTAGCTAATAAGGATCATGTACTTGTGTGATGTCATGTAATTGTAAGTGGATGTAAGTTATTTATGTGATCTAGTGTGAAAGTATGTGTTTAATGTGAACACCAGTGAATTTTGTGTTTGTATCTTGAGCATGCAATATAGGGTATCCATCTTGCCAAAAAGGATATTATGGATGTAGCTTACAATCCATATCTGTACACCATTTTGTGATAGTTAAGATGTGTGTAATAAATGTAATTGATTTATATTAGGGATAGATTAAGAAAGGAGTTCCTTGAGGTGGTGTAATTGGTTACCACGGTTTTATTGGTTTTCCCTTAGGGGCACACACAAAATCAAGGGAGGCATATTATTACTAATCATTCTCAAAGTTTATGTGTAGTCAACAAGTGGACTATAGATCATTGTTTTGACTACTATGCTTCCAAGTGTGCTTATATTTTTATATTTTCTACTTTGGTATGCTTGACTCATGTACATTCACATGCACATGAAAGTGGGGTGAAATGTAATGGTGAAAAGTACATACCTTTCACTTTTTAACCTTAATCTTATACTTTATGTGGGTGTTCTAAGTACTTTCCCTTACACAAGAATTTGATTGATTTGGCACTCCCAATGACCTCATTTTCTAATTGACAATAAAAAAACTAAACTAAACAAATCCCGAAATATTTAGCAAGCCTAAGATTATTTGTTCCCCTTCTAGGTTCAAAATCATATTCATAGATTTGACCCAATTCATTTCAACACCAATAAATTTGACCCACATGTTTGAATTCCAAATTCCCCCCCAACCCAAGTTGATGCATTCTCAACTAGCTATGAAAAACTAACTCTTATACCAAAACTTTCAAACTACGTGTTTAAATAACTTGGTATCACACATTAGGTCATTTGCATCCATATCCACCCACTATCCATCATCCAAGCTTACAAAGGGATCCTTATCTAATTGAGTTGCTTTGATAATCACTCTAGCTCATGCCATGATGTTGTGCTACAATATGTTATGGTTACATCACCTCTTTATCAAACAGGTTTTGAAACCTAATTTCACACTATCTTTGCATCATCCTTTTCCATTTTGTTCCAAGATACCCTTGTTAGGACAATTCTTGATGCATTCATTGCATCATTCCTTCTTTTTTACCAAAAATATTTTAATCAAACCAACGGGTTTGTCATAAGGAGAAGATCCTCCCTTAGCAAGCTCCCAAAGGTGTTTGTCAATATTTTTATTCATTTAGTGCAAGTCTAGACACCCTTGTTAATCTTTGTTTGTAAGTACAAGAGGTCTACAAGCCAAAAGTTTATTTCCCTGATTTTTCTTTTGTGTGTCAAGTTCAAATCAATGGGCATGGAGATCATTTTTCCAAGTGTACAATTGGCCTAGGATTATATATAGTTCTAATTTTCACAAAATTCAATCATCTTATTTTCTTCATCTAAATTTGACATCAACTTCTAGACATTAGTCATTTGCCATACACTTCTTTGTATCCAACTTTGAGATACACATTTATTATTATTTTTTGTGGTAACCCAGGGGTGTCCCTATGACTCAGCCCAATGAGTTCCCTTTATGGGGCGAGCTAAGGCAACACTAGTCCCCTAGGGATGCACACAATAGCCTGCAAACCACGTGTATCGAGTAAGCCCAGGCCTTGGACTTGAACTCGAAACTAGTGGGGAGCAAACCCACGGCCCAAACCAACTCCACTACCCATGCAAGCTCAACACATTTATTATTTTTATTTCATATGTAATCATATATATGTTTTTAATTCCGATTCAATAATTCTAAGGTATTTTTGTATCATTACTTGATTAATTAATAAAGCAAGTACCATGCAAATTTTAATAGAAAATCCTATACAAAATGTCAGTAAGCTAAATCCATATATGTTTTTGATAAGGTAAGCAGCATTTACAGGGTGTTGTACCCTTCACACAGAAAGCCCAAAGGGCCAAGGGAAAGCATAGTTCAAACAAAAATTGAACTAGAAGAACAAATAGAAACAGTCGACGAAAGCTATAGAACAACCAAAAAATTAGACAACCTCTGAAACATAGGGGTCCAAACTAACTCCCCGAACCCGAGGCCGTGAAGAGGCAACAGATTTGGGGAGACCCTTCTTCTTCCTCAGCACAACTGACCAGGAAGGCTTGGAATCAAGAACCAATGAGCGAGGTGAGGGGAGCAGATCCACAACAACCACCCCAGGGGAGGAGCCACCACGCAGCGAGGGAGTCGGCAACGAAGCAACAGAGATAGGAGCTAACAAGGGTCCAACAGAGTCAAACAACGAAGGACGGGCAGGTTCTGACAAAACAGCGACATCAGAAGATTTCGACATAATAGATACTCGAGTAGGCACATTCATAACAACATCAGCAGAAGCCAACAGTGGTTCCACGGAAGGGACCGCCAGAACAAGATCAGTGATAAGTTCCTGAGAAGACGCAATAGGGTCAACCTTCGCAGAAGAAATTTCCGAAGGAGGAGAACCCACCGTGAGATGGTTCGAGAGAGCATCCTTCCACCAAGACGCAGTGCCCTTGCGGCGGGCATGAGGGAAAGCAGAGGCCAAGTGACCCACCGAGAAGCATGTCCTACATCAAAAGGAGAGACCCTCATAGTCCACTTGAGCTACTTCCAAGGTTTTTCCTCCACCAGTAAGACTACATCACCATGGAGAGGTTTGGAGATGTCTAAATCAACTAACAATCGAGCTACTATAGTATGCCCAAGCTCCCTAGTCATAGAGTCCACCATTAAGAAGTGCCCAATGGTGTTGCCAATAGCTTCATAACATGATTCCTCCCAAAACTGGAGAGGGAGATTCGACAGTCGAACCCAAACAGGTCTGGTGTTCAACGGCTTCGTAAGAGGATTGAAAGAAGGAGACCAAGGCCTGATGGATAGAGAATGAATACCCCACATCCACCCCCTGTCCATCACACAGTTTCACTCTGCGGAGGAGGTGAAGGTAGCAATAAAGAAACCCCTAGCGCTAGGGTAGAGCTCGATTTCCCCAGAAACCAAAGGCTTCCAGGAGGTAGACACCCAGTTATGGAGATATGGGAGGGAAGGCCACAAGCCATTGAACCTGCAGGCACACCCTACTTCAAATAATAATCCTCATTTTTAACTACCTCAGAACCACAAATCACAACAAGGGAATCTCGAGCACAGGGTAAAGGTCGATGAGCTTGAGCAGGAGGTCGAACACCCACCTAAGCAGCCTCAAATAAGGACTTCACCCGACCTAGAGAACCCCCAGCAACAGGAACAACGCCAGTCAGAATAGAACCCCCATCACCAAACTCTACCAGGAACACAAAACTCGTCGGGGGAGCCCCAACCAACAGATCCCCACCCTGACCACCAGGCAAAGGCAAAGACTCGTTAGTAACCAAATCTCCAGACATCCCGACGCTAAAAGCCTTGCCCGACCCCTAAGTAGCATCCTCGAATGACCCACAACCAGCTGAGGGCCCCAACCCACATGATGACGCATCCGCAACAATCGCAAAAGCAACGAGGAAGGTTTTCGAAACACACACTCCACCTTCCTGCTCAGAGGCATTTTTGAAAATCAATAGAGGAAAATGCTAAATCCTTATATGTTGTGTAGTCCTATATAATCAAGTAAATGAGAGATTAAAAAATGGGCAATGTCGGATGAGAAATCAACCTAGCTACCTCTTATGTTACTTTCATTTTTGTTTATTTCAATCTTGAATTTTTAATTATTATTATGTTCTATAAGATGGATAAATTTCAAAGCTTATATATTTTATAATTTATATTATGTTTAATATACAATTTAAAATAATTTTTAAAAAATAGGTCTATTTTAGTGGATATTTAGCTGAATTTATTCATATTATTCAACGTTCAAAAAAATAAAATGAGATTTATTATTATAATATATTCTTCAATAAAAATATTATTTTGGATTAAAGATTTCTCATACTTAAGTAATAGTATCCTACTTTCAATACCTATATTAGATTGTTTAGGATTATGCTTAAATTTGGGTTCATCTACAAAATCTTCTACTTTAATTTTGGTTTATTTTTTTCTTTGAAGTCATTAGCAATTCACTAGGCAACTTTCTAACAATTGATTCAAACACCTTTTATTTTACTCATATAATATTTGCCTACATTCTTATTGATTTGGAGACCTCGAAAGATCTTCCCATTTAAATTACCTTAAAGGTTATTGATCATAGCTAGTCCCAAGGCCATGCTTAATTTTAATTGTCGTTACTCCTCTGGGGGAATCATAGTCTTCTTTGGGGTTTGCTTGGGTGAGTGGGCTTCTTCTAAGCTTATGAAGAATTTATTGGAGCCCTCCTCTTCAATAGTGTTGGAGCCTCACTCTCCTTTGTAATTGGTGGATCCTACTAGAGTTTATCCAATTTCAGGTGATGACTCACTACAATTGTGTGATGTTAGTATCGCAATCGTGTGATGTTAGTATCAAGGGTGACAATGGAATTGATCAAGATGAGCGAAATGGAAAAAAATCTAACTATAAAAGATTCTGCATCCAAACATGAGCCCGTACTTTTTGACATTTCTGAAGGTTGGACTGTTGTGGTAAGAAAAAAGAAAGCTCCTTTCTCCACAATATGCTTTGACTTTGGCAACAAAATGAGACTTTGATTCCCACAAAATCAATCCCAAAAGACCCATAATATTCTTTCATTTTTCATTCAAGGATTCAAGGAGGATTAGCTTCCTTTTTATTGTTTTGCACCCCTTTCATGGGAGTGGTTCCTTGGACCACAATTCATCAATAAAAAGAAAATTATTGTCTAAAATGTTCTTTAAAACTATTCTCATTTTAATATAAATTTAATCAAATTTATTCATGGCATTATTCAATACTCATAAGTACATTACTAACAAATTTGGATGTAGCTTCACTCCAAAATTTAAGGGCCAAAACAAGGAGATTTATTACCATAAGACTAATTAGATTATTATTCTAGTACTTTTTAAAATATAAAATATTGGCTTGTAAAGAAGCCTATGATTGCCTAGAAGGTCTTTGTCTAATCACTTACAATATGTTTTTTTTTCTTAAGATTTGTAAATTATAATATATCTTTAAAAACACCTATTATTACTTCAATATCTCCTTTCACACTCTTCATCGCAAATCGTCATAAATTTTGTACTTAAACCTCAAATGCCCATATGAATATGTAAATTACTCCATTACCCTTGACCCATCATGACCATCCTTAACTCTCTCAACCTAGATATTCAACTCATGTGCGTCCACATGGGCATAGTTACATTGTATATCAAATTGATTATGCCCAAAAATGTAAATTGTTGCATTTTCTTGACACATCATGTACTATCCTCAATTTTATAAATCCAGATATTCATCTAATGTGTGTCATAGTTAATAAAGTTAAAATCAATATTGATAAGACTATACCTATAAACAAGCAAATTATCACATTATCATTGAATCGTCACAAACTATTCCAAAGATACCAACCTAATTATTACTCTAATTTATATGCATAATGAACAAAGTTGTCATCAATAATTTTAATATGAACATGAACATCAAATTAGTGTATCATCCTTGACCCATCATCAAATACTATCAACTCTACCAACCTAGTTATTTATCTTGTGTCCATAGTGGACTTCAATCCATATCAACTTGAGTATGCCCATGAACATGTAAAATACCACATTATCCTTGATCCATTACATTCTATCCACAATTCTATCAACTTGAGTATGCCCATGAACATGTAAAATACCACATTATCCTTGATCCATTACATTCTATCCACAATTCTATCAACTTGAGTATGCCCATGAACATGTAAAATACCACATTATCCTTGATCCATTACATTCTATCCACAATTCTATCAACCTAGATATTCAGATCATGCGCCATGAGTAAAGTTGCAATCAATAGCAACTACAATGTTTTCATTACTATGTAAATTATTGCATTATCCTTAACCCAACATCAATTCTATTAACTTAAATATTCACCTCATGTACATGCATGAGGATTACCGCATTATTCTTATTCTCGTGCGTGTGGTTGCGATAGATATCAATTTTCGTTCAAGAGTGAACTTTAAATTCATCCATTATCCTTGACTATCATATGCCATTCTCCATTCTAGCGACCCTAACATTCACCTCATTTGTGGTCATGGTGAATATAATTGTTGTCTGTTAATTTATCTCTGAATCTGCAAATTGTCGCATTATCCTTGACCCATTGCATACCATCCTCAATTCTACCAACCTAGATACTCACCTTCTATGTATCCATCATGGCTAGAGTTACACTTAATATCAACTTGCCACTTACAATCGCTCAATCTCTACAATAAACAAGGGCTTTGTGCGAGCTGGAGTCCCTGCCTTAAGCAGGTCTGGGTGTAGTGAAGACAGTATCATGCAGTTGAGGAGATCGAGCAAAATTTGCTTGAGTTGCATCAGCTTCTTTTGGACATGTGTGTGCTTGTAGAAGCAGAGGGAGAGAGCAACTAAATGGCATTGAATATCATGTTGCCCATGCTGCAAATTATGTTGCCTTGGAAACTTTCAAGCAAATTCATTTGGGAGGCATAAAGTATAGACAAAGCATACAAAACGTGGAAGCATACACAAAGCATGTGAATTGTTTGAAAAAATGTCTCAAAAAGATGTTATCTGATGGACTGGAATGATTGCAGGATATGCAGAAAATGGATATAATGAAAAGGCCTTGGAAACTTTTAAGCAAATGCAAATGGCAGGTGTGAAGCCCAACTCCGCAACTTTTGTTAGCATCCTTGCAGCCTATGCCAAAATGGGAGCTCTAGAACAGGGTATATACATCCATCAAAACATAATTGAAAGTGGATTTAGAAATTGCAGAGTGAAAATACAGCTAAGCCAGCCACGAAATTCAGATAAAATACGTCATGTTCCTTCAACACCAAATCGTCTGTAATCTATAGCCCCTAATCATCCTTGATGTGCGAGTTTTCTAACAATGAAACCAACTGCAGCTTATAATTAGACAACTACTCCAATAAAAGAAATGACATGATATGAAAATTTTAGATGCCAAGCAAGTAACGAATAAGTTGCTGAAATGTGGGTTCTTTGCTAGGTGTTTCCTTTCATTTAATATAGTTTAGGCATGTTATTATGTGTTGAGAAGAGAAATTATATCCATATGTTGGTGAGAGTTTGAGGCATAACATTCATCTCTTTATGGATCAAGTGGTATTATAGCATAAGTTCACTCAAAAGAGATATGTGAATGAAGTAAGCCATCCAATAGATCAAGTGGAAGTGACAATCTTGAATCCTTTGAGTTTGAAATTGGCCCTAGAACTTGGGTAAGACACAATAACGTGAGATTCGAGAGGCTTGAAGGTGATGTAGCAAGAATTTCCAGTATAATGGACAAAATAAATAGGTTGGAATCCATTCTACTTGCTTTAGTAAGAAATTGGGAAAGGAGAGATCTCATGAAGAGGAAAGAATTGGAAAAGTTTGAATTGGAATAAAGACAAATGTCAAAAGGTGGTTTCTTTTAGGCTAAATCTGAAATTGATATTCAGGCACATGATGGAGAATCAATGCTGAGCTGGATTCTACAGATGGAAGTCTATTTTAGTCTACATAACCACTTCGAAATTTCTATTAATGGAACTATGACCTAACCTTGGATCAATTGATTGAAAATTTGAAATCATTCCCATGGGATCCTAGGCTAGAAAGACCTAATGCCTCAAACAGGCTCTTTTCGCTGCATCAAACTCAGACTCGCTACCTTGCAACTGTCTGTTGAAGAATTAAGGTGTGGGATTTGTTTCTAAGTGTGGTGGGTATCACTTTGGAACCTGGATCAAAGTCAAAATAAATTGGAATGATTATTGCAGAGATTTTTATGCTTTAGAATATGCCCAGCCCTCAAATATTGCTAGCATTTGAATCAGGTTGATTTTGTGGATGAAAACTCGGTAATTAGTTACAATTTTGGATCAAAACTTGGTAATAAAGTCAATGATTAAATGTATTGATTCTGGCGGCATGCTTTCGAGAGCAATGCATGCAACTACCAAATTGAATGATGATGAGCTAATCATGGCAGCTTATGTACCATAGGCACTTGCAGCAGAAAATTCACATGTGTCATAAAACTAATAAATCATTGACAATGAGTTACCAAACATTTCTCAAATATGCTACATACAAATGTTGAAGGGAATTTGTATTATGATGATATTCGTGGAGAACTTGGCTTCTTCATGGACCATGCTCAGGATGAGCTAGGTATTATAATGAGCACTATAATAAATCTAGAGATCATTCAATGTCCAATTTCTCTATTTGGATTTGCTGCATGGTCATATTTCCTGAGCCAGTGATGTTCTACAATCTTCTATAACATTGATGTGGAAGAAACCAAGAATTATAAATATGGTGCCACCTCTGTTTGGAGTTGATAATATTGTAGAGGTCGTAGTGGATGCTGGGGTAGGCTCGGGGCGCCTTTCTGCACTTAGGGCTTGTAACTTATAGTCATACTGCATGTATTCACCATGAATGTTATCTTTGTATCTTATGCAATTCGAATCATTACAATAGAAAGCATAGTTAAATGTATAATTGGATAAACAGAAAAAGACACAACACAATAGTCCAAAATTGATCCAAGAGAAAACCCAAAAATGTTAGGCTTTCAGTTATGAATCAGTATTACATTAATATATTTGGGAACAAAATCAACTACTCTTTTTATTAAAAAATGTACAAATGCAAAACCTATCCTGAACCAAATGCCGTCTAATATCAGAAATATTGACTGATGTTTAAACAAACAAAACTTTTCCACAGAGTTTCATGTGCACAGAGAAAGATACAATGAAGGTTTTCCAACAGTGAGAAAATATGCTAGAGATTTGGACATGGGTCCACAATCAAACCTTTTAAAAGTTGTAAGCTTCAACCTCATGTACACAAAGAGGACTCAGAAAGTTCCTTGGCTTTGATTCCTTGGCATCTGAGCAAGCATCCTTCCCCGTGCCGGGCAAAGCCCCCCCTACCTATATAGTTGTCAGCCATCGGCATCAAAGGCATAGACAGCTAGGGCAGAGCACATGGTTCTGGTTCTGTGTCCAGTTCTGGGTCCAGATTCTTATGATCGTCATAGAGATCCTGATACTCGTGGTTCAGATACGACAACCAGACCCATAGCCAGTGCCACTGGCTAAGCCATCATAAACAGCCATAAAGAAAAGCCAGCCCGTCTCGCAAAGCCACTATCTCTCACTATGCAGCAGTGGTTTATCCAGAAGTCAATCCAGCATGACTGTCTCTCCACAATGGCTACTTCATTCATTTTATTCAAAATAAACGAAAAGTAGATCAAAAATATTGGGGTTTTAGAGCTAATAGATTCTCCCGCTCCCTGTTATGCATGCAAGCAAAATGTGGTAGAAGAGAGAAGACACGTGAACTGGTCTGAGAATGCCACTTATTCCACCAGGCGTCCTCCCAAGAAAATCTGTTTAAAACTCAGGGAATGCCTTATATTTCTCCCTGCTAGTTGATCATTGGCAGAAATAATTTTTACCTTATTTTTAATCAAAAATTCCGAAAGCCCCAGCAAAAATATGAGAGGCCAATCACAAAATAAGAAAAATTAAAAAATCAAAATCAAAGTTTTGCAGACATTAGGATAGACATCATATTTGTATGTTTGCACGATTTCCAAGCAGCACTAATGCAGAAAAAACGGAGATGAAAACATTAGTCTCCACCTTATGGCAGGGACTAAAAATAAGATAAACCTTGGCAATTATGAATATATATTATATTAGAACACATGTTTTGTTTTGGTTTTTTTTCTTTCAGAACACATGTTTTTCTTGAGTATTCCACTCACGGTTCAAACTTGTGGTAATCAAGCTCAAGCTGTTTTCCTTAAGGTATCAAATTAACTTGCAAATCAAACTTACCTTAACCATGTAATTAATAGTGATCTGATGTTTTGACATGAACCTAAATTTACTTTCTAAATCATCAAGAAAATTATCACTTCTACATTACATTTGAATTGGACACTTGTCAAATAGTACTTTGCCGGTTAAAGGCTATTCACAAAATAATAACTTGGGAAATTATCACCATTTGAACCTAAAATTGCTATCTAAAACATCTAAGAAAATTGTCACTACCAAATATATACAACATTATGTTGCTCCTTAACCAGTTAAAAAATGTTAGATCTTTAATTACAAGGGACTTTATCTTCAAGTTGCTCCTTAACCAATAAAAAAATGTTAAATCTTTAATTACAAGGGACTTTATCTTCAAGTTATTTGTAATATAATGACTTGGGGAATTATCCCCATTTGGCAACTAAAATATAGTTACAATAAAACTCGTACAAAAGGGCCTACTAGGAGAGACTAACAAAAAAAAGCATGCATCCAATGGAAACTGTCCCTGTTACCTAATCTTCTTGTTATAGGGAAATTGCTTGGTGTAGACGAGTCCTAATTTGTAAGGCTCGCCTCAACTGTTTGTGCTCATTCCATTTTTCCACTTAACATTAAATTGCGAAGACTTCACCTTATAATTGCATGTCCACCTTTGAGATTACTGTGTAAAAAATTTTGTATACATAATCACCCTTGACATTAATGTGTAAAGCCAAAACATCTTAGAATTCTAATTTATTGAACATTTGCAAGATGCATTTGGAACAAATGAAACATCAAAATTGATTGATGAACGTTTGTTATGTGTTCACTCCAACATAGCCTTCTTAAACAGAAATTATAATAGTAATGATTTGAATAACTATACTGCATTAGCAGATAAGAAAACAAATGCAGAAACAACCTGCCCAAATAATTTTTTTGTTTACAAGAGAATGGAATCAAAACATTGATTATGATTGTTTGACTAGGAAGCTTAACAAGGCTGGCTTTGCTAAGCTGCCGGCATGAGAAGCTCATTAAAATACATCCTGCACCCTGGATAGCATAGATGCCACATGGGGATCTTTAGTCTAGGCTGTGTTCACCCTTGGTAGCATTTGATATAACAGGGAAATCTTTAGTCTAGTCTGTAATTTAAGTATTATTATTACTTATTCAATTTGAGTGTAGCATTCCCAGTCATCAATTCTTTTACGAGACTTGTTATTTTGAAATTAAAATATTATTGGCATATTTCTTGTTAGATTCTAACAAATCAAATCAATGAAACCTTGCAGCTGTTTGCATCATTGTGTTTCTTGTTAGGTAGGATATTACAATAATTTGTACTTGACATAGAACTGCTCTAATTCTACAAAGTCTGGTCAGGCATAATGTCATGTATGAAATAAAATGTCAATCTCATATCAGTGAAGAAAAAACACAGCTCTCATTGAATAGAGAAAGTAATAAACAATAGCCTTTAAACACCTTGACCAGAAAACAAAGATACCCGCCTTGTTAGTATTTCTGTATCTCTCCAGAAAAGATTTCAAGCAACGTCAATCTACTAGTTATAATTTTGAATTCTTTCCAAGAGATGATCCATTCTGAATTTCATAATAGGTTGACCGGACCTTGTCCTCTTGCACATTTTCAATTTCAAGTCTCTTCGTTTGGATTCAGCCTTTTCTTGAGCTTCATGTTTTAGAGCAATAGCAGCTTCTCTTTCCTTTCTCAACACTTCTTCCTCTTGCTTCTGCTTCTCATAGTCTTCTCTTAATTTCTGGAGTGTGTTCTTGCTCTTGTTATTGTCAGAATAATTGTTTTTACCCTGTTCTTTGTGATTATGATATTTATTGCCCTTATTCTTCTGATAATAGTCATTCTTGGCCTTCTTAACTTTTTGATTAACACTTGAAAGAGCTTGTCTATTGTTATTCACATTGTCCAGGTCACAATGCTGCTCAATGGTTTTCTGTTTTTGCTCGGATTCAGTTTCTTGATTCACCTGCAATAGAAGTTAAACAAAATGTAAGGTTTCCTTGCACAATTAAGTAAAGCTTTAGAAAAATGGATTAAACATTTTGAATGAGAACTACACAGATTATCGTGGGAGCCATCTTTCTAACGTGCCTAGAACTTACAAATTGATTTGCCTGGGTACAAATGAGGCCATTCGTGGTACAGCATAATGTATCAAAAAATGTAAAATTATTGAAGAGAACATTTTAACTTCTAGCAAAATGTAGAATTTTCATCCAATCATGCCACATGGCAAATCATAAATTCGTGTAGCTTTATCGCGCAATTGGAATATGCTTGTAGCTTAGTCTGTTTTAGAAATTCATGTCATATTTTTATTTTCCCAGTTTTTGTTACTTACACACCAACTGGGAGTAGGTATCTCAGCCAACAGTTTTTCTAAGTCAAGTGCAACCCTAGGTACCTCAAGCCAGAAAAAGATCCTTATTTATTTAAAACACATGGTATTCTTTGAAATATTGTAGAAGTTACGAGCAGTGTATCATATGCGATTTACAGCACATTTTTTTTAGATACTGTAACAGGAGATATGGACAGTCACTGGCAAGCTATGAATCAATTAAGTGTTTGGCAAGCACGGCAAGATAATCACAACTACTTCAATTTTTCGTATGGTTAAATTAACACAATCAAAACTACTTCAGAATTTTTTTTCCCAATTTTTGTTAGTTAACACAGCAACTAGGAGTTGCCATCTCAACCAACCTTTTTTTGAGTCAAGGGTAACCGTAAGTACCTTACACAAAAAAAGATCATTACTTATTTACAGCACATGATATTCTTTGAAATATTGTAGCAGGTTATGGGCAATGTATATATGATTTACAGCACTCTTTTTTTTTTGGATACTCTAACAGAAGATATGAACAGTGTATCATATACAAGCACAACCTTTAGGTACTATTTTGTTCTTACTGGCAAGATATGAATCAATGAAGCGTTTGGAAAGCATGGCAAGACAATCATAACTACTTCAGAATCCGCCACATCTGGTGGCCACCCTGCTTCCTGCCCCAAACCCTCTAGCCCTACTCCTCTGGATCTCCCCACCCTAAGTGTCAATGTTACAAAATTTAAAGGTAAGCCCCTGTGGATGAGGTGCACCCCAGGGTGTGCTCTGCCAATGCTGAAGCTGAACCAGATAATGCTACTTTGGAGGAGCCTGAACAAGACATCATCCAGAATACAAGGTTAAGACACCTGTAGTGAATGTCCAGACTTGGAGAGTAAAATCAGGAACCTGGACAATTTTGACCTGCATCACAGCATCCTGAGATGGTTCAAGAATGAAAACAAAAGAATGAAAGAAAGAATCTCCAACCTTCACAAACAGATCAAAGGAGAGGAACCTAAAGTAGATACTCACGTCAAATTTTCGGAGAAAGAATGGGAAAACATCAAAATATCCAACCTCGTGCTTGCTGGCATCACGGACCTCAAGAAGAGAATGAAGCAGACAGAGAAAATGAATGAGAAATTATTATCTAAAGTGGAGAATTTTGTGCAGATAAGCAGAACCACAATCAATAACTTTGCTGCTCGCATCACCATGCTACCCTGCACAATTGTATGCTCAAGAGGATAAATCAGACGGGTGGCAATGGGGGTAAAAGGAACCCAATCCAAAACAAATGACTACGAAAAAGATTTGATCAGTGAGATATGAATCATGATCAGTATGGACAGCAAGGTAATGGAGGAACACCTAGGCTTCCTCAGGGACGAATGGAATGTAATAAAAAGTCTAAAGTTTATGTCCTCTAGCTAATCTTCTGCACTGTCTCTCTGCTGTTTCTGTGCTGTCTGTGTTGGTTTTTATTGCTGGATTTTGCTGTGGCTTTCCACTTCTTGTGAAAACCTATTTCTTGTAAATTCTGTAATTGAGACATGCTGTTCTGTTAACTCCCATTTGTAAGGATTTGGACCCTTTCAAAAACCAACTTTTACCCCTAATATCAAAAACTTAGTCAAACATAGATCCACACCAAGCAATAGTTTGATAATTCATCTAGAAGATTCAAACTGTGACTTTACAAAGGAACCATATTGTAAGCACTGTATTCTCAGTGATATCTTAAAAATTTAATATCCTCACTGCGCCTCTTTTCACTGGCAGCCAAAGCCTAGACAGCTCAAGGCATTACAGATGATTCTCTCCTACAACTAATCAGTATTGGGAACAGAAAAAATACCTAGCCTTCTGCACAACACTCAAAGCTTGTTTTCAACACATTCATAACTTTTGAAATGATCTCACAATACAGTTGAAATGGAAATTTAAGGGCAAAATTAAATCACTACACCAGCTCTCCCACACTGAGGTAAACAATTGCTGAACCTAAAACCAAACAGCATGCCGCTTTTTTTTAATTATAGTTAGACAAGGTAACTTGTATCGAACACAAATAGGAATAAATAACTAGATTATCTATAACAAGTACAGCATGTGTGGGTAAACTGTACAAGAATACACAATGAAACACTCAAAGCATCATGCATTTCCTTGGCTTCTTCATTTTGAAAGGTAGGTCTTGGCAAAACAATTAACTCGCTCCAATGAAAGCACAAACAAAGATGAATCATCTGAGAAAGATTTGATGAACATTGTTGCAGAGTGTTTAGTACTTCACTGTGCTGACAAGTTGAGATTGTAATAAACCATATCAATGGTTTTCGATATTTGCAAAACATCTAAATAGAAGCCTCAATACTTTTAAGATAGTGACCAACCTCTTTGCTTAAGCAGTCCATACGAGTCAAATTCACTCCTTCACAACTACCACCTTGATCAAATGGCAATCTCCCATTTTATCTTCCTCTTTGTTTACTTGATACAGACTTGGTCTTCCTTAGAATTAACAATTATGCATTCTGATCCCAAAACTAAGTCCCACCAACTCATATGGTTCCAACCTTCCAACTTAAAACATTGCTGCAATACTTGTAATAAATTCGTACACATTGAGGCAGGTGACTTTGCATACTCATAATCTCAGTTGCAGGAAAATTACACGTAGATTCCATATCCTTGGGTAGCACAATAACAGATAAAGTACCTTATCCTTGAGTAGCACAATCCTAAAATGGGATTGTACACTAGTAATTTTTGCAACTAAAGTTTCATCTATTAGTATGTTGGTACAGCAAAAGTTGGGTGGGGGTACTGGATATGTTTTGGGTACATCAATCCAAAAAACATATAAAAATCATAAATATATACATATTTGCAGCATAAAAAACAGGAATTAAGTTCAGAATAACATCAGTGCTCCCTGGGGATGCATCCCCTGCCTTTCTAGCCTCATCCCTGTGCCCGGGATGTAATGTCCCTACTTGGAGTATGCCTGAATTCGCCTTAAGGGACAATTGCACAACATAAAATTGTTTACAATTAATATTCCATAGTAAATTATATAGTAGATATTGAACTTAAGAATTAATGAACTATTAACAATTAAGAAATAATGAATAATAACTTTAGTTTGAATCCAATCTATAAACTCTTTTCAATAACCAATCATGGTAGAGATTGGAGAGAAACAAATGATAGGACGCTAGAAAAACTATTCATCACAAGTAAGCCCAAGGACGGGATCATACTCCCCTTGGCCCCAAGTGGATGGAACATCCCACCAAGACAATCCCATCCAACTTAGGGTTGGCGTACTTACAATGTGAGAATCTATACATTTTTCATCCCAATTAAGCCCAAGGGCGGGATCATACCCCCCTTGGCCCTAAGTGGATGGAAGATCCGACCAAGACAATCCCATCCAACTTAGGGTTGGCGTACTTAATGAGAGAAACTATACCGCCCTTCCCTAACATGTTTCTTTGCCAACCTTATTCATGATTGCTTAAAGAAAAGGATGGTGTTAAAATAATATAAATAGATTCATTATTTACTTATCTACCAATTTAAGCATAACATATCTTTACTCATTGCATATTAATTATTATAAAATTATCTATATATAAATGTACATATATTTGTATGCTTATCAACTAATATAAATATTAAATATATGTACAATTCATACTAATTACTGATTGTATTTATTGTTGCTGCTTTTCTGAATGCAGATATATTTCTGATCTCTTCAATCATCTGCTCTTTTATTCAGATTTCTTATTGATTTCTATTCCATGCTTTTCTTCAATTGAAGATCTTCTATATATAGCCTTCAAAGAGGGTGAGTAGACACCTCCCTTACCTCTTCCCCAAATGAGGTGTCTCCTTAATTTAATCGCTGCCCTCTCTAAACTTTTTGAATTAGTGATAATTTAATCTTGGTGGAATCGCTGCATGCTTTCCTTAATGATCACTGCTTTGTCAATTTATTACTTTAACAAGTGCTGCCTTTTCCCATATTCAAATCGCTCTTTGGTAGTTGCTATATCTTTTGTTTCTATTCTTATTTTGTCTTATGTGTTTTTTTGTCTTATGTGTTTTTTTGTCTTATATGCTTTTTTCTTAATTTTGTTTATTTCTCTTAGGTGATTAATCACAATGGGGCATGATATGATTATTGTATTTAATAGTAAATAAAATAGGACATCACAATCCACCCTGCCCAAGATTGTTTGTCCTCAAGCAATCACAAGCTAAGAAGCTCTTGACGCTACGAAGATCCCAGATCAACCTTGTAGATTTGTAATTCTAGGACATTGATCCTTCTTGTAATGTAATCAGTTTTTGTTGCGATAATTTGATATAATTAGGAATTGAAAACTCTATAGCTAATGACAATTTGTCTTGATTCTATCCAACTCTATACTACAATTATGTCCCTAGAGAGTAGTTGTTAGTATACTGGCCTCAACTTAACTACCAAGAAGGTAAATACCATCTAGTATGAGGACAATTTATTGTCCAATATTCTTCGGAGTCATGTACTACTATTTCCCAATAACTCTTGGCAAGGCTTGTTATTTAAGACCAGTTCCTCTCATTTCATTACCAAAAGGATTCAGAGCAATAAATACAAACTCTTGATTACCCTTGTTGGAATCCAGGATTAAAAAAAAAATGTTTCATCCTTCGTCATGATGGATTATGGGAGTGTTGTGGATATTAAGATCCTTTACTGTGGGTTGTACCCTCTTTTCCTACACCATCAACTAGGAGTAAGTACAATTAAAATAAATATTTTATTTCACCTGTTCATTCAAACAAGGTTTGAGGCAAGATTGATTCTAATGAGGATGTAATAGCTTATAGGTGTTTGTAACACCTAACCTAGTCCAAACATTTTTCAACATATATCATCTTGTCATAGACTCATTAATGACATGTTATAATCCTCTAAGTATACATTCTCAAGTACAAAATTTATTGGATTAATCAAGTTTGATGGAAAATGTACGAAGGTCTTAGAATTCATAGCAAACAATTATTACCCACAAGCAATTCATAGAACTTAATTTGTAGATTGTCACTAACATCCAATTTCCAATCAATGGGAAGTTGTCACTCCTCTTGTAAAGATTTGACATATCCCCATTTTCAACACTAGGATGATTTTCATATCTTGTAAAAGTACTGATTTATTCCACCTAGTTCAAAACAAATCTTTTTTTTTTCCAAAGTTTAAGAGGTGAAAAATGATCCTGGGATTTGTGGGTTATGGGCCCATAATGTAACTTGAAATAGTCTTATGTAACTGTTGATGTTCTAAGCAGCTTAGGTCTGTTTCTTCTAGCGCACTTATTCCAAGAAGACACATAAATTAAATGATAGCCTTATCGGCTATTTAATTTATGTTCATTTAGATTATTATCTTTACCTATTTGGGCCGACCTACCTTGCATTTATTTATTCTCCCAAGAGAGTCGACCTAATTGAGGAGGTGCCTCATTTGTATATATACAAGGTCGCATTTGTACATTTGATCATCAAATTCGATCAGCATAATTCCCACTCCTACAAAAGTTCGCACTTAAGCAGCAGTGCATCATCTTGTAGCAGCAGGCCATTTCAAGGAGAAACATATTCACTTGTCTTTGCATTTAGGAGAGGTGCAATTATTCATTGTATCAAATTCGCCTATGTGTTGAGCCTGAGTTGTAAGCAGATTTATGCTCTTGTTCCTACAATATATAAGAGAATTATTTGTTGGGTTTTTCTCATAGTTCCACGAGGACACGTTCCCCCCCAAAAAAGGAGCCGTCTCGGAGACGGGGGACGTTTCCGAGACACGGAGACTTCAAGGAAACATCCCCCCGCTGTCTCCCCGTCCCTCCGCTGTCTCCTGAACGTCTCCTTCAAAAGGAGACTTCGTCACGTCTCGGAGTCTTCTAGGCGTCTCCTCTCGGAGTCTTTTGGGCATCTCCAAGACTCCAAGTTTCCCACGTCCCCCATTAAATAATGATTATTTTTTTAGTAATAGTTAAAATTTAAGTTTAATATAAAAATAATCTATTATATTATTAAATTTTTAAGACTTCTAAGAATCTAAAGTCAATGTAAATTAAATTTTTTTGTTTTATTTTTCATTTCACATTACCCGTGCGTGCCTATGCAAGTCGCGACTGCATCTGGACTGAGAAGTGCTGAACCAGAGGTATTTTGCTACTTGCATTTTAATTTTAATTTTTTCTTCATTTGAAATACCCACAGCAAGGGCAACACGACAGTTGGAAGTGGACTGTGGAACGAATCCCTCAAAGGGATGTCAACTCATGGAAGAGGCGTCGCCTCTTCCATGATCTGACGGATGCCTCTTCCATGAGCTGACATCCCTTTGAGGGATTCGTAACATTCGTTCCAAACTTCCAATGAATCAATTTTTTTTAATTTATTATTTAATATTTTCTGATTTGAGATTCTCAGAGTTCAAAACTTCATAGTTCACAGTGAATTTTGAAATAAAAATTTATAAAATAATTTAATAATTGTTTTTAGTTTTTACTTTATCAATAAATTTCATTTATATAATAATTTATTTTATAAATTTATGGTCATTGGTCTGCAAAATGTGGAAGCACAGGCAAGACATGTAAACTGTTTGACTGAAATTTGAATGAATCAAAATGTGGAAGCACAGGCAAGGCATGTGAACCATTTGACTGAATGCATCAAGGGCCTTGCTTTTACAGTTATACATCTTTTTATAACTAATTTTTCAAGTACTATATGTATTTTAGTGCACCGCTCCCCCACCCCCCTCCCCTCGCCGCCCCCAAACTTAGGGCCCCGAAACCGTCCCCGTCCCCGAAACTTGGTGGAACTATGGTTTTTCTCCCTCAGGAGGAGGGTTTTCCCAAGGTATCTTGTTGTGTTTATTGTCTTATGTGTTGCATTTTCTGAATGCTTTCTTTCTGTATATCTGTTCTTGAAAACAACATGGTAACAAAGCGGGTTAAGGATCTGATCAGATTTATGAAAGAATGGCAGCGAATCTGTAATCATCTTAAATGACGAATAGCCAAGGTTAGACTTGAGAAGGAAGCAACAAATAGCCAGCGCAGCCTGGTGATTGATATAAGACATTCGAAGTGTCATCGAGTCCTATTCAACAAATGATGGGAGTTCCTGAGGCATTGGCTTATCTTCACCAAGGATCGAGATCCTCAGTGGTCATCATTTGTGCCTAGCTCGAGTTTGTTTGGCACAAACCGAGCCAACATTTCTGGGTGATTCCATCTCCTAGGAGCATCGAATATTCATCGAAGACTAAGGCATGATAGTGGCAAGAATGTTCATTTTGCCGATTGCAAGGAAAGTCTCGCAGCAACTGTATTATCAGAGATTCAATCCAGTGACACCATCTTAGGCGGAGCAGAATATTATCGCTTAAATCTGGGCCGCATCTATGTATGAAGTCTTCGTCATCCGTCTTATTCTCAGATTTCTCAAATTTGATGTGTTCAATCTGGACATTTGGGCTGAGGCAACATGTTGGGAGAAGATGTCTAGGAGGAAGTCAAGTTTAGCGATACATCAATCATGATTCGAGTCATTCTTGTGGGGGGTTGTGATTCGTGTGGAAATCAAGTCAGAGGACTTCTATACCATTTTGGGCAAGGACGTGGGCACCATCAGGATCACCTTGAGAATCATCAAGGATTCTGAAGCTTACTCCGGTTCAAGCAAGCACGAAAGTATTTATTGGCGAGAATCTTTACCCAACCAGGAGGAATCTCAGGTTGGAATCGTCGGGTCAAGCATTCATGCTATTACCTATGTTTGGAGATGTTATGTGGGTCACTACGAACTCCGAATTGTGGTTCCTATGATGGGTGAGGAATCTCAGGAGGTGGCAAGGATGAGACATAGCCCCAAATCTTAGCTCTATAGTGCACCATCAAGAACAAGATAAGTATCTCTTTTGGTTATATTTTTGAAATCTAGGTTGTGCAGGTCTGAATTCGTTGGTTTGAATTATTATGATAGAAAAGATCACTAAGATAAGATAAGATAAGATAATTGAACATTTTGTTGTTGTCTGATCATCGAGGTTATGTAGACTAGATGTTACAATTCCGTGAAGATTTCAACTCCAGTAGTTGTGTGATCAGTTACAATTGAAGTCAAGAGGTTGCATTGAGAGTAGCAGCGATCGACGCCACTATAAAGGGCGAAGAGAGTAGATATTGTGATTGATCGTTCAGATTCTGACTTCATTAAGGACAGATTATGACTTCATTAAGGACGGATCAAAATATTTGAAGAGATAAGTATTCTTTGGTCGCTGAGTTATATCATTTATTTTTTTTGGATCTTGTGGATTCTCTTGAATTGTGTTGTGTTCACTAGCATAAGATCCTTTGAAAATTTCATTCATGATATAACTTGTATGATTCTAACCTTGATATTTCTTTGGATAATTATAGACTGTTAGTAATCTCTATCTAAAATGCTTCCTGGATAGGTTTAGGGGCAAGAAGGTGATAAGAGATTACTTGGTGATGAAAAGCTTGAGGCATCATGTAAACCAAAGAAATGATCAAGAGGGAGTGAACACTAGAGGGACTGAGTTGGTGGCTAGAGGAAGTGCACCTCCAGAAGTCTTCTTTGCAATCTCTAAAGCCGAGATCAAGAGGGAGTTCTATGATTCACTGAGAATAAGGATTGTAGTGTTGCAGAGCCAGATTATTGAAGTACCTCTTCAGTAGTTGGGTTCTGAATTGCTCAAGTTACGTCAACCTGGATTTAACATTGGTAGCTCCGCAAACCTATTCAGAATAGAGTGATCTAGGATGCGATCGAAGAGGACAACCTTGAATCTCTACAGAGGTGTGCATTGGAAACCATTTCTCTAAGGCAAGCGTTGTAGGCAATCTTGGACAATGAGGTCAAGTGGTTGATGCAAGTGATTGAAGATTCAGAGGGAGCCTACTAAACCTAAAGATGATGGTTGTGTTGCTCTAGATGTTGTTTCAGTTGAGGTCTGTGATGATATCCTAGTATAGAAGGAAGCAGTCTTCTGTGGCACTGAGTACAACAGAGGCCGAGTACATTATAGCTTGTGTGGCAGCTCGAGAAGCAGTGTGGCTTCAAAAGCTCCTTGCAGGATTGGTTGAACAAATCATTGAAGCCAACTGTCATCCATTGTGTTAATCAAAGCTTTGAGAAGCTTTCTGTCTCTCCAAGTGTTTCATGACAAAACTAAGCATACCACTATATCAGAGATATGGTATTGAGGAAAGATATTCAGTTGAGGTATATCAGCACTGATGAGCAGATGGCAGTCATTCTCATCAAGCATCTCTTCAGGATAATGTTTGTGTACCTTCGAGACAAGCTTGATATGGTGGAGAATGAAGCCCTAGCTGAGAGGGAGTCTCAATATCAGTGTTCCTTCTTTTAATGAGTTCTTCTTTGAGAGAAGTTCGAGGTGAAATCCCTTGGTAATGAGTTCTTCTCTTAGGAGAAGTTCGAGGTGAAATCCCTTGTTAATGCATTCTTCTCTCAGGAGAAATTTGAGGTGAAAGCCCTTGTTCCACCCTCTGGCATGGTGGATGTCATGTATGTGACTCCATGTCAGCATCACGTGAGGGAGTCCATGATGATTCTTTTTGTACTTGTGTTTCACCCTCTGGGAGAGCCATGGTGAAAGTCACGATGAGGTGACAACATCACATTGAGTGATGAGCACTTGTACATACCATCTATGGAGGTAGCCATGATAGTTGATATCACGATGAGGTGATATCTTATTTGCTTTTCACGATGAGGTGAAAAGCTCTTGTATCACTATGAGGTGATATGTTTTGTGCAGCTGAAAGTATCATCCCTAGCTGAGAGGGAGTGTTGATGTTCTAAGCAGCTTAGGTCTGTTTCTTCCAGCGCACTTATTCCAAGAAGACACATAAATTAAATGATAGCCTTATCAGCTATTTAATTTATGTTCATTGAGATTATTATCTTTACCTATTTGGGCCGACCTACCTTGCATTTATTTATTCTCCCAAGAGAGCTGACCTAATTGAGGAGGTGCCTCATTTGTATATATACAAGGTCGCATTTGTACATTTGATCATCAAGTTCGATCAGCATAATTCCCACTCCTACAGAAGTTCGCACTTAAGCAGCAGTGCATCATCTTGTAGCAGCAGGCCAATTTCAAGGAGAAACATATTCACTTGTCTTTGCATCTAGGAGAGGTGCAATTATTCATTGTATCAAATTCGCCTATGTGTTGGGCCTGAGTTGTAAGCAGATTTCTGCTCTTGTTCCTACAATATATAAGAGAATTATTTGCTGGATTTTTCTTCCTCAGGAGGAGAGTTTTCCCAGGGTATCTTGCTGTGTTTATTGTCTTATGTGTTGCATTTTCTGAATGCTTTCTTTCTGTATATCTGTTCTTGAAAACAACAACAGTAACAAGTTTGGGTGTAACTTGATTGGTACTTTATAATCTTGTTCAGAATGAGCAAATTACTCTCCATTAGAAAAATTGTGTTCCTCTTTCATGAAGCTTTATGAATATGCCCTACATTTCATTTCCAACATTTCTCTTAAGGTCTCTCGAGAGTCCAAATTTGTAGGTTCCTACAAAATTGAGTTGTCTTCATTACATTCTTTCAATGTTGTTTTGGGCATATCAGAGTTTGGTTGAATTTAAACTTGGATTTTTATTATTGTTTCTAATTCTGACTAGGCATGCTGATAATAATCCACTCTGATGTTTCAATGGGTTGTTATGGGTAAGACAAATTTTCTAGATAAATTATTGTAGATTGTTTGGAATATTTTGTGGACTTAAATGTTATTGTTTGGCATTTTAATTTTTTCAGCAATTTAAGTGATCTCAAGGACTGTGATTGTTGGGGGGATATGCATGAGTAAAGTAATAGGTGAATTTCCAGAGACCTTAGATTTTTAAAGCAACTGCATTTGGCAAATGTAAAGCCCACCAAGTAACCTTTGGCAGCTTTCCACATATTAAGATGAGGATTATAAGTATGACACACATCTATGATCTTAATGGTGATGTTTGATGTTGGTCTTCTTTCCCCCTCACCCAAGGTGCAAAGCAAGGAACATTATGGTGATGCACTGTAAGTGATATTATCTGCTTTAGTAAAATAATTCTCTTTTCCCTAGTTGCAATAGATGCCATAAATGAAATAGCTATGTTATGTATAGCAGGTACAAGTATACCTTATGGTAATGCTTATCATAAAATGGATACCTTATGATGTTACGTATACGTTTACTAAATCCTAATTGTTTGAGTGAAAGTTGTACCTTAACACAATTTATGATTTTGGATGTTCAATATTCACAGAAAACTTGACATGGTGTCAAATCATGTACAATCATGTTTTGCACTTAGTTAGGTTTTAATACTTATTTCAACCTTGATTTTGGGTTTACTTAGCTCTCTTTGGCATATGTTGGTGGTGGGGTGAATTCATTGGATAGATTTGTTCTTTTATATCCATTTCTTGAAGGAGTCACCACCCTTCATAATAAATGAGTCACTCACCTTTTGAGAGTAATACTTTACTTCCAAGTTGATTGATAGATTTATTTCCTATTCATGGTTTCTTCACGAGGAAATGATTCCCCTTTTATATCTTATTGTTGAGGGAGTCACAGTCTTTCACATTTGAAGGGTCACCACTTTTCACATTTGAAGAGCCACAACCTTATTAGAATGTTTCTAATATTAGGTAGATTCCGTTTTTAATGCTCTATCCTGCTGTGATTCTTTTGCAGTCTGCTATGATTCTCATGCAATCTATTTTTAGATAGTTGCTATTTATTGTAACATTGGTTTTGTATATATGAGCCTCTGGCTCTTTGTAAATTTATCAATACAAAATATTTTGTTCATAATATTTTATGGTATTAGAGCGAGGTTAAAACTTTCTCGAAGAAAATTATAATTTCTTTTTTGAAATAATCTGTGCAATTTTTTCGAAATTGTTCCCTCTGGGAGAGACTGCAAAAATCGCAAAGTTTTTTTCGGGACAGTTCTTATTCTTTGCCCTCTTCGTTCGCGGCTCTTTTGTCACGCATCTGCTGCTGTCGCATTTTGTTATGCAACCTGTTTGTGCCCTATGTTCATGTTTTGTGGGTGCGACTTGTTTGTCGTGTCTACACAACCTGTGCTCTGTGTCTTTTCCGACGCGACCTCCATCCGCAGTTCGTGACCTGTGTTCTAAGTTTCTTACGTTCGCATTCTGTCTGCGACCTATTCTTCTATGTTCGCGGCTTGCTTGTCTTCAAGCGCAACCCGTATTCTCTTGGCTCTGCAAGTGACTGGGCTCTCTATCTCTCTTGGAATAAGATCTCCAAAGGCGGCTATTCTCTGCAACTTTCGAGCTCCTGTTCGTCGTTCTCTCTTCACCAGAGCCGTTTTTTGTTTCGAAACCCTAATTTTCGATATCCGAAAAATCTTTTGATAACATATTTGTGGTGGGTTTCTCGCAATCTTATCTGGGTCTTCGTCAAAAAATTTTGGGTACCTCATTTCCCGTGCCTCGATTTTCGAGCCAACGGATTTGAATTCTGACTTCAGATTCTTTTTGGGTTTTCTGTTTACTCTTATGGGTACTTGTCGGATCTTTCTGGGTCAATCTAAAATTTGCCTCGAAATTCGTGCAAATGGCATCTTTGACCAAGCTAATGCTAGAAAACAGTCAACGGTTTAATGGCAGCAATTACAACACCTGAAAGCAGCGAATGTTAACCATCTTCGAGTACCGTTGTCTGGATGTGCTTGTTCTAGGCACAGAATCACGTCCTACCTCCGCTAGCACGCCCAGTGGGACCTCCGTTCAAAAAGATCAGGATAAGTTTAATGATCGAAATTGAGAAGCTGTTATGCTTCTCAAGCTATCTGTCACAGATGATCAGTTACCTCAGATTCCCTCTGGCAAGTCGGCTGCAGACATCTGGAAATATTTGAAGGATCTGCATGAAACATCCGACAAGAGTCGCACGTTCTTTCTAAAGAACCAGTTGTTCTCCATCATGATGGATGAACGTATGTCCTTATAGGAGCATCTCACAAAGATTAAGGACATTCGTGATCAGCTTGAAGCCATCGGTCGAAAGATGGAGGAAGAAGATATGGTAGTTATTACCCTGAAAAGTCTACCAACATCTTATGAGCATTTCATAGAAACTCTCAACATTACCTCAACTAATGTTGATCTGAAATTCCCAGAGTTGTGCACCAAACTTCTACAGCAGGATCGCTGGAAGCAGCAGTTTGGTAGCCGTGCTTCCTCATCCTCGTCAAAACAAGCCTTTGTAGCTAAATTTCAGCCTTCTCAATCATCACATCAAGGCAGTTCTCAGCAGAAGAGTGTTCAGTGTCATTACTGTCATAAGTACGGCCACATGAAGAAAGATTGTCGTCAGCGACTCGCTTCCGAACAAAAGAAGTTGGGAGGGTCAAATCAATAGGCAAATGTTGCTGACCATTCTGAGAAAAAGGAGTCTGTTTTCTATGATTTTATGGCTAAAAGCCCTTCTGATTTAGCCCGGTCGTCTGCTTGGTATACCGACTCTGGTGCTTCACGTCATTTTTCTCATTGGCATGACTGGTTTATGGACTTCTATCCCTACAGTGATTCAGTTGTGTTTGGCAGAGGAGAGGAGTTCCAAATTATTCGCAGAAGAAATGTTCAGATACAATCTGGTGGGTGTCAGCTCATCTTTCTCAATGTATGTTGTGTTCCTGGTATGGCTCTCAATCTGCTCTTTATGAGTCAGATCATGAGAAATTCTCCTCAGTTGGATGTGGTGTTCAATGCCCACAAATGTTCCATTATTGATCGAGAGAATCGTCTTACTGTTGCTACTGGTCTAGAGGATCATGGCCTATATCGGCTTACTGACACTGGTGATTCTCCTGAAATAGCTATGGCAGCTCGTGATTTATCTCTCAGTACTTTGTGGCATCAGCGATATGGACATCTCAATATCCAGTATCTCTCTCAGTTGTCCCGGGAGGAACTTGTTTCTGGCCTACCTCCGATTCAGACGCAGCATCTTGGAGTATGTGATGCTTGTCAAGCTGGCAAACAACATCGGACTCCCTTCAAAGATGGAGATTCTTGGCGTGCATCTCAGGTACTTCAATTACTTCATGCTTATATTTGTGGTCCTATGAATACATCTTCAGTTATTGGTTGCAAATATTTTTTGCTTATTGTTGATGATTTTAGTAGAAAGATGTGGGTGTACTTTCTTAAACAAAAATCAGATGCATTTAGTACATTTCAGAACTTTAAGTCTTTGGTTGAAAACGAGTCTGGTTGCCGTATCATTTCTCTTAGAACAGATAATGAAGGGGAATTTTGTTCTACTGCATTCTCCGATTTTTGTGCTGAACATGGCATCAAACGCCAGTTCACCACACCCTACACTCCTCAGCAAAACAGTGTTGTTGAGCGTCGCAATCATACGATTGTTGAGATGGCTCGTTCTATGTTACAACACAGGAGTGTTCCTAATAAGTATCGGGCAAAAGCAGTGTTTACTGATGTTTACCTTCTTAATCGTTCCCCTACTCAGGCTGTCAAGAACAAAACTCCAGAAGAGTTTGGTCTGGTCGTAAGCCCAAGATCAGCCACCTGAAGATTTTTGGCTCTCTTGCATATGTTTGGATTCCTGATGCTAAACGCTCCAAATTAGATTCCAAGAGTCAGAGACTCATGATGACAGGGTACAGTGACAACCATAAGGCCTACAGGTTGATAGATATCAACACTGATCATCTTATCTTTAGTCGTGATGTTGTTTTTGATGAAACTCGAGGACCTTTTCTGTCTTCTTCTGAGCAGTGTTCTGAGGAACCGCCTCACAATGTTCCTCTTCCTTTAGCACCACTTGATGGGAGGGATGATACAGATAATGCTTGCCCTAGGGCACCTGATACTGATCCTGTTGAGGCCCACGAACATGATCCCCTTCCTGCCCCTGTTGCTGCTCCTGAACCTCCTCCAGCTCCTCTAGAGATTGGCTCTTCTACTCTCCGGCCCAAATGGTGGGCTAAAACTATTAGTGATCTCAGGGATGGTGAGCTCATCAAAGGTAGAGTTTCTAGAAATAAGAGCAAACAGCAACCTACAATTAATTTTGCTCTTATGGCTAACATTCATAGTGTTTATGAGCCCCAGACTTATTCTGAGGCTAAATGTATCCCTGAGTGGGAACAGGCTATGGAAGCTGAATTTCAAAGTCTTCAGAAAAATCACACTTGGGCCCTTTCTGATCTTCCTGCAGGGAAGAAGCCCGTTAGCTGCAAATGGGTGTACAAGGTAAAATACAAAGCTGATGGAACCTTAGACAAGTATAAGGCTCGTCTTGTTGCTTGAGGGTTCTCACAAAGAGAAGGTATTGACTATGAGGAGACTTTTGCTCCTACAGCTAAAATGAGTACCATACGCCTTGTTCTTGCCTTAGCAGCTCAGTTTGGTTGGAAAGTTCATCAGATGGATGTTAAGAGTGCTTTTTTGAATGGTGACTTACAAGAAGAGGTCTACATGACACAACCTTCTGGATTTAAGGTTGTTGGTCAGGAACACAAAGTCTGTAAACTTGTCAAAGCTCTCTATGGTCTGAAACAAGCCCCTCGGGCTTGGTACATGAAAATTGATAAATACCTAACCGATCATGATTTTCAGAGGAGTCCATTGGATTCAAATCTGTATATCAAACATGTAGGTGATGATGTATTGTTTATAGTTGTCTATGTGGATGATTTGATCATCACTGGAAGTTCAGCACATTTGATCACTGAAATCAAACAGGATTTGTGCCGCACCTTTGATATGACAGATTTGGGACTCTTGCACTATTGTCTTGGAGTTGAGGTTTGGCAGACTGAGCACAGTATCTTTCTTTCTCAGTCCAAGTATGCCAGAAGTCTTGTTGACAGGTTCAAAATGCAGGATTGCAAACCTGCTCCCACTCCTATGGAACCCGGGCTCAAATTATCAGCTCAGTCCGATTCACCTGTTGTGGATGAATCTTTGTTTAGACAACTAGTGGGCAGCCTCATTTATCTTACTGCCACCAGACCTAACATTAGTTTTGCGGTAAGCTACATATCCCGCTTTATGACAGCGCCCAAGGCTGATCATTGGACAATTGCAAAGCGTGTCCTGCGCTATGTTAGTGGTACTCCTGATTATGGTCTTTTGTACACTCAGAGTTCTAATCCTACACTATGTGGCTACATAGATTCAGATTGGGCCGGTTCTGTTGATGATCGTAAGTCTACCGCTGGATATGTGTTCAATTTGGGGTTTGGTGCTGTCACATGGACGAGTAAGAACCAACAGGCAGTGGCTCTGTTGTCCACCGAAGCAGAGTATTGAAGAGCAGTTAAAGCAGCTTGTGAGGCAGTTTAGCTTCGGCGGATGCTTGCAGATATGCATGTTCCTCAATCAAGACCGACTCCTCTATTCTGTGATAATCAGGGAGTGCTCAAACTGGCCAAGAATCCGGTCTTCCATGAACGAACCAAGCATGTCGAAACACATTGTCATTACATTCGTCAACTGGTTGAAGACAAATCTATTTAGTTGCTGTATGTCCCTACCTTAGAGCAGTCCGCTGATATCTTCACCAAGTCTCTCGGTTCTGATAAATTTGTAAAATTCAAGGAGGCTATTGGTGTTATTAACAGATTGAGCATTATGGGAGGGTATTAGAATGTTTCTAATATTAGGTAGATTCTGTTTTTAATGCTCTATCCTGCTGCGATTCTTTTGCAGTCTGCTATGATTCTCATGCAATCTATTTTTAGATAGTTGCTATTTATTGTAACATTGGTTTTGTATATATGAGCCTCTGGCTCTTTGTAAATTTATCAATACAAAATATTCTGTTCATAATATTTTAAACCTTTCATTTGAAGAGTCACAACCTTTCATATTTGGAGTCACATCCTTTCTCGCATTATCACTATTCTTAATTTAATTCACTTGCAAAATCACTTAAGGTTCTATTCTCAATTGAATTCTTCAATGATGTTATGGATGTCTTTCTCAAATGAATTACTCTCCCTTTTATATCTCAAGTTTGAGGGAGTCACACCTTTTCACTTCAATAGTTACAACTCTCATTATTGCATTTGGAGACTAATAATAATTTAATTTAAAATTGTCAATTTGTTAGTGCTTCTCAACCCAAGAAGCATTTGATGGATAAAGCTTTTATAGATTTAGCATTTTCATAATTTTATTGTATACATATTGAGTAATCTTGTTGAAGACACATCAGACATGAAGCAAACACATAGATATACGTATTACATGAAGCATACACATAAATACATGCAATACACGAAATATGCACATAAATACACGTAAGACACGAAGCATGAAGCATGAAGCATACACATAAATACATGTAATACACAAAGTATACACATAAATAAACGTAATACACGGAGTACATACGAATACACTTAAGTCGCAAAGCATACACATGAATAATGAATTATACACATGAATACACGTAAGTCACAAAGTATACACATACCATAGTTGGAAAACTCGCCCCAAGAAAAAACTCGCCAAGCCAAAAACTAGAGAGTTATTAAAACTCGGAAAAAACTCGGCAAAAATTCGGCAAAAAAACTCGGGAACTTAAAAAATTGCATAAATTTCATTAGAAACACATTTTTTTTGCAAAATTCAATGACAAGATGAATCCAATGAATCCATAAATGAGTACAAAAGTGTTTTCTATTAATTTTGATTGACTTCAATGTAAATTGATTACAAAATCGCATTCTTATGCGGAATCCCAATGGCTAAAAGCCTGAAAGTCTAATACATGAAAGCAATAAAACTAGAACTAGAAGCAAATACTAAACAGTAACTAAATACAACATGCTAGGCTTTCCTCTTCCCTAGTCTAGCAGCAGCTAGGGAAGAAGGGGTGGGTCCTCTAGCCCTCCCGCGTGTGCGTGGAGGTGGTGGCGGTGATTGCACTCGCGGTGCTACTGCTCTGGCTCAGGAATGTCCTCCAACCCTACATCTCTTGATGCACCCACATCCTCCATTGCTTGTCTCTCAAAGTCAAGGATCTCGTCCGCGCTAAACAATGGAGGCTGCTCATCTCGCCCTGTCCAATCACTATAAGGATCTATCTCATCTAAATCAATAGGATCCAGTGATTTTTCTTCTACTCTCTTTGTGCGCAACCGAAGGTTGTATTGCACAAAGACAAGATCATTCAAGCGCTTTTGTGCTAACTTGTTCCTCTTTTTCATGTGAATGGACTCGAACAAGCTCCAATTGCGCTCACAACTGGATGCACTACAGGGCTGACATAATACGCAGAGGGCAATTTTTTGAAGATGTGGGGTTTTTCCACCCCAATTTTTCCACCAAACCTCTGCAAAAACAATAAATTTTGAAGAGTTAGAAAACAAAGTCAAAAGTAAAACACATTTTATCAAATTATATGATCATGATGCATGTGAAATAAACTTAAAAGTTAAAGACTCCCAATTTTATACCTGGTGGCAGAGTGTTTCTTCCTCTAAGAGCCATCTCTGAAGAAAAGAGATTACCAGTTGCTTCCCTATACATATCCAACTCCATGACATGTGGTCTCTCGCTGCAACCTCGGATTCCATCCTCTGAAAGCATGTCATGACCCCCTCCATAACCTCTCCATTAGGATCGGAGAAGCTCTCTGAGAAGAAATAATAAGGGTTGAGGAAGTACCCTGCTGCATGGATGGGTTGGTGGAGTTGATTGTTCCACCTCCTATCAACAATTTCCCATATGGGATCAAATTTCAGGCTGTTCCCCATGTAGTAACTTTTGATAGCCTCTTTGGCCCTATCCATGGCCTCATAAATATATCCCATGGGGTTTTGATCCCCATCTACCAAGCGAAGGACTCTTACCAAGGGCTCTAACACCTAGATTAAAAATACAAAAAGATCAAAGTTAGAAATTTATAATGAAAGGCTTAAAGTTAAATTAAAAAATATATATATTTATATTCAACTTGAGTTTAAAATTAAAATCAAAGTTTTGAAGTTACCTTCACGATCTCTGTAGCTTTTTGTGCAAACAAGTGGTCAAAGACTATTGCAGCAACTCTCTCTCCTTCGGGCTTCTTTGAATATGAGGAGTCATTCCATGCTTGACTCACAAACATTTGTTTTAAAAAGCCCAAAGAATCCAAAATGCTTTGCAACGTTATGAAAATCGTTGCAAACCTTGTGGCACCTGGTCTCACCAACTCCTTCCCTTGCGTATGATCTCTCATCAAGCTAAGAACCCAAGGGTGATTGTAGATAAATTTTGCGATACTCCTTGCATCATCTACAATCGATGCCACCCAAACAAGTTTGCCTATGTCATCCAAAAGAAGGTCAAGGCAATGTGTCGCACAAGGTGACCAAAAGAGTGATGGATGTCTAATCTCAAGCATTCTTCCTACTGCCACATACGCTGCTGCATTATCTGTGATAACTTGCACCACATTAGCAATCCCCACCTCCATCACAACTTCTTCCAACAATGTACACAATGTATCTGCAGTTTTTATCCTGTTGGAAGCATCTATCGACTTCCAAAACACAACTTCACCTTTGCAAGCAACCAAAAAGTTAATGATGGTGCGGTTTCTCCCATCCGTCCACCCATCAAAAAGAATAGAGCAGCCATATTTCTTCCATTTAACTTTTTGTTGTTCAACCACTTGCATTGCCCTTTGGGTTGCATTTGTGAGCAACCTGCAGGTACAAAGTAAAATAATTAAATAAGTACAAAATTGTAAGTTTTAAACAAAAAATAGCTTCAATTCAACATAAATAATAAATTATAAATTAATTTGATTTAAAGAACATAAACTTAGCATAAAATTTAAGTTGACTTTCACCTACCTCCCACTCAAATCTTTGCGAGAAGGTGGCTTGAAGCCTTTTCCCGCAACTGTCAATGCAGTGACCATATTGTGCCAATAGGGACTACTCGCCACATTAAATGGTATGTTATTGAAATACCAAAAGTCAGCACATGCCGACTCGGCATGTTGATGCACCTCCTTGTTCCACCCTGTAGCCTCCAATGATACCTGTGCTCCTGGTGTGTTTCGAGGCACAAAAAAACTCTGTGGGTTGCGTGAAGATGAAGGTGGTGGTGGCACTGGCACTCTAGTCGAAGTCGAACTAGAGGAAACGGGGGGCCTAGAGGACAGTACAGCTGTGGCTGTGCTATGAACGCGAATCCGTGGACCACGAAGAGAGCCAACAATGCCAATATCTCCCTCCTCATCTGACTCTATCTCCATGTGCTCAGCCTCGTGCTCCTGAGTTTGGCCATGGGCATGCGCATGTCCACTAGCTATGGCAGCTGCTATGGCTTTTTTTGCCCTCTCCCTTTGCATTTTTCTTTCCTCGGCAATTGAGAGTAGTGCAAGCATCTCTCTTCTAATCTCTTCTTTGGGCTTCTCACAAGGCTTGGCATCACGCTGAGGAATGCCTGCAAGATGGTATTTGAGGCGATTTATGCCTCCATGATATGTATTCTTGCACTCACTGCAAACAACTGTTCCAGGTACGTGCCCTCTCACACCATACTTCCATGTAGGGTCTCTAGCCCCTGCAGGACGAGTGCCTGGAACCCATGATGATGGTGTAGACGGGGTGGAACATGGTGGGGCGGGGTTGGAACCTGATGCTGAGCCAGAAGCCATTATAGTGTGTATTCAATGCTCAATGATCAATCTACACACACAAAAAATATGTACAACATATTAGTTTTTTAATACAAAAAAAATTTAAAAACAACCTAAATCATTAAAAATTTAAAACTTAAAAGATATAGAGCTAAATTTGATTTAAATTGATACAAATGTGTTTAAATGAATTATAAATTAACATTATTAACTAATCTTATCATTTTACACAAAAAATGAACCTAGGTCTGAAAATTTCAAAAAACAATGAAAAAAATCAGCAAAAATCAACAAAAGATTGTGATGAATCTTGTTTTTTGGATTGTAAATGCAAAAAAATTATTTCTTTGTGCTCTATTATGACTTTTTTTCAATTTGGAATGAGTATTTTGCAAGAAGAACGAAAGAAAATGATTAAGCAAAAATAAAAAACAAAAACAAAACCCCTACCTGTGAATCGAATTTCTCTTCAAAATCCACACAAAATGGCGTTTGAATCTGCTCTCCTCGATGGCAAATCGTTGGAAATGATATCTCCTTGCTTGGGGGGGGGTTTTGAGCTCCTCACACAAACTATCATTCAATTTCGAAATGAAATGAAACTGAAAAAAGACGTTTTCTGCTTTATGTTCTACGCGGCCAAGTTTTTTTGTCGGATTCGCGAGTTTTTAGTGGCGAGTTTTTCAAAAAACTCGAAAAATCTCTTTTTTAAAGGACGGCGAGTTAACCTCGTAAAAACTCGCGGTGGAAAAAAACTCGCGAGTTTTTCGCGAGTGTGCCAACTATGACACATACGACACGAAGTATACACATGAAAGGCACACGCATATAGAAATGCATTATTGGCCTACTTAAGAAGGCTCAATAGTTAATCCTAATTTTATGGTGGTTAAAGTCTATTTGTCCCGCAAGTTGGCAGGATTAAGGCTTTGATACCAATTGTAATGTCCCCTACTTGGAGTATGCTTGAATTTGCCTTAAGGGACAATTACACAACATAAAATTGTTTATAATTAATATTCTATAGTAAATTAAAATTATATAATAGATATTGAACTTAAGAATTAATGAACTATTAACATTTATAAAATAATGAATAATAACTTAAGTTCGAATCCAACCTATAAACTCTTTTCAGTAACCAATCATGGTAGAGATTGGAGAGAAACACATGATAGGGCGCTAGAAAAATTGTTCATCACAAGTAAGCCCAAGGACGGGATCATACCCCCCTTGGCCCCAAGTGAACGGAACATCCCACCAAGACAATCCCATCCAACTTAGGGTTGGCGTACTTACAATGTGAGAATCTATACATATTTCATCCCAATTAAGCCCAAGGGTGGGATCATACCCCCCTTGGCCCTAAGTGGACAGAACATCCCACCAAGACAATCCCATCCAACTTAGGGTTGGCATACTTAATGAGAGAACCTATATTGCCTTTCCCTAACATGTTTCCTTGCCAACCTTACACATGATTGCTTAAAGAAAAGGATGGTGTTAATAATAATATAAATACATTCATTATTTACTTATCTACCACCAATTTAAGCATAACATATATTTACTCTTGCATATTAATTATTATAAAATTATCTATATATAAATGTACATATATTTGTATGCTTATCAACTAATATGAAAATTAAATATATATACAATTCATACCAATTACTGATTGTATTTATTGTTTCTGCTTTTCTGAATGCAGATATATTTCTGATCTCTTCAATCATCTGCTCTTTTATTCAGATTTCTTATTGATTTCTATTCCATGCTTTTCTTCATTTGAAGATCTTCTATATATAGCCTTCAAAGAGGGTGAGTAGACACCTCCCTTACCTCTTCCCCAAATGAGGTGTCTCCTTAATTTAATTGCAGCCCTCTCTAAACTTTTTGAATTAGTAATAATTTAATCTTGGTGGAATCGCTGCATGCTTTCCTTAATGATTGCTACTTTGTCAATTTATTACTTTAACAAGCGCTGCCTTTTCTCATATTCAAATCGCTGTTTGGTAGTTGCTATATCTTTTTTTTTTATTCTTCTTTTGTCTTATGTGTTTTTTTGTCTTATATGTTTTTTTCTTAATTTTGTTTGTTTCTCTTACGTGATTAATCACGATGGAGCATGATATGATTATTGTATTTAATAGTAAATAAAATAGGACATCACATGGGAAATTTTGGGGACTTGGGGATGCCTTGGAAACGTCCCCTCCCCGTCCCCAAGCACCATCCAAAATCGTGGACATTCCAGAAATGTCCCCAAAAAACAAGGGGACATTAGGGAGCCCAACAAACTTTACATTGCATTTAAAAGAAACACATTTTTAAATTAAGAAAAAGGGATGGGCAGGCCCACAAGGACCCTTCCATCCCTTTCAACACAACCTAAACCTATTTCACTTATCAAAACAACTAAAAAGAAAAAAACAAACTCATTTTTACATTTGCAAACTTGAGGTGAAGAGCAGCAAGAGAAGAGCAGCAAGTGGAAAAGGAGAGAAGAGCAGTTGAAAGAGGAGACTAGGGCATCAAATCTTCTCCATTAGAGGTAAGTTCTTCATTTTATATTTGTTTTTTCAATATGGTTTGCATTTTTTTAAGTTTTTTTTCAATTTTTTTACCACATAGGAAGGGCATTGTGAGTTTACTTTTTCTTTTATTTGAACTTGCAGCCCTCTTTTCAATTCTTAACCAAAAAAAAAATCATGAGCAGCAGCAGTTAGAGTGTTAGTGATGATAGTGAGGAGGTTGAGGTTCAAATGCATGAAAGTCAAAGAAGTAGACCTAGAAGTAGAACTCGTAGAAGTATGGCAGCCACTGGGGTTTCTTCAAGGAGTGGGAGTGTAGCAGGGCCAGCAACTTCAAACCCATTTGAATGTCCTTCCGAAGTCCTCAAATTATATGCAAAAGGCCCATTTAACCCCACAAAACCTCTATTACAATTTGCGACACGAGTTGATAAGGGTAAGAAAAAAAATATCAAGGGGGAGTAAAAATGGCTTTGTCATTTGTGTGACAAAAAATATAAAGGCAGCTAAACAAGAGTCTATTGTCATCTTTTGTGGATAGGTGGTAAAGGGGTGAAAGGTTGTGAAAAAACAACTCCAATTGAGAAGATTGAGGCAACTAGATTGCATATGGAGGGGGAGGCAAGAAAGCAAGGAACTTCAACAGAGAGTTTGCAGCTGTTTCATTGCCTACAGGGTCCGTGGATGTTGGATTTCATGGGGAAGAGGGTTCTACTTCTATAAGAAGAAAGAAGAAATCTAGTGTTGCTGATATGATTAACACACAATTACGAGATGTGGCTGATTCCTCTATTGCTAAGTTTCTTTATGCTCATGCCATACCATTTCATAAGGCACGTTCACCAAATTTTAAACAAATGTTCAAAGATGTGATACCTACCGGTCCTTCATTTGTTCCACCTGGAGAACAAAAGCTATGCACCAAGGTGAGTGTGTTGGATATGAGACAAACATGGATAAGGGATGCTTTCTCTATTATCATGGATGGGTGGACCGATATCAAACATCGACCACTCATCAATATTATTGTTACATGTACAACTAGTTCTTATTTTCTTAGAACTATTGATTGTTCGGGGAAAAGGAAGGATGCAGACTTCCAATTTCATATTTTGAGAGATGCCATAAAAGAGGTTGGATCCTCTAATGTTGTATAGGTAGTGACTGATTCAGCCCGTGTGTGTAAATTAGCTAGATTGATGGTAGAGGGTGCTTATAAGCACATTTTTTGGACCCCATGTTGTGTTCATGCATTGAACAATACCTTGAAGGACATTGAGAAGATAGATTGGGTGAAGGCAGTGGTGTCAAAGGCTAGAGATGTGCAAATGTTCATTTGCAACCATCACACTTCACTTGCTTTGTTCAAGACATTTTCGAGGAAGGAATTCCTCAAACCCGTGGACACTAGATATGCCAGCTACTTCATTTTGTTAGAGAGGATGATTGAAGTCTAGGAGGCTTTACAATTAATGGTGGTCAATCCAGAGTGGGGTAGGTGGCAAGAGGCAAGCACACCAGAAGGAAGAAGTGTGAAGCGAAAAATCCTTGATGATGATTGGTGGTCCACAATGAAGTAAGAAAATTTAAGTTGTTGATTTTATTATTTAATTTTTAAAATGTTAATTTAATATTTTAAATTTATTAATGTTTTTTAATTTTAACTTGTAAAATCTTTCCATTCTTTTTGAAGATTTTGATTTTTGTACCTTATTTGCACTTGCAGATATGTTTGTTCCTTCATTAAGCCTATTGTGCAAGTAATTAGATATGTTGATAGTGATACTGACTCTCCTAGCCTTGGAGAGATTTACAAGACATTTGATGGCATGCTTGGCCAGATCAAGCAAGCAATTCATAGCAGAGACCCTACTTTGGGATTTTATGAGGAGCATCTTAGGCCCATTGTGACACAAAGGTGCAACACTATTAACACCCCACTTCACATGGCAGCCTATGCTCTCAATCACAAATGGCATGCAGCAAGACCTGGGAGAGTGCCTCCATCTCATGATGAAGAGGTGAAAGAAGGCTTCATGAAGGCCCTTAGGAAAATGTATATTGAAGAGAAATCCGCTTTACTTCACACACAGTGGCTTGCATTTGTCAATCTTCATGGTCCAACCTTCAGTAAACTAGAGGCAAGGTCAGATAGAGCTACATTAGCTCAAACCGACCCTATTGGATGGTGGACGTGGCATGGCAAGGATGCACCGGAGTTGAGGGTACTTGCCATTCGTCTTTATTCACAGGTTTCCAATTCCTCTGCTGTAGAGAGGAATTGGTCCACATATAGCTTCATCCAATTAGTCAAGAGGAACACCCTTACCTCTAAACAATCAAAGAAGTTGGTGGTTGTACACAATGCTTTGTGACTACAGGATTGGCAGACTCCTAAATATCATCAGACTCCAACCTTACGTTGGGATGTTAATCCCAAAGATGCTATGCAGATCGATGAGGAGACACATGAGGAATTGGTTGGGGTTCCATTGCCTGAGGCAACCTCTTATAGTGGCAGTGACTCAAACTCGGAGTTTGATTTTGATATAGACCTACCAATTGTATCTGTTGATTAGGGACAGTGATATATTTTCTATGTTTTCGTCATTTTATAGATGAAACTTGGAGCCTTTGGGCATTTTGTTATAATTCTTATATAATATGTATGCACATTGACAATGAAAGCATTCAAATTTTGTTAATTTGTTTGTCAACTCTCATGTGAAATCTCAATTCAAGTCTAATGTTATGTATTAATCTTCTATGATGTCTATGATGAAATGCTTTATCAATGTTATGATGTGAATATTTGAAATTTCTCTATATTTTTTTTAAAAATCCTATCTTTTTAATAGTCTTCGCCTACCGTCCCCATCCCCGAAACTTGGGGGAGCATAGAATGACATATATCATGCATTTGCTAAACAAAACTACCATAAATATGACAAATTTGAAATACAGCATACTAATTTATTATCAGTTTGTCAAAATTTGTCATGCCCTCAAAATTGTAACACCAAGATATAAAAACATGGAAATACAAATAAATGAATAAGTAACAAAATACATATCAAAATATAAAAAGAAATATTAGTAATTTAATATTATTATTATAATTGTCAAATATAAGATATATAAAGCTTTGAAATGCAAATCGATAAATAACATGAATAACAAAATAAATACAAATATTGACAAATTAGGTATTATTATATATATATATATTTAAATAATAATAATAAATATATGTTTTAATAAGAAACCTATAATATAAAATCAGTGCAGCGATTAATATTACAAATGAAGGAGCAGCGATTATCAAGGAGAAAAGCACATTCTAAATGCAGCGATCACTAACTAACATTCAAAGGTCAGCGATTTTTTAAGAGTGTGGTGTCTATCAAAAAGCAGCGATCAATATTAATAAAAGGCAGCAATGTATATTAGAAGGCAATAAATAAATATGAGGAGGTGCAATTCATTTAAGCAGCGATTACCATATCAAAAGCAGCAATTATTATTATTTATTATACAGCAATTATATAAGTGAAAAGGGGCAGCGATTAAGGTTAAAGGGAAGGCAGCAATGGAAAGTTAAGAAGAGTCATGACCATTTGAAAGGGTATCAATTTTGAAAGGGGATGCATCTCTTCATTGAGATGTGAAGATATAAAAAGGAATAGGATATTGTGGAGAGAGGGGGATGGAGAGGAGAAGACAGAAGACATATCTTATAGTCAAGGCAGAACTAGAATAGTTATTCTTGGAGCATATAAAAGAGAGAGCAGATCTAATGGGGAAGAATAAAAGACACATCATTAAAACACAACAGAATTTCTGAAGGAAGATAGCAGCATATACCTTAATATAATATAATCAGATCTGGGAGGAAGGTGCATATGTGAAGAAGAAGATGGATCGATGATAGATATATGAAGATAAACGATCAATCAGCAATAAGGAGAGTAAGTTTAATATAATTAAATACAAGTAGATATATAAATTTATAAGTGTATAAGTTATATATGTTCATTGGAAGATTGAAATCAATTAGAAATATATATATAGATATCATACAATTATGTAATAATGATGCTTGCAGCAATTATTATCCTTATTAATCATTATTCAATTGAAACTAATCGGTATGTTTCTCTTTAAGCAATATTTTCTTAATATTGAGAACAGATCAATCGATTGGGGAATAAAGGAAGGACAGATCAGCCAGATTGCAAATACGAATTCAATTAGTTTATAAGGAGCCCAATCATGAGGAAAATGGAAGGGGATGGAACAATGAGGGTATTAGAATCCTCACTAAATGGGCCACCCCATATTAATGGCATGCGCCACATGAGGTTAAGGGGGCCACCTATTATGAATGGTCATATGAATGGCATGTGCCACATGAGGTTAAGGGGGCCACCTATTATGAATGGCATGCGCCACAGGAGGTCAAGAAGGCTAAGCCACACCCTTCAAACTCCCCCCTCTTCCATGACCCCCCATGATTGAGCATCCTCAAGGATGAGTCACAATCAGATTAGCGAATTTTCATTAGAATTATCAATGTTAAATCATGATATACTATTTGTTAGGTGATTGTTGTAATTGATTTCTAACTTGGTTGCAGGGATCAGCTCCTTTGTTGCTTGAGTAAAAGCATAATAATCCCAATTAGGGACATTACAAAATTGAATGTAATGGTAGATACAAATTTGAAATAGTATACTAGTTCAATACTAAAATAATACAATCCATAATCAGCATCACATGGGTCTTCATAAAGACCAATGTAATCATCAGTGACATTTGATGATGTAGGTAGATTAGAAGAACCACAAGCAACCCTAACGGCACTCCCAGTAAAAGTATGCTCAACATCTAACTCCTCAAAAAGTGAAATAGCCTGAAAAAATCAAAGGAAACTAGTGGTGCTGCTTAATCTAGCTACTAAGAATATTATGTTGGGGTTGGTTACTCGTCAAAAAAAATGCAACATTTGTTTTTTTATTTTGTTACTCATCAAACAAAACACAAGTGAAAATGACCATTGGTTTAATGGTTTAGGGTGACATTTCAACGGTCAAAAGTCGAACAAAATGAATTGAAATTGTCACCCACCACTAGAATTACCGCAAAGTTGCCTCGATGTATCTAGAATTGTTTGGATACACTCATGAACAATTCCAAGTAAATCAAAGCACAAAAGCCATGCCCTAAACAAATCCACAAGCAAATCAAACTCGATTTTGATTCTAAAACAAGTCATACTAGAGTATGCATAGTTTATGGCCAATTCAGTAATACATAGCATTATACATTCATTATCTAATGTGCAGCACAATTCTTAAAAAAGCATTGTACATTCATCTAATGGAAAAGAGTACTTCCTCTAAGCTTAGTCTTCTATAATCTAATAAAATCCATGCACAATGGGCAAAACAATAAATAAGCTAGAGCCTAATGAATTGACAAGAGTATTTGCCATATTTAAAAATAGAATAAGAAAAGAAAGAATACTTAGCTTTGTGACTAAAGAATAAAAACAATCAACGACTCTAGCCTCAGAAAATGCAATTTCTCGTACTAATGAGTGCCTCTAATTTTGTGCCTGTTTTGTAAAACTATTAGAGAACAAATTCATGGGTCAGTAGAGAATTGTGACCACGAACTAGTCTTGCTTCCATGAACTTGTTCCAATATTCAAATAGATTTCTACTCTTCCATTCACTTGATCCACATGGCTCTACCCTACTCCTTATGTCAACTAAAGGACGGGCAATATTGATAAATACCTTTGATAGGTTGTTGTACGACCAAGTCCTAGAGCTCTTCGCCTAGATCAACCCCTTGAGAGTAGACAAGATCAAAGACAATAAGCAAGCCCTAATATGCAAATTCTTTAATCCTTTGAAGCACCAAATCCAAATGTGTCACTATTTTTTCAATGCTCTAGAATGTTTCAAGACGAGAGGACTACTCCAATGTGTGAAAGTGGATGAGAGATGATTAGAATGAATGTCTTCAAAAACATGAATTAAATTGTGAAAACATGTATTCAATCGATCTTGGGCGGGAAATCTGAAGAGGGCCAATAGGCCATGATTTGAATTTTTAAATTTGATTTTGAGAGGGAAAAGTTCACACCTATGAGGACATATTAAGATAAAAAGTATGCTGGATCACAATGGATAATGGCTATCACAGGTTGAGTGTAAAGATAAGCATGATAATCAAACAAATAGACCAAACGTATCGAGATATGTGCATATAGGGATAATATATGGCTATAAGCATAAGAATGTGTGTGGATAAAAGAGGATAGTACCTTAGTAAATGGGCCCAGCTTTGCACAAGACTACAAAATTTGTCAACATGTAACATGTCTTAAGACATTTCCTCAACATGGGCAGAAAATTAAATGATAAATAGCACAATTACATTTTGTCTCCACTTTGAGGTGTATATCAATCTTAAATGATCATATGTATCTCAAAGTATGGAGCACTTGAAAACATGTATGTTCAATAAAGTAAATATTCAAACCAAAGATACAACCCATGTGGTCCCATGCCCCCCCACCAGCCCCTCAATTGATAATTGTGCATGTTAATGAGTATAATAAAAAAATAGACATGTAAGCATATAATCATGATGCATAATATTATTAAACAACACATTGTTAGATAAACATGTATACAGCAAGACATAGACCATAATGGGACGTGTGGTTTGGAGTTGTCGCCAAGGAAGATGTCGTAAGCATAATAGGTCATATGCTAAGTTATCGGGTTCGGCCCTGGGAGGCTCAGGTTCGATCCGGGTTCGAAATTCAAGTCTGGTTCGCCCAAATTCGCCCAAGGTCTGAAAATTCGACTATGGATTTGAACTGGGTTTGGAACCTAGACTGTGGGTCCGACCAGGGTTAGAATTTTTTGAACCCGAGTAGAATTTTGTGCCCAAGCGGACGTAAAAGCACGTTTTTGCATTTTTTTAATAATTTTTTAGTCTTTGTTAACTTTTTAATATTTTTTTATTCCTTCTAACCCTAATATGTGCCTCTAAAACATGAAATAGGTAAAGTGATAGTCATTTACCAATTTGTGAATGAAAAAAAAAGGATTTTTTGCCTCCATTGCTGAACTTTCTCTTTTGCTTACACAAGCTTGAATAGACTTGCAGGTTGATTGTAGATTGTTCGAAGTTGGTTGTTGTGCTATCCCTAAGCACTTGCAAGTGCCTATTTGTTGCCAAGAAGATCATAGAGCAAGATTTCTTCAAAAGAGGTAGGTTTTTTTATTATTTTTTTAACAAAAGGACTTCAACTCTTTTGTTTTGTTTTTTAGTTTTAGTTTTGTTTTACTTTTCATTCCTCCAAATGTCTATAACACATGTTCAATTTTTTCATTTTTTTGAAATTAATTAAGTCTGTTAGTTTCAAATTCAATCAACCAATACCAAAATTTCAATATGTTGTGCCTTAGGTATTTCATATTACAATGGCAACCGGTACCTCCTTAGGCTCAATCCAATCTCGTTTCAAAACAAACCCAAACTCTCCCCTTTGGAAATATGTAGAAATGGTTCAGCAACTTCCAGGTGGTGGAGGATATGTTTGGATTTGTAGTCATTGCCATGTTCAATATTTGAGCTCATACAGTCGAGTGAAAGGGCACTTGTGCAGGATCTCTGAAACGGGCATAAAAAATTGTCCAGCTGAAAACAAAGAAGGCATTCCAAAACATATAGTGTTGAAATATATTGTTGAGCAAGAGAAAAGGCAGACCAAAGACCAGCCAGTGGTAAAACAAGCCATCCTTTGAAGAAAGGATCTCAATCCATGAAACCCCCTACACCGCCTTCTTATTTTCCACCTACAAAAAGCCATCCATTTATGGACATCCCTCAAGAGCAAACCACACCCTCTTCAAATAAAAGATCTAAGGGACCGTTGGAAGCTTCATTTCAGAATGAGGCAAGAGAGAGTGTTGATCAGGACATAGCAAGATGTGTCTATGCCAATGGATTGGCATTCAATGTTGTCCGTTCACCATATTGGCAAAAAATGGTGAAATCTATTAATGAGGCTCCAAAGGGGTATAAGGGCCAAGGTTTTGAGAAGGTGTGTTGCACCTTATTGGAGAAAGAGGTGAAACATGTAGCAGGCTCTTTGAAGCCCATAAGGGATTTGTGGATCAAAACAGGGGTGACCATCAATTCTGATGGATGGAAAGATGCAAAAAATCGCCCATTGATCAATGTTATTGTTGTGTCCCCTAAATGGGCAATGTTTTCGAGAGCGGTGGATTGTGAAGGACAGGTGAAGGATGGTCCATTTATTGCTAACATCATTTTCCAAGCTATTGAAGAAGTGACCATCAAAATGTTGTGCAAGTTGTAACTGACAATGCCAAAAATTGTAGGGCTGTTGGGTTATTGGTTGAGGAGAAGTATCTACACATTTTTTGGACACCTTGTGCTGTCCACTCTCTTAATCTAATGCTAAAAAAAATTGTATCCAAAATTGAATGGATCAAACAGGTGTATGCTGAGGGTGAAGACATCCAAATGTTTGTCACCAACCACCATATGACACAAGGAATATTTAGACAATTCTCAAAATTAGAGTTGTTGAAGGTAAGTTAATTCTCAATATTTTTGAATTTTTGAATTTTTTGTTAATTTTAAATTTTGATTTTGTAAATTTAAATTATATTTTAGTTTTAATTTTGATTTTCAAACAGGTTGTCGAGACTCGTTTTGCCTCCAACACAATTGTGTTGAGACGACTTATAAAGGTTCGTGAGGCACTCTCTGCCATGGTAATCAGCCCAAATTGGGCCATATGGAGGCAATCTAGCAGTGAAAGGGCAAATAGGATCAAGCAAAGGATCCTAGATGATAGTTGGTGGGACCTTGTTGAGTATCTCGTCAATTTCACTGAGCCCATATTGAGCATGATCCGTTACACTGAAATTAATAGACCTTGTTTGGGTGAAGTATATGATGGTATCAACTCAATGATTGAGAAGATGAAAACCATCATCAATGCAAAAGAGGAAGATCCCGAAGAAAAGTTCTTCAAAGAGCTACAGGAAATCATTGTTGATAGATGGAACAAAATGACCACTTTGTTGCATCTTCTCGCCTTTGCATTAAGACCCAAATATTATAGTCCAGAGATACTTTCTGCTTCATCAAGAGTTGCTCCATATAGGGATGTTGAAGTGGCTCAAGGGTACAAGGCAGCAATTCATAGACTCTTCACTGATCGTGACCAACATGATCAAGTGAGGTCTAAGTTCATGGTTTTTGTATGCTCTGGTACTGTTGATCAGAATCTTGATGCTCTTCGAGACAAGGTTAGGGTGGATGCTCATAGTTGGTGGTACTTCCATGGGCAAGAATACAGGCACCTCCAACCTATTGCAATAAAAAATTTATCCCAAGTAAGTTTTATATTTTGTAATTTTAATTTTAATTTATATTAAATTTTGATTAATAATTTTGTTTAGTTAAATTTTGTAACTCCTAACTATTTAATTTGGTCTTAATAGGTTGCTAGTTCATCTTCTTCTGAGAGGAATTGGAGCACATACTCCTTCATCCACTCAATAAAACGCAATAGGCTACATTCGAAAAAGGCAGAGGACTTGGTGTATGTGCATTCAAACTTGTGCCTCCTTACACACAAGCAAAGTTCCTACAAAGAATGAGACACAAGGAGGTGGGATATTGAGCCAAAGCAGCTTGACTTGGATGCTTCCACAAGTCACTTAGCTGCACTTGATATTGATGATGAATATGAGCCTGAAGTAGCTGTTGAGCATGAGAGTGGTAGTGTCAGTGCTAGTGGCAGTGCTTGTGCGAGTGCCACTAATGTTATTTGTGGTTCTACACAAAATGTAGCATCTAATGATGTTGATGATGCTGTTTTTTTTTTATGACCCATATGATTCAGATTGATCAATGATCAATAATTATTAATGGCTGATTGTAAACGCTTGACATTTTTATGTTTGAACTTTGATGATTTGAGTATAAAGTGGTGGTGTATTTTTCATTTTTGCTATGTTATTTGACTATTAATATGGTGGTGTATTTTGAACTTAATTACTGCTGCAAATATATATATATATATTTCTGATTTTTATATGTTTTTGTATTACCGAACCCAAAACGAACCCAAATCCCAAAATAAAAAATTCCCAAACCGGCAAACCGAGTTCTTAAACCCGAACCTGAACCCAAACCCAAACCCAAAACCGAACCGGTAACTTAGGTCATATGGGTTGGAGTTGTCATCAAGGAAAATGCCCCCAACATGGACAAGATAATGGTGATGCAAGCCTCAATGGACAAAAACATCCATGTAAGAATAGAGATAAATCAAAGGTGATGACCCCAACCAATGGTGATTAAGGTCGAAAAACCCATAGTTCCACAAAGTTTCCTGACGGGGGGACAAGGGGACCAAGGGCCTAAGTTTGGGGATGGCAAGGGGGGATGGCAGGGTGGTGGCAAGGCATTGAAATACATATAGTACTTGAAAAAATAGTTATAAAAATATGTATAAGTATAAAAATTATACATCTTAGAGACAACTAGTGTTAGTGTTTTGAAGATCAGATAGAACAACTAAAGCACTCATAAAATTGCAACACATAAGACAATAAACACAGCAAGATACCCTGGGAAAACCCTCCTCCTGAGGGAGAAAAACCCAGCAAATATTTCTCTTATATAATGTAGGAATAAGAGCAGAAATCTGCTTACAACACAGGCCCAACACAAGGGCGAATTTGATACAATGAATATTAGCACCTCTCCTAGATGCAAAGATACATGAATGTGTTTCTCCTTGAAATCGGTCTGCTGCTGCAGTATGATCTGCTGCTACTATATGATCTGTTCCTACACAATGATGATCTGCTGCAATTGTATGATCTGCTGCTACACAATGATGATCTGCTGCAACTGTATGATCTGCTGCTACACAATGATGATCTGCTGCAACTGTAGGAACTTCTGCTTAAGTGCAAATTATGATGAATGAACTTGATTATCAAATGAACAAGAATGACCTTGTATATATACAAAATGAGGTGTCTCCTCAAGTAGGTCGGCCATCAAGAGAAAATAAATATTTTACAAAATAACAATATAGGTCGGCCCAAGTAAGTAAAAATATAAGAACATAAGGAAGGTCGGCTCTCAAGAATAAACAACAATTAAATGCATAAGGTTGGCCTTCTCATAAGCAAATAATAAATTGAATAGCTATAAAGCTACATTTAATTTATATTATCATCTTGAAAAAGGTGCAAAGGAAGTAGACTCCTGCAGCTGTCATAATCATCAACAAATAGGAGTCCCCTATACGTCTTGAGGACACCCCGATGTCTTTGAAGTCCTAGCGGCGTCTTGGAGACAATGACACTGGTGGTGGGTTGGTGGGGGGGCATCCTCCCCAATCCCCGACTCTCTGAGACGGGGGCGTCTAGGAAATGCGAGGTTTTGGGAGGGGGGACATGTCCCCATTGAACATTGATTCAAAAACTAGACAAATTTTGAGTATGGCAATAAACCAAACCAATGGTGATCAATGGTGGGAGAACATAATGCCCCCAGTATAATGATGTATAAAGTAGTATAAGTGAACGATATTTTGATGTAGGATCAAGATACAAATGATGTAACTATGTAAGATTAGTGTATTGATGCTCTAAAGAGCATGATATACCAATGTAAGATCATAAACAACTCTAGATGATATGATTAATCAATGTAAGAACTAGGTATAAATACTCTAAGAAGCATGGTTTGGCAATGTAAGATCAAAGCATGTGGATAATGATCACAAAGGACAAGCTTAAGGCCCCTGAATATAGATGATCAAAGATAAAACATAAGAAGAAGCCAAAAGAAAAATCAGAAAAAAGCATAGAATAAATGGAAGATGAAGGATACCCTCCAAGTGGGGAAGAAAAAGGCAAGACAATGGTAAGTAATACAAAGATCATGAACCCCACCAAGTGAGGAAAAAGATTAGCCACTATAAGATTTTTCAATGAGGCAAACCTCCCAGAATCTAGTAACACACTCAGGCCACAATAGCAAATGCACAATTCAAGCTTACAAAAATGCAATAAGACTACTACCCAAAGTAGAGAATGCAATACAATAAATAAGATGTACAATGCATGCTACAAGTGGGCCTATATAGGATACTCCACCAGGAGATGTATATTGTAATAACCCACCCCTAATTTTTTTTCAAATTTTGCAACTTGGTTAACGTTAGCAAATATAACAATGATAATCAACTGAATTAAACTACCTTCCACTTTTTGATCACCCAGATCCCAATGTGGGCAAGGTGAGAGCATACAGTGGCAAGGTGTACATTGCAATAATCTAAAGTAACCACTTGTTTAGTGGGGTGAGTGATAATACAATTGCAATAACTCAAAATGCAGCCACTTGTTCAGTGGGGTGAGTGATAGGCAAGAATCAACTGAAAGCAATTACCTTCCACTTTCTGATCACCCAGATCCCAATGTGGGCAAGGTGAGAGCATACAGTGGTAAGGCTTACAATGTAATGCTTTTGAAGTAGACCACTTGTTCGGTGGGGTAAATATGAAGCCTCCAAAACATGAAAGGAAACATCCACTTATATAGCGGGAATTACAACTTGCAAAGAAATCTTTGGCAACTAGCCAACTAAAGAAAAAGGAAAGATCCTCTGCTTATTCAGCAGACATAACATGAAACCAAAGAGAGTTTATCCGCTTAGTCAATGGGAAAACCACTTATCTAGTGAGGTTAGCAATGAAAACCAAGATGAGGAATTCACTGAATGGTACTACCAAATCAGTGTTACAAGTGAACTCAATATAAAGGATGCTAACAATTACAAATCGTTATATGGCTGCAATATAAGTCTGAAACATTAAGCAATCAATACAACATATCAATCTACTGAGCCAACAATCAATCCCTGCAACATGTTAGCAAGAGCATATCATAAAACATGGCTGAAGGAAGCAATAACAGGTCTGGTATACTGCTGTGAAGGTCTGATATAAAAGTTGCAGGTCTGATAAAGAAGTTGCAGCAGTCTAAAACACCAACCAGCAAGCTACAAATGGTCACAACTCCATACAATGCACTCCAAACCAATCCCAAACACCATAGAACCATTAACCACGGCCTAGTGAAGCCTAGGCATCAACATGAAGGCAAGGTTTGCAGCCAAACAAGAGTGAACAGCAACATCACCAGCAAGATGCCTTCAACCCAACATGTACGGCCCAACAAGGAGGGCGACCAGCTTCATAAAATCAGTCCCTTCACCAAAAAATCTGAGATTTAGCACAAAGGGGTGGCCAAGGATGAGGAATCATATGCAACAATACCCACAAAGAGTTTGTCAAGCCTCCAATCAGCAAGAGCAAACATATGGTACGACCTAGGGTAGGAAAGTGCAGCCAGTAGTCTGAAAACTCATGAAGAATCACTCCAAAATACTCCCAATCACTGCAAATCAATATTCACACCACAATATGCATACCTAGAAAACATCATAAGAGGCAAAAACTGAACATAAACTGAAAGCCATCACCAATAAACTCCAATGGTGATTATTGAATGCAATCACACCCAACCAACTAGGGATTGTCTTCCAAATCCGAAACCAGCAACCTAAAGAGGATTTTCCCCCTCTAAAGATTTAGGAAAGAACTCTCAAGGTCCAATCCGGTAGCATAACATTATCATCTTCAGCATATCCCCAAAATGAGAGCTCAAGTGTGTTTACATAGAAAAAGAAGGAGAGATTATGGCAACACTTTTCAAATCTTTTTGTTGCAAAGGTGGTTGTCGTTGCACCAAAAGATCAACCTATTAATGCCTCATACAATTGTTCGATTTATACAAGATCCAAGATCCACAGGAGGCGGTTAAACCATGTTACGAAGCCCTGTTGATGTTATCATGCAGCGTCGGTTGTCTATTCCAGCCGATCTCCTTGACAATGTTGAATAAATTAAATAATAGTCATTGGCTATTTAATTTATAGAGATAGTGATTTATTATGAAGAGGCACGCCTCTTGTATTAAATGATAATTAATATTGGAGGCTCGAATTCATGAAGAGGCACAATCTTGGTGAGGCCGACATTATGCATATTGGATGCGATTTTTGAAGAAACACATTCCTTTATTGTGGACGCGATTTAATAAAGGGATGCATTCTTCTATGAAGGCCGACATGATGCTTTGAAGGGTCACGTCCACTCCATCTTGTATATATGGTCAATGGTGTTTCATTGTTTGACATCTATTCTTTCAATAGTTTCTTGGTGCGAGTTGAAGGTGTAAGAAGATATCAAGAGCAGATTGATATCCATTGGAGGCTGAGTTTATTATCAGCGAATTATATCATCTTGTATCTGTGTTACACCAGATTGTGGTGTTTATATCTGGCCTTCATATCGGCCTCTTGTAAAGGAGATAATTCTTGTTGACATTCAATATATAAGTGATATATTGTTGTTGGGTTTTTCTCCCTCAAGTGGAGGGTTTTTCCCAGGGTATCTGTTGTGTTATTGTGTTGATTTTGAATTAAATTTATGAGTCTTATATCTGATCATAAAAACTAACAAGCCCAAGCGCCGCGCTGGCCCACGCCAAGGAGACCAAGGGCAACACTTTGCAGAAATCCCCGCCCAGTGCAAGTGAGGGGTTTGAATTTGTGACCTCGGCTCTGATACCAATTGTTGCAAAGGCGGTTGTCATTGCACCAAAAGATCGACCTATTAATGCCCAATACAACCGTTGGATTTATACAAGATCCAAGATCCATAGGAGGCCAAGGGCAACACTAAGGAGACCAAGGGCAACAACTTGCAACACTTTTTCCCTCCAAAAGGGGATGCCAACTCCAAGTAATATAATATTTATTTTATTTTCACTTTATTCCTCCATTTGGGCGTCCAACTTAGGAAATATAATATTGCCTAAACACAACTTAAGTCACCAAATCTAGGCATGGGGTACAAGGGGTCATATTTGAACTTTATCACTTAAGTCATAAAAAAAAATTTTGAAGACTTAAGTGAATAACATTAGAACTCACCAAACTGCAACTACCAAGCACTACCCAAACTGGAAACCCTGCACTGCACTGCTGCCAAGGCTAGTTACCCAAAATAACACTTACTAAAAATAGCATACTGCTAAAAATAGTGTGTCCAAACACCAAACTGAATCAAATTGAGATGCCCTAAAACGTACTAAAAAAAATAGGTGCTAAAAATAGCAATACCGCCCACCAAGAATCAAAGAAAACCCAGAAAGCTCTATGGCAACATCAATATACTCCTCTGAATATGCAAACGCAAATTCTGAAAGATAGCACCAATTGCCAAATAAGGAAACCCTAAAAAGGGGATATTAGATATATGCACACCCAATGTAAGATAATAGAAGATGTGCTCACATGTATAGTTCATTTCCACCAAACTAAGAAGGTACATACTATCTTCCTAAGTAGATGCCTACTAATGTTCAAGGGATATTAGCTACCCAAGTAGATACCTACTTAAGTAAATTTAAGGTGCACACTAATGCAATAAAGTAATTAACTAAATGCAAGAAAATATATATGCACCAATACCTCCCTTACATATTTCTTAGGTGGGTAGGATAGATGGAATGGGTTCTAGCCAATGTGTAGCCATGTTAAGTATACATGTGCAAAAGATCTCTTTCAAAAGAATGAGAAGGATAAAACTATGTGCAAAGAAGAACTCCCCCTCTTTTCAAAGAAAGGAAAGAAGGAGATGGTGGGGGGTCTACCACTAAATGTTGAAGATGATCCATTCCCATTGAACAACATTTATCCCCTTAGGAAGAAACAAAAGAAAGTGTGAGTAGATTTTACCATTCTTGAAAAGAATAAAAGCAAAGAAAACATAAGAAGATATCTAGATGTTGCCCGTCAGTTTGCATGTTAGAGGTAAAAGGTGTCACAATCTAATCAAGGGCCCTAGGCCTAGATAAAAAAATGGTGACAATTCAAAACATTGTGAAAACTATAGTAGAACAAGAGCCAAAGATGAAGAGACAATTGTTGTGGAATTGTCATAGACAAGGACACCTAAGTCCTCAATGGCGTCCTCTAGATTTGTAAGATAGGACTCATAAAACAAACTAGAAATATTTGTCAAGTACTTGTCCCAAAGAACTCCCTCTCAAAGATAAGATTGATACTACTACACTGAATCATTGGAAACTATCAGTGAAGCAACTCTACCTTGGGCATACCCAAGGCAAACCCAACAGGACCCCTATGTTCCCACAGCTAGGGATGCCAAAAAAGTGACTTTTTTTTTTTTAAATATATTTTTTTATATCTAAAACTCCCACCAATGCATCCATTTGCCCTAAAGTGAGGGCATTTGTTCTTTGACTCTCATTTGACAAACACAAAACACCAAGAAGAGCATCTTTTTTCTCCAAGCTGCCATTGTTGGGTTTTGAAGGTTGCTTCATTTTTTTCGAAGGTGAGGGCTACGGGGGAGTAAGACCTACACTAAAAGGTTAGGAACCGTTGCACAAGGAAGATTTAGCCATCAAAGGTGAGTAAATCTCTCATTTTTTTCAAATTTTCAATAATTTTAGTGTTGTTAATTTGTAATGTGTTTTTGGTTTTAGATTCATATAGAATGGTTGGAACTACTAGTTCGGTTGCCTAAAATGTAGAGTTCTTTTAAATTTGATGCAACGTCACCTCTTTGACGACATACAACAATGATTCAACAACGTCCTAGTGGTAGGGGTTATCTTTGGCGTTGTAGCCAATGTGGAAAAGAATATAAGAGCTCAGATTTTCGAGTGAAAGCTCACTTCTACGCCATTCATTTATAAGGAATAAAAATTTGTCCTAGGCCAAATAAGAAAAGGGTTGCCAAAGGAACAAATATTGGCTTATATTAAAGAACAAGAGGATGCTAACATGGCAAGTAATAGATCAAAGGCTCTTGCACATCCTCTTGCCAAGAAAAGCTTGCAGAAATCTCATGGTGGCTTCTCACAACCAGCTAGCACACATCCTTTCATGCCAATGCCACCATCTTCTGAAGAAGATAATGTTCTGATTTTGCAAAAAAGAGGCACATTGAAGAGGGCCTTCAAAAATGAAGTGAGGTAGGTTGCAAATCAGAGCATTGGTCATTGCGTTTATGGCAATGGGCTTCTTTTAAACATTGTTAGATCATTGTATGGGCAGTATAGTGACGACCCTTTGCAATACACCTCCTGATTATGTTAGTCTTGGGTATGAAAAGGTGGGAACCACCTTATTGGCGAAGAAGAAAATTTCAGTAGAGACATCATTGAGAGTAATCAAGGATACATGGCTCGAAACAAGTGTCCATCCTTTCTGATGGATGGAAAGATTGCAAAAATAGACCATCGATCAATGTTATAACAATGTCCCCTAAAGGGAGATGTTTTTCAAGGCAATGGACTGTGAGGGGCAAGTAAAAGACGCAAGTTTCATTGCCAATATCCTCATAGAATCCATTGAAATGGTGGGGTTTGAAAATGTTGTCCAAATCATAACAAACAACACTAAAAATTGTAGGGTAGTTGGGTCTATAGTGGAGGGTACATATAGGTCACCTTTTTTAGACACCATGTGCAATCCACTCACTCAATTTGATACTGCAAAAGATTAGCACACAAATTGAGTGGGTCAAACAAATCTACACTGAGGTCGAGGAGATCTAAATGTTTATGACTAATCATCATATGTCACAAAGCATCTTCACAACCTTCTCCAAATTGGAGTTGTCGAAGGTAATTTAAATTTTATTTTTTAATATTTTTTTTTTTTATTGTTGATATGTGATATGTATTTTTTTATACCATGTTAGGTTGTTGAAACTAGATTTGCATCTTGCACAATCGTCTTAAGACAACTTGTGAAGGTGCGAGAGGCCTTGAGTCTATGGACATCAACAACATGTGTAGGGTATGGAGGCAATCAAGCACAAAAAGAGTCAAAAAAGTAAAAGCATCGATCCTAGATGATGATTGGTGGCCTCGTGTGGAATATGTTTTGAATTTCACTAAGCCCGTCATGAGCATGATTAGGTATGATGATACTGATCACCCAAGTTTGGATGAAATTCATGATGACACGGACTCCATGGTGGAGAAAATAAGAGAATAATAGAAGCCAAAGAACATGACCCAGCAAAAACATTTTTCAAAATTGTGCAAAATATTATCGTTGACCGTTGGAACAAAATGACCACCCCCTTACATCTCTCGACATTTGCTTTGTCACTAAAGTATTATAGCAAAGAGGTACTTTCATTGCTGAGGAGGGTGCCACCATATAGGGATGTGGAGGTTGTTGGTGGCTATAAGGCTACATTTAGAAAGATATTTTTAGATGAAGATATGCAAAGTATTGTTTTGAGTGAGTTTAGCCACTTCATATCTTCAAAGAATCATGATGTTTCCACTCTTCTAGACATATATAGGAAAAATGTTGATGAGTGGTGGTATCTACATGGTCAAGACTCCATTTACTTGCAGCCTCTTGCAATTAAAATTCTCTCCCGAGTATGTATCTTTTTATTTTTTATTTTTCTCATTTTTCATTTGATGCTATTATGCTATATATTATACTTTATAATGTATGTTTTGAATTTATAAAATTAAATACTAAATGTTGTATTCAAACTCAACAAGTTGCAAGTTCTTTTTTAGCTGAACAGAATTAGAGTACATGCTCCATCCACTCAGTCAAGTGCAACCATTTGGGTGCAAAAAGGCAGAGGATTTGGTCTATATACACTCCAACCTTATTTTCTTGTTACGTAAGAAACCCGAATACAATGAGGGTGTGACAAATAATTGGGATCTAACCCCTGAGTTCTAATTTAGATGCTACAATTGCACAGCTTGCCACAGTCTCTACAAATGAGGCAACTTCTGCACTTGACACAGCTAGTGAGGGTGGCAATCCAATTGATTGTGGTTCAAATGAAATTGAACCAAATGCTGACCTTGATGCTTTTGATGAAGAAGAATATTAAGACTATTAAATATTGATTGTAATTTGAATTTTCATTGTGTAATGACATTTTGAGACTTGAGTATTTTCATTTTTGCAAATTATGAATATGAGGTATTTAAATATTCTATTTATTGGCAATTATGAGTATCATTGTTCTTATAATTTATAATTTTGAACATATATATATATATATATATATTCTTGTACTTGTACCCAAGGAAAAAAATTGTTGTACCAGGTTTTGATACCTACACCTGCACTCGTACTCGAACTAGTAACTCAGATTTGGACTAATCATCTACATTCCAAACTATGACAGGATCTTTCATATCCCAATGTGTGTAATTCAATAGATACATAGGAGATAAGTTGACAAGAAGGTATACAAAGGACATCATTGAATGATCTTTGACCCATGTAAACAAGCCCTCTCCTATAAACACTCATAGAAGTGTCATTACCCATTAGAATGTGAGGCATAGAAAAAGTCTCAAATGAAAAAAAAAACTCCTATCACAAAGCCATGTAATGTGAAGCTCCAAAGTCCAAGTCACTAATCTAGTAATTGCAACCACAACAAGTGCCTTGTCCTTGTGCTTCTTTCTCTAAACCAATATTTGAACCCGAAGATGAAGGTGGAGAATCTGCGAAATAGGAAATCTACAAAGACTATTTGGTTCTTCCTCAAAAGTTGTGTGAGCCAATTAATCTATTTCTTCATGCACGTTGATTCTTCATAACCTTTCTTATTGCAATGTGCACAATATAACTTCTCTTTCTTAGACAATATGCCCTCTTTTGAAGAGAAGTTTTCATGTTGTCATATGGAAGTGGATGTAGAATGTTGAGTGTTCTTCTTCTTAGGCTTGTTATTTTTCTTCAGTTTACAACTAGAAACATTCTCATCTTTTGTGACTTGGCTTGTGACCAAGGCTTGTGACTTGGAAGACTTCAAGGTACCCATTTGAGTAAATTTATATTACTCTCTAGTGAGTTGCATTCCAAAATCATCACAGTGGGGCATTTTTAAACTCACTCCTCAAGGCACTCCCTATAGCATAGAAGGTAGAGACCAACACTAAATAGTCAAGTCCTAGCTTAGAGAGCATGCTCAATATCAAGTTTATGTCTGGTTTTTCAATCTTACAATCCTTCAACTTTGTTTTCAATGACTAAAACTTTGTCATAAAGTCTCGTATGTTGTCAAAATTGCATGGATTGAGACATTAATTCATTTTCAAGCAAGTAACCCTAAATCTCATAATTTGATCGAATAATTTGACAATTCATTCCACATAACCATAGATTAATCTAGGTGTTCCATGTGAAATAGCAACTTTGTAAAGTCATACAAGCACAACAAGCCAATTTTCTCATCACATTTGTTCAGCCACTTAGTCTTTGCAAGCTCATCATTGAGTTCACCATCAAGTCCCTAAATTATCCCATACAACTATTTAAATCTTAACAATCTAATCGTTTAAGATTTCCATGCAAAATAATAATAAGATGTGAGGAGTGGAATAAAAATATTCACCATGATAAAGGAAAAAAGGATAGAACAAAGAATAGCAAGAAAGCAAGCACAACCGCAAGAACAACCCCCTCCCAATATCACACAATCAAGAATTGCCCAACATAAAATGATTATAGCAATTTATATTTAGTGTGTGTACAAATGCCATTTGCAGAAATCACACAGGAGATTTGACCTCAATGTTGTACAACTACCAAAATGAGATTGCAATGTTGAAACTACTGATCTAGAGCAAAATCAAAAACAACCAATAGTACCACTACAAAGAGCTTTAAAAATCATGCACCATCAACAAAAAGGCACTTGAAAGGGAGCACGTATGGGCCCAAACAAAGCCTTCACAGTTCCCAAAACAAGAACTATGCAACAACACCTATGGCAATCTACAAATCCTAAAAAACAGATGCATCACAATCAAAATATACTTGTACCACTATGAAATACAAGAAAAAAATAGCCAAAAAATCACTAAATTTGGAGCTTGTATTGTCATGTTCCCAAAATAGCAACACAAAAATAAATAAATAAATAACCTCAAACATTTAAATGCAATTTGCATAAGAAAATGCAAATAAATAACAAAATATATTAAAATTATAAAAAGAAAAAAATTAGTAATTATAAGGATCACAATATAGTATTACAATCATCAAATATAATATTGAAATACAAACATTAGCAATTTAAATATTATTAATAGAATATATAAAATAAATAGCAATATTAATGTTAAATATAAAATAAATGTGTACCATATCAATATAAAAATATATAAATATAAAATAACAAATATAATAATAATATATATGCAATTTATTATTATTACTTTATGTAATAAATAAATATTATAATCATTACATATCAAAGATTGTAAAACATTAGAATAATATAATAATAAGGTATTAGCAAATTGGTTTTATTATTATACCTTAATGTTAAAATATGTTCAATAAAACATCAAAATAAGTATATAATTTGAAATATCATAATTATTAGTAATAATATATTATTTTCAAAAAGAGATATTATTGTGATAATAAGCCTGACAAAGAGATATATTTTATGAAAAGTCACCTCTTTCACCAAACAATACATTCCCCCCCATGAGTCACCTACCTTGAATGGTATAAATAGAAGGAAGGAAAATAAGGAAGAGGGAAAAACATTGAGAAATACAATCTACAATTCAGAACAGTAGCAACAATGATTGTTATGCATTGGAATATAGAGCCATTAAATATGTATATATTATTTAATGGGCATACAAGTATATGTGCATGAATGTGGATAAATTTTATAATGAATAAAGAATATATAAATACTAATATAAGGAACGAATAATAATTGAATAAGTAATAATATATGAATAATGAATAATGAATAATGAATACTAATATAATTGAACAATGAATAAATGAATAAACATATATATGAATACTAATTGATATGAATAAGGAATAATTATATACATATACATATATATATATTATAAAAACATATATATATATATATATATATATATATATATTCACAATTATGCAATAATGATACTTATAAGTAATGATGACTCTTTAATATAAACATAAGTAGATTATGTATTATTATGAATTGTCCTCACCCTATGATTAAATGTAAGGTTGAAGGAAGACGATTACAAAATAAGGAGACATGGGAAGACATAGCTGATCAGGTGATGTACTCACTTAGCAATAATATTTAGCATATTTTGAATATAAGAAATAGATATTGCTAATTTGATTATTGATATAATGCTTTCTTTTATCTTATCATAATGAGAATCATTCTAGGAAATAATGAACTTAAAGAATCATTGATACATGAAAATATATTTGATTATAGGCATGAAATAGATCTTGGATGAATGCAAATATATCTGATCGTGTAAAGATTGTTTTCTCCATGATTGGTACCCTCTTAGGCAGGTGAAGTAGAGTCCAAGTGGATAGCCTAAAACCCCCCCTCTCATGTTCGTAGGCCAAGGAACGGGTTAGACATAGAGAGGTGGGGGTCCCACCGTAGGAAACTACACTATTATAAGGGTGGTAGGTCGTAGGCCCTTGGATCGTAGGACTTCACCTTGTCCTAATAGGGCAAGTGTCTTTGAGGTACTGTTTTGTATGGGGATATGCAGGGACTAAGCCATTGGGAAAGGAGGATTGTGAGAGGCAACCTCCCGTGCCCAACACAAAGGCTTCAGGGCAAGATCCATACAAGGCACTCCTCTTGCTTTTTAAAATTGTATTTATGATTATGCTTATATTTTGGATATCTAGATATTAATGCTAATAGATATATGTGTTTGTGGAAATGTGGTTAATATGGCGAATGCAGATTTTAGACCAAGATTACTTCATTAAAAAGAACATTCATTTGGAAGGAAGAAACCCTAAACCTAATCAACAAATGGATTTTAGGGCAAGTCCGGGTAAGGGACATTACATGTATGCCCAAACAACTAGATTGATGGAGTTCGGCAACAAAATTGAAAAGCCAAACGATGCAGCCTCCCCAAAAAGCCAGCTTTAGTAGTATCATCAGATTTAGAAGTTGCCGCATTTAGCAAAATCTAACAAATTATATATAGATTCTGCCAAAAACTCAACTAGATTTAGAAAAGGTCTAATAAATTTGATCATGCCACCAAGTATAGTGGAACCCACCACATATAGAGGTGACTCGCTAACTTTAATGGTTCCACCAATTTCGAGGACTACTACCAAATCAAGTTTTTTATGCAACAAAAATTAGATGCCATGCAAGGTGCTAAAAAGAGGGGTCCAACTAGTTTGAAAGGAGTCCAAACTAGAGTTTGTCAATATGTTAGGGCCGCATGGACCAAAGGAGATAGAGGTGATGTTAGTCAAAAAGCCACATGGAATTGAATTGAAGAACCCACAAAGTACGTCAATCATTGACCTTAATAGTTGTCAATGGTAGCACATGTAACAACATTGGTGAAGTCTCATGCTTATAAAAGCGCCCCATACAATCTCTTAGAAAATGAAAAAGTTGCAAAAATGATTACAAAATCTGCAAGAAAAAAAATCAATTGATTTTACCTCCCTCGTACACCCAGATTTGCTTATGTGGGCTATAACACTAACCCACAACCTCAAATATTCATTGATGCAAGATGATGCAAGGATACAATCTGCAGAACATGCCAAATGCATAGAGAATATTTCATACAAACAACAAGAAGGGAATTTTTACCAAGACCTTTGTGCAAAATTGTTGAAAATCGACACACAAAGAAGTGAACCTAGAGTTTTTGGGCCTTCTTAACACAATGATAGGGTTAGATTTGGCCCAAAATGCTCTAATGATAAGAAATTTGTGGATGCCCAATAGAAAACCACTCCTTCAAACCCTTACAAATCTCTCCTCAAAAGCCCAATTCAAACAAAATGAAAAGCAAAGCCAGCAATTTCAGATCCTCTATACACAATGATGTGCTCTACAAATTGCTTCACCATTCACCAAACATACCTACAAAATGATGTCACAAAAAGAAAGCATGCAATCCTAATCTCTCTATCATTTTTTTCCAATTCTTTAAATCATCCAAGGATGCAAGAGAAGAGCATACTAAGTTCTTACAAAATCTATTCTCAATGGAGATGGCTAAACAAGAATCACCAACCACTTTCATACCATGTAAAATTTGCCAATTAGGCAAACCTCCCAAAATTTGGTGACACAATCAAGCCACAATAGCAAACGTACAACTAAAGGTTGCAGAAATACAATATGACTACTATTCCAAAATTGAGAATTGTTAATGTAATGATTAAATCCTTGTTTCTGCAACTGTCAATCCTAACAGGTAAACATCTATTGATTTCCATATTTCCAAATGAGGAAGGAGTGAGTATAAATATCAAAGTGGGAGACACGTCCCATGAGTGGATGTGTCTCCTCAAAGTGGAGACACGTCGGCTCAAGGGATGTGTCCCTTTATTTAATATTATATCTTTCACATTAACAACGATCAATCATCTAACCGATGCTATCTATTTTCAACTCTCCCTCTTAGCTAGGGAAGATAAACTCCAAACAAGTATAAAGTGATATTACCTAGCTTGTGAAATTAGAAGATATGGTATGCTTCTGAAAGTGTCAAGTCACATGACATTCTTCATAACACATCTTCATTATTCAATACTCCCTCTTAGCTAGGGAAAATAACTTCCATCAAGTAAAAGTGATATCACCTAACTCGTGATAAAAGATATGGTATGCTTCTGAAAGTGTCAATTCACATGACATTCTTCATAACACATCTTCATTATTCAACACTCCCTCTTTAACTAGGGAGGATAACTTCCATCAAGTAAAAATGATATCACCTAACTCGTGATATCAAAAGATATGGTATGCTTCTGAAAGTGTCAAGTCACATGACATTCTTCATAACACATCTTCATTATGGTATGTGCACTGACATCAAGTCACATGATGTCTACCATAATTCATGGCATATCCACGGATATATAATTATCCACCATGATTATCTCTTAAGGATCACAATGATCTTCAGATGACATCAAGTCCCATGATATCCATCAAAGTGTCCAAGAGATACTATCATGACATGTCCACAGATATCAAGTCACATGATATCTATCATGATAGTTCAACTCATCATTGTAGAGTCGTCACTTTACAATGTAAAATACAAGTATTCATTATTAGAAAGATCGTCACCTTTCAATAATGTACACAGGGGGAGTAGGCCCATAAGGTCATGGAGTCACACACATGACAAAAGAGTTTACACATTAAACATCTTTATATATTAGTACAACTTATAAACAATTTGAATTTCAAACATAGTATCAAATTACATACCAAGTTTCTTCCCGAAGAGTTCAACCTTAACTCTGGAGAGAGGTTGTTGAGTATGTCTGTTGTTTGATCATTTGAACTAATATACTCCAACTGGATTACATTCCTTTCTACCATGTCTCTTGCATAATGGTAGGGGATCTCAATGTGCTTAGATCAAGGAGTCCCACAAGCAATTTACGAAGTCAAATTGCTTCTCTTGCCCCTATAGAGGCTGCAATGTATTTAGCTTTTGTTCGAGCTTTGTGTTACAAAAAAAAAACTGTTTTTTGCAGATCCAAGAGATCATAGCCGATCCTAAACTGAAGCAACATCCTGATGTGCTTTTTCGATCGGTTACACACCCAACCCAATTTGAATCAGAGTATCCAGGTTGATCTAGTTGGTCTTTTATGTAAAGAAGACCATATCCAATAGTGCTAGAAGATATCTCAACGTATGTTTTACAGCGATAAGGTGAATTTCCTTTGGCTCACACCTGAACTGGCTTAGAGCATTCACTAGGACTTTCCTTTTGCTGCAGGAGTGCTCTATCAACTGAACTACTGGCCCCTTGTGGCCAACCCATCGTCAGTCCGGGTGTGGCTTATTTCCAACACCCCCCTTTAAGCCACACTGCAGGTGCTAAGGGCTCTTCTGATGTTAGATCCTTCTTTCCTTGAGCAATGAGATGATCTTTTCATGTTATTAATAGATCATTAACACATAAAGTAATTATTAACATCTCACATTTCATTACATTAAAGTAGAGATTTCAGTCTGCATCATTCTTGGAGAGTCCTAGTCCCAAGAGGTAGCTATTAATTCTTTTATACCAGACCCTGGAAGCCTGTTTAAGTCCATAGAGGGCTTTCTTCAGTCTACATATTTGTCACGGAGTCTCTCAATGTGATGTCGTCATGGAGTCACTCAACATGACGCCTCATCTCAGTCTCAGAGATGAACAAGGGCTTTCACCTCATATCTCTCCATCTCAAAGAATTATGCATTACAACAAGTGATGATGTGACTCCCTCTGAAGCTCTAAGTACATGCATTAGCCTCCTGACCTCCTCGTCCAAAACCGTCTACAATACTTGCTTTAGAGAAATGGTTTCCACCTCACACCTTTGTAGAGATTCAGGGTTGTTCTTTTCAACCTCTTCCCAGATCACTCTATTATGAAGGGTTTGTGGAGCTACCAATGTTAAATCCAGGTTGATTGATATGAGCAATTCTGATCTCAACTGCTGAAGAGGTACTTCAAGGATTTAGCATCTGACCTTGCAACATTACAACCCTTACTTTTTCTCAGCAAGACATAGAGTTCCCTCTGAAGGTTTAATGCTTCCTTTTCAAAAAATATCTTCAACCATTCACAAAATCTCATGGTTGCAAGCAGTGTCTATTTTTCAACCTACAGGATGCATCAAGCTTTTCATGGAGGCAATCTCTTATACTTTTTATTTTTATTTTTATTATTTTATTTTTATCCGTCCTAAAAGCATTTAAGAAGAGATTATTAATAGTTCATGAAACTCATCTATCTCAAAAAATACCATTGCTAGAAGCATACATGATTGACCATCTCAAAACTATAGCAGAATCAATAGCTACATAACAATTCATCAACTATGCAATACTTATCTCAATGATATCAGAATCTCCAGAGTAACCCCAGATAATTAATCATTCATCTTCGTTGATTTTAGACATTCTTTCTTCCATTTTCTCGAAGGAGCTAATCTTAGTATGACAAGAGACCATCTGTTTATTCATGAGTATCCCCCAGCCTGTATAAGAATAGAGATGCAGGCATGATGAGATAGCCCAATCATTGACTCCCTTGTCTCCATGCAGGTTCTAACTCCCAGTCGGGCCCTTATTCTAGAGGGGCGGAAATATTCCAGGACCGATTTCACCAACAGATGTATCGATCTTCCATTATATCTTCAACCGTGCAATATTAATCTATGTGCTCGACATCCTATAGTCGCTACTATTGGCAAACAGTTTCGTCACTTAATTGTCTCCTGAGATAACCCGTGATTTCTGAAGAGAAATGGCAATGGCTGTGTTGAGAAGTATTCGTCCAGTGTAAAATCGCATTGGCCATAGCAACCGTTAGGATTTATTGAATGCTCGATATGATATTTGGTTGTCTCCTACAAAAAACGTCAGCACTTGTTGCAAGTGTACCCGATAGCAATAGATATCGTCTCAAGGCTTCCCAAATACACACGGCAGATTCCTCATAAACAATCCACAATATTGTGATATGCGGTAAAGGACAAACAATTGGTGCAATTCTTCAGTTACCTGTCTGTTCGTTCCTACGGGCCATATGAGTCATAGGAAAAGACGAAATAATAGTGACTCTTCGACTCCAGTCTCTACCTTTGAAAGACACGTAGAGAGAAATATTAAACTGTATGCCCGATAATACTATTTACAGACCCACGATGATGGAAAACTCCCACGCTGGCACTGGGTGATAATATTTGGTTACAAAGACTCTCGTGAATGGTATCCCACCATCCCTGTCTTCGAATATCTTCTCATATTCGCCAATGATATGGTTATCCTGTAGCAGTTGATTAAGCCCGATTGACTTGCAAGATGTATTCGAAACATTCTTCAATGTTGCTCGCCTTTTGTTCCTGGTTCAACATGTGCCAACAACAGGACACCAATACCTTCATTATATTCATTTCTCTGATAGAACACTAAGATAAAGCCATGTTGGGTTTCCAAACACAGCAGAGAAACCTGAGAGTTCCCATTCCCAAAACTTCTCCAAATACAATTCAATCAGTATCAATTTCCGTGATGATTTTCAGACTTCCCCAATCGCTCCCATAGAGTCCACCAAGGGCAATATCCATTACTTGTCGAAGTCCAAGAAACCATATTTCGATCAGCCATTTAGATCAAACAGATTGTGCGCATCCTCAGTTCTCTTATTCCTCACATACCCGGAGATCAAGAATTTAATCGAATCTTTCCAAACGTGGCTCTAATACCATGTTAATGTAATGATTAAATTCTTGTTTCTGCAACTGTCGATCCTCACAGGTAAACATCTATTGATTTCCATATTTCCAAATGAGGAAGGAGTGAGTATAAATATCAAAGTGGGAGACACATCCCATGAGCGGATGTGTTTCCTCAAAGTGGAGACACGTCGGCTCAAGGGATGTGTCCCTTTATTTAATATTATATCTTTCACATTAACAACGATCAATCATCTAACCGATGCTATCTATTTTCAACAAGAATGCATACAAGGAATGAGATACACAATGTATGTGCAAGTGGGTATATACAAGATACTCCATTAAAAGATGTGTATATACAACCTATGTGTGGTAACAAGAGATGTAGTCACATGCATAGTACATCACCAAACTAAGAATGTACATACTACCCTCCTAAGTAGATGCTTACTAATATGCAACAGAAATATTAGCTACCCAAGTAGATACCTACCTAAGTAATAGAATCCTGGGTGCACACTAATGCAATAAAGTAATTAACTAATACGGGAAAATATATATGTACCAGCAGCAACAAAGGTCCAAAAGAAAGAAAAAATGTGCCCCACAAGTGGGGGGAAAACAAAATGGATATGCAACGTGAACAAGATAAAAGATAAAACTAAAGAAAAGCAAATGATAAGCAAAAGCACAAGAAAAAAAAAATCTAATGAAATGGTCATAGATCAATTTACAAACTTGGGCTCCTTTGATATCTTTGGTGGTGTTGACTCTTTCTTGAGATCATCATTTTCCCAAAAGGAGTCATCTACACCACCCTCAAGTTGTTTTGCTCTTTGTTCTTCCTTGCTTGCTTTTTTGATGTGTTTGCTCTTGATATTCTTGCATGCTAGGTGAAAACACGTGATCAATAGAATTTATTTTTGTACCCATGTTTACTTTGTTCCTTGCAGTTGTGGTTGAATAGTAGATAATGGATTAAACACAACCTCTTTCTCTAGTTTCCATGTGGATTGTTTTGCTTGAAATTCTATTACTTTTGGTACTATTTGATTTTGTTTTTGTTCCCTCTTTATGTTCTTTGGATTGATGTTCTTTTGCTTTGTCTCTTATATTTTTGACGAATATGCCTCTTTGAATTTTTTCTAATTGCTCAAAGCATATCTTGTATAAGTAATGGATGGTATCATTTTGCTCATGGGTACACCAACATGTGTCTTAAATAAATGTGTCTAATTGTAAAGTGACTAACATTAAATATTGGCTTGTAATGAACCCTTTCAATTTTGATCAGTTTTTCCTCATGTACAAATTTGACATATTGGTGCAAAACAGATGGCACAACTTTGCATTGTTCAATCCAACGATTGCCATGTAAGACAACAAATCTACTCAATGATGGTATAACATGACACAAAACCATAAGTCTTTAGGTCCCACTCTCAATTTCAAGATGATGCAATCTAACGTACTAATCATCATTCTATTAGTCATTCTCAATGAAATTCTAAAATGTGCATATTCTCGATGTGTGATATGACAATTAAATAATTCCTCTTCAATAAATATGTTATAATGGCATGCATGATCAATAAGGTATGAGACATGTAATGTATGGTACCCAGTATGCATAATGGACCATATTAATTGTTTTGTGGAATCTCATCAGAAAATGTAATCATTGGTGAGGTAGGAGAGAAAGATGTATCATTAGATTCAACATTTTCCACAAAAGCATAACAATCATCATTGTCATTAATATCAACTACTGCTACATAATTTGAATCATTTGGAAATGGATTCATGTAGATTTTCAATCGACTATTAGGAGCTGCAACTAAAGGATTTCCATTATCATTAACTCCTAAAACTTTGATTGTATTGTTATCTATGAGATTGTGTACATTGTGTTAAGTCCTTTGCACTTCTCAATATGATGATAGCTTACACAATGATAATTACAAAATGCTTGATCACTATACCATTTAGGGAGCAATTTGCTAGTATCTAGTGGACGAATTGGAGGAAAAGTGATTAGATTTCTTCTTAATAACATTTGAAAGTACATTGTCCATAGATTCTTATAGTTTACTAAACTCCCCATGAGGTGATGAGCAAAACAAACGAAATGAAGAATTATTAGCAGCTTGATTCACATTTCCCCATGTATCATTATCCTTAGAAGAAGTATTACCTTTTGAGATTCAAAAGGGTAGGATGATTGAAATGAAGATGAACCGTATTTCAATGTATTTGATGCTAGCAATTTAATCACAAAATTCTTTAAATGTGTACATGTCTCTAAAAGTTGGAAAGCTACTTACATGTACATTATTCTTTATGACCGGAAGTAATCCCTCAAGAAACATGATTTGCAACATCATCATCTAGTTGGTGTTTTAGTTTGCTACATAAACCTTGAAATCAAATGCAATAATCATTAATAGGCTCATTGTTTTTTTAAGTGCATCTAATAAGATCATTAATTGTAACTGTTAACCCTATGTTGATATGAAAGTATTGTAGAATTTAGCGGCAAGATCATCAAAGCATTTGATTGAACCAAGGCTAATGAATAAAACCATTGAATGTCATAATCCTTAAGGGTTCGTGAAAATAATTTAGTCAATATGGCATCATCATAAGAAAATTCCACGTATGCTGCTGTAAATGATTTATAAGTGAATGCTAGGATCTCCTTTTTCACTGTACATCTCAAAACAAGGAGTAGGTAACAAACATGCAACAATCTCGAAAACTAATGGCATGCAATGTGGAGGATTGTGTGCAATGGTATCTTTCTTGTTATCCTTGTGTTTCCTTCTTTAAATTTGCTATTTCTTGCACTAATGTCTCCAAAGTGGCAGTGGGAAGAAGGGTGATGTTAGGATTGGAAAAGGTTTGGGGGGTTAGGGCTAGCATGTATAATAGTGGTAGTTATGGAAGTACACAAAGGCGAGATGGTGAATGCAATGGAAGTAGTAGTTGGGGTGATGAGAGGTGGAGTATTAACCTAGAGATAAGCTAATAGGAAATGAGGTAGGGGGGATGGAGGTGCTAAGTCCAGCAATAGGGGTATTGGTGGTAATGGCTATAGAGGTGGTTGGGTCAGGGTAAGATGAAGATGATGGGTTGGAGGTCACACCGCTAGGAAGACTCATTAGATATGCAAGGATAATCAAGGTTTTTTTCCATGAGAGCAATCCACTACTGTCTTGTAGAAGAGATTGATTATTTGATTAGGAGATTCTACTTAATGAAATGCATTTATTAAAGTGTGTCCTGTGAGATGAATTTATTGAGCTAAATGTGCATCGTGATCATAATCCTCTTGGTCACCTAAGTTGATTTCAATATGACCACCATCAAAGATTCACTATTACGGATTAGGCAGCCCCAATGGGGTTTAAGTAAGGCTTGCATGTCATTGTTTATAGGAAGCCTTTGGCCTAAACAATGACATGGCAAGGAAAATGCAATCAAATCAGAGATGGACTAGATCTGAAAATAGGTGAGAAATGCAAACCCTAGAGCCAACTATAGGTGGGATTGTCATGTGGCTAAAATATAAAAGTGAAACAAATCACCAAACCCTATATCCAAGATAAAATGAGGTATCAGATTTGAAAATAAGATAGAATCAGAGAAGTGCAGATCTGAAAATCCTAATTCATATAAGAAACCCTAGGTAGGAAAAACTAGGTTGTGTAAGTTCAACCAAGTTCCCTAAAAATGTAGTGTAAAAGAATACTTTCCCTGAATTTAGTCTAGGCTAATCCAACAGAACGCATATATATAAGCACACATTTAACCTAGACAAAACAACAAATAAGGTGAAGTCTGACCAATTGACAAGTATACTTGCCATATTTAGAAATAGAATAAGAAATAATAAGGATGCTTAGCCCTAGGACTGAAGAATGAAGACAATCAATTAAGATCCTGAATGTGATGATGTCTGACCTTGAAAACTGTGATCTCTCAAACTAATGAGTGGCTTTGACTTTGTGCCTGTTTTGTACTGTGGGTCAGTCCAAAATCATCATGATGGCAAACTCATTCCTGTTGATTTTAAAGATCAGACATGAAAGCAAACAGAAAATGCAACACATGAAACAATGAACACAATCAGATACCTTGGGAAAACCCTCCTCCTGAGGGAGAAAAACCCACCAAATAATTATCTTATATATTGTAGGAACAAGAGCAGAAATCTGCTTTACAACACAGGCCCAACACATAGGCGAATTTGATACAATGAATAATAGCACCTCTCAAAGATACAAACAATTATGTTTCTCCTTGAATTCGGCCTGCTGCTGCAAGAAGAACTGCAACCACATAATGATGATCTGCTGCTACATCATGATAATCTGTTGCTACATCATAATGATGATCTGCTGCTACAACATAATGATCTACTGCTACAAGATGATACTCTGCGGCTCAAGTGCGAACTGCTGTAGGAATGCTGAATGAACTTGAATAAACTTCATGATTTCCAAATGAGCAAAGCGACCTTATATTTATACAAAGTGAGGTATCCCCTTGATTAGGTCGGCCATCTTCAAGAATAAATAATTACAAAATAACAATGTAGGTCGGCACAAATAGGAATTACAAAATATCAATGAAGGTTGGCCCCAATAGGTAAATGGTAATAATCTCAATGAACATAAATTAAATAGCCGATTAGGCTATCATTTAATTTATGTGTCTTCTAGGAATGCGCTGGAAGAAGCAGCCCTAATCTGCCTAGAAACATCAACAATTCCAATATTCAAACAAATTTATGTTCTTCTATTCACTTGGTCGACACAGTTCTGCTATGCTCCTTATGTCAATTAGGGGACAAGCAGTACTGATATATACCATTGATAGGCTGTCATATGATTGAGTTACAAGAGCTCCTCACCTAGAACAACCCCTTGAGAGTTAATAAGATCCAAAACAACAACCAAGCCCTAAGATGCAAATTATTTGCTCCTTTTAAGCACCAAATCTATATGTGTCACTATTCTTTCAATGCTCTAGAATGTTTCAAGATGAGAGAACTACTTGAATGTGTGGATGTGGACAATAGATGATTAGAATGAATACAGTAAATATCTTTGAAATACTAGCAAATGACATCAAGTTGTAAAAAAGTGTGTTCAGCTGGCCTTGGGCAAGAGGCTGAAGGGGGGTAATAGGGGGTAATCAACCATTATTTGAATCATGGTTGAAAAACTCGCAGAGTACTTGCAAAACTCACAAGTACTTGCGAACTGAAAACCCTAGCAAGTTACTCGCCTAAAAAATCACTGGCAACTTTTCATGAAAAACTCGCCTAAATGAATTTAACTTTTTTTCACCTAATGTTAAAAAATTTATATGTTTTTTAAAACATTTTTATATACAAAAAAGCACCCAACACCTAATTTCACTCTTAGGTGATAAAATTGTGAAAATGGCATGCGCCATGAAGGTTTGTGTGGTTTCAAAGGCATTAATTTGCAGTTGGTGGTAAGGGCTTCACCCCTCAACCCCACCCTGTATTGCAACAAGGAACACACCAAGGGCGCTGCCCCGAACCCAGTGAGGGGTGCTATCCCTCGACTCCACTAGAGGTGTTGCCTCCCAAACCTCACAAGGGGCGCTACCCCTCAACCCAATTAAGGATGTTACCCCAAACCCCCACAAAGGTTGTCGCCCCTCAACCCCATTAGGGTCTATGATATATATTAAACTCTAATTTTGATTTATATATGATTGAAATCAAAGATATGTTCTGCAAATTTAGTAATATGTGTTTTTTAAGAATATTTTTTAAATTTATGTATTTTAAAATGTTCAATAAAATTGCCGAGTTATTGCCAAGTTTTCCCCCAAGTTTTTGCCAAGTCTTGAGTTTTTAAAATATTTGGGCTTGCCAGATAATTGCCAAGTCCGAGTTTTACAACTATGATTTAAATTTTTTAATTTGAATTTGGGTGGGTTATGTTTGCACCCATGAGCACATCCTCATGACCACAAACCCATCTTGGGATAAAAGATAGTCTAGATCACAATAGATAACGTCTCTTTGGGCATGAGTATATAGATAGGTGTGATAATCAAACAAATAGGCCAAATGTATAAAGGTATTCACACATAAGGATAAGATATGGCTATATAGGAATGTGTACAAATAAAAGTGGATAGTCACTAGGTAAATGGGTCCAACTTAGCACGAGATTATGCCATTTGTCACAATGTACATGTATTAAGACATTTCCCCAAAATGGGCACAAAATTAAATGAGAAATAGCATAGGAATACAAGATTCACCATTACAATTGGTACATTTACACTATGAATATGAAAATTTTAAGCCTTGTTTATTGCTCATTATGAGATTTAGGTGTTGGTTAAGGTGGAATGTAGCAAAGCTATTACACGGATTGTTTTCTATCATCTATTAATATGAGTAATGAGAGTCAACCATAAGAAGCATATGAAAGAAAATCTTAAAAAGATATGATAGTATATTGTTAAATAGAACAATATGGACTGACAATGGTAACAAAATATGGGCACTTATTGTACAAAAACACAAATATAAACCATAGTAGTAAAACTCATCAACTACACACAATTAATCACAAGAAATCACAAACCAGCACTGGTCATAATTTTTTCACAATAAATCTCACAATTTTTATATAAATTAGCCCTTCCGAGTTTTTCATGCATCACTTACAAATCACCTAAGAACATTAAAATTGCAATTTTCCCCAAGTTTTTGACAGGTTGTGCGATTTTTTTCACTATAAAGTATAAACTCATTTTTTGGTGTTATTGGTCCTAAAAAGTCATCTATAGTTGATTAGCAGTGCAAAAATTAATGACACAAGTGAAAGATATGAACATAAATGAAAAAATCGATATTCCAAAATTCATGGAGTAAACTCTCATTTTTAATTTGCCCTCTATATCTATATGCTATTAAAATACCTTTAAATTTTAAAAACAGAATTTTTAACTTAATATCAGTGTTCCCCGGAGTTTCCTAACGGGGGCACGTCCCCTATTGGGGACACGTCTCGGAGACTAGGGGATAGAGGGTCTAAGTTTGGGGATAGCGGGGAGACAGCGAGGGGATGGCGGCAGGTGGGCAGCTGGGGGTCAGTGCTGATATACATATGGTACTTGAATAACTAGTTATAAAAAGATGTTTAAGAATAACATTTCAAATTAAACTTTGGAAAATTAGTAAAATTGCAAATACTAACATTTTAAATACTTGAACTCTTAATGCTTTATTGTATCTTTATCTACTATTAAAGGGTTTCAGGGTCCCTTCAAAACCTGTTTTTACCTTAATCAAAAACATTTTAAATACTTGAATACTATTACTAAAAGACTAAAAGTAAATAAAATATTAAAATTTGACAATTGAAATTGTCAAATTTGAGATTTCTATTATATGAATATCGAAAAATGACATGTCACATCATAATATCATATCATAAAGATGATTACAATGAGTAGCATGATACATTGATATCAAAATAAGTACAAAATGCAAAAATGAAAAATCATAATATCATATCATAAAGATGAAGTTGCAAAACATCAAATGGCATATGTGAGCAAACAAATGAAGAATGAGAGTGTTTTCTTTAGCTTAGAGGCTTTTAGAAGGGTCCCACAAGCCTTTAGGCTTCATCATAAGGCTCACATTCCTATAAAAGTAAAAGAATTTTTTTTTTAAATTGCTTTTTTCGCACATTCCAGCGCAGGGACTTTTGGGCGTCTCTGAGACGTTTGATAGAATTGAAAGACAAGATGTTAAAAAAGAAAACTGGAGTAACAATAGTCTTGAACATTCTTTGCATGAAAACCCATTGGAAGCTGGAGGCTGTGGATGAAAACCCATTGGTTTCTTGGAGGCAATTTCACTCGGGAATTGCATTTGGATCTCAAGGATTTGCAGATAATTAGTTTTCCTCTGTGTTGTGTTGTTGGAGGTTACAGGAGAAGTTGTTTGCAAAGTTGCTGGTGAAGTTGTGTGAAGGAGTTTCCAATGTTTTGTGTGGCTTTTTGGATTGTTGTTGGTTGCTATAGAAGTTTGGTTTGCTATTGTTTTTGGGTCATTTTGATCAGCCCCAAAAGTTGAGAGATTCATCTTTCAGTTTGGAGCAGATCGATGTCAGCAGTGTTGTGTGAGTTGTAGTTTTCCAATGGTTGTTTGTTCTAATAATCTCCAAATTTTGTTGCTGCTGTTTATACTGGAGTTTTTGCTGTTGTAACAGCATATTTTCATGTATTGATATCAGATTTCTTTTATAGAGGAGTTTCAAGGGTTTATGTGCAAAAACTAGTCAAATTAAGTGCATAGTTTGTGTAGAAATTTAAAAAAATTGTGGGTATTTCAAGAACTTCTTTGAAAGTAATTTAACTAAGTTACCAAATCGCTCGAAAATATGGCCAATTCTGGGTACGAAACATCTCAGAATCAGAGTCACCGCAGAATTCGTGCAGAAACGATTAGGGTCTGTTTTTGTCCCTATATTTTGTTGACTTCCCGACTTCTGAAATCCTTAAATAGAATTTTTTTAACTCTCAAAAAGAAATAAAAAAGCCTAAATGTAACCTTGGTTTGCATTATGAGTAAGAACCTGAATTTGTTTCAAACAAAAACTATGACAAGAATCAAAATAAGCAATGCCAAATAAGAATAATAGTGACACAGGGAAGGAGCGGGAGGAGCAATATATGGATTCTGACACGAATAAGAATATCAGGCACTCTTTCCTCGTCAACGGGCAGGAAGCACACCAGATTTATTAGTGTTTATTGTTAGCACAAGCTAGTGTTAGTGCAAACAAGCAGCATGTGCCATGGCATTCCACTATTACGGTCGCACTTTACGAGGTGGGCAGTTAACCAAGAGAGAACTTCGATTCCTTAGGCACTTTGATGGAGCTAACCCCTATGGCTAATAATAAATATTATAAATAGTTTTATAATTTAAACTATTACAAACTACATTAGTATATATTAATAATTATATAATAAAATTATAAATTAAAAATAATATAAAATTTATAAATTAAATAATTAAATATAAAATTATAAATTATAAATATTATAAAACTTTTCATGTATATATTTAGTTTTTAATATATACCTAATATATTTAATTTTAATATATATTTATGATTTTTATATGTTTTTTTTATTCAGACGCACCCAAACATACCCAGTCCCCCATTTTTTTCCATAACAACATACCATACCCATGTACCCAATTCTGATTTGGCAACTTAGTAATTTGATGAGAGCTTGGAAAATATTAGTTGCATCAGATTTGTTGTATGTTGCTGTATTTCAATAAAATTAGCAAAATATTTTATTTGGGGATATTACATGAACATACAATGAAGTTACAACATTTATTTTAAAAATACTTTAAAATGAAAAACAAATAACAATTCTATTTTCTTTGCAAAAATGTCAAGATTTTTTTTAATACTTTAATTTATTCTTCTTTGTAGTTATAATACAGTTTTTCTTTGTCATATTCTGAGGCTGCCAGTGAGCATTCATAGTTTTAACATATATACTACAAAATCACCTCAAAAACATTACTATGTTACCATTTTGTACCTGATAAAGTTGTGAATAGCAACTATCTTCGCATAGAACAATAAGGGTTTTGCCATTTAATGTTCAACTTTGCACTTACCAATTCACTTCCAAATTGCATATATAATAGTCCTATCAAAGGAGGATAAGCATATAGCTCTGTAATAAGGTAAAGCAAAAGCCAACAAAGGGATAAAAAAAATCACCAATATAAATGAAAATAAAACTGCTCAAACAAGGAAAGAGAGATTGTACCTCATCAGCATTTGTATCTATCTGATCCTGATTACTATGGCCCCCTTCCCCCAAATGTTTCAGAAGCTTCCTATACTTCTTCACATTCTTTGCATTTTTGTAGTACTCTCTTTGCTTCTCTGTAAATTTTCAGCACCAAACACAGAAACTTAATGCACTGCCATTTACCTCAGAGAAACATCAGAGCAAGTCAGGAGATTGAGACCAAAACATAAAAAATAAATTTTGAATTGTCATCTTATACCCTTATTACAACTACAAGCATGATGCAGAATGATGGTGACAAGAGAACAGAAGATTTTCTAAAGCTGAAATGCCGGTAATTCTTAAGATTAGTTTCAAAAGAACATGTAAGTTGTTCCTTGAAGTTAGATCATTGTCACTAGCTATAGGTATGCACTGTGATGTAAAAAATAAGCAAAGAAAGCATTCTTAATTAATGTTTAAAAAGTAACTTTTAAGGCAATAAGATATATGTATTATGCTATGTTGCCAGTCCAGCTTCATGTTTGGCAGTTCAGTATGGCTAGGTTTGGCCATATCCATATAAACATAATTTGTGCAAAATGTACAAAATTGAATACAGAATTGAGAACAGAACTGATAACTGATAATGCAATGTCACTTGTCAAATTATAAATGTTAACAATAGATTAAAATGGCTTATACTATAGTAGCATTACTCAAAATTGGGATTGACTTGGCAAACCAGAAGCATAACTAGAATGCAATTACTTGGAATTTAATTGGAAAAAATTCAGGAAAATAACACTACTTTTCCACCGAGCACAAGCTTACAACATTTTTTATTGTTTAATTTTCAAACCAGAGCAGGTGTCTGGGGCAGCAGTCCCCAGCAAGATCAAATGGCAGCAATTTTACCACTTTTGATCATGCTCCAAATTCTTTAAAAACTACAATTTTACAGTGGTTTATGTTTTGTTTTAAATTTATTTTTTTAATAATATGTTTTAACTTTTTTCTTTTAAATTCCCATGGATCCTCCATGGGTTACCCCAAGTTTGCCCAGGTAGTAGCCTCGGGCCTGGCATTCAGCCCAGCTACATCTAACACACAAATGGATCAAATGATCAAGCTCAGAACCAGACCCTGTCCAGATCCAAGCCAGATCCAGATCACAATCAGAACTGGCCCAGTCTGATCCAGGATTGACAAAGAATCCAGTATCGTAGGATACATGTGCTTGTATTGTAAATTTATAAGTACTCTAAACGATATGGATCAAATTAAATTGTAAATCATATTGCCTACATGTTGTCAAAGATTTTGGCTGAAAATGGCTCCATTGTCCATTCTTGTTATGTTTTATTTACCCTTCTACATCTTACTACCAGCCACAGATCAACAATAAAGATGAAACATTGCAAATCATTGTTCTATATTATAAATTTTAGGATTTTTATTCACATATTGAAAAATATATAGAAGAGCCCCTGCAAAAGGGTCAGATACTCAATGTCAAATACAAAACAATTATGTAGTCCCAATCACCTATAGAATATGCCATGTTAAGCTTTAATATAGCCAGCAGTAGCAACACCAGACCTGCAGAGGAGGGATTTTAAGTAGCAAGAAGCATCAGTGCAAGGAGTATTTTAACCTGTGCTAGGAATTTGCTGCACCGACATTGCCAAAGGGAAGCTTTAATTGCTGCCCTCAAGCTAGCAGCTGGTAGCATCTCAAGGGCATTATTGTAAAGAGGGACTTGTCCTTGTTCATCAATGTCTTGCAGTGTGAAGAATGTTAATATTGGAGGATAATGGCCCTTCCAGAAAAAGGCAATTTTATTAAGGCGGAAAGTGACACTTAAAAATATCCTGTACGACTTACACAAAGCATCGTATTCATACTGTTCTGCTTAACAAGAGGTTTAAAAGTTAAGACAAAAATAATGTCAAGAAATGATCAAAATAGGTCAATGGAAGATGAGAGTACAATCAGTTTGGCATGCTCCTGCCATGAAGATGTGGCTCCCACAAAACCTACAGCAAATACCTTTCAAAACGAACAGTGATTTCCTTAATAAAGGAAAATATTAATAGCAGCAATCCCTTTATTAATATCCAGCGATCCCACAAGGGAATTCAATAATCAATAATCAGTAATGTTTGAGCCATCGATTGGGAAGAAAAGTCAATAACTAATAATTAATGGTGTTTGAGGCAGCAATTGGGAAGAAAATTAAATAACATTAAGTTGGAACAAAAAGACATAACTTTGGAAAGAAAATGTCTATTCCAAAGGATGCACCCTTTCATGAAGACATGAGGATATATAAGGGAGGTCAAATCATTTGCAAAAGGCATGGAAGGAGATCGAATAATATATGAATAATCTGCATTCAGGAAAAAGCAGCCATTTGATTTAATAAGTGATTGGTATGCCACATGATTGAGTATATTGTTTATTATATAATCTCTTATGTATCTTTAATCTAGTTACTATGGGAATTGCTAATCTATTTAGACTCTTATAAATTTATAATTATTGATTTAATCTATTTGTTTCCCTACAAGCAATCATGCATGGATTAGCAAGGAAACACGATTGGGAGAGGCACCAAACCGGTTCCCACAAGGTATGTAGGCCACCCCATGTTGGATGGACAAGAGTTCCCAGCACTTGTAGGCCAAGGGGGGTGATCCCACAATACTGGTCTACAATTTTTGGCCAAACTGGACATTGAACTGAATTTTTTTAACTAAATTTTCACTTTCAGAAACCTATAGCGGCCAAACCGTGAGGAATTTGAAGATGATGCAAACTAGTGATTTGTGACATTTTGTCTGTAGATTCTAAATATATTTTTTTCAAAAATTTTGGAATCAGATTGCACCTTTTTTTTCTATCTCTTTTGAAAACTAGTTTTTAACAATAAACACCATTTTTAAAGAGTGACGTTATTGGCAAACACATAACTTTTTTTCTATGAAGGATAAAATTCTATTTTTTTCGAATTTAGATTTGTAACTATGATATCTAATGCATGGAATTGGTTTCATAGCATTTCATTGAATTTTTTTTCTTAATTAGGTTTCAAAATCAAATAAGTTATAATTTAGACATGATTTACTAGCTAAAACATAACTTTTTTTGTATGTTTCGAAATTCAATTTTTTTGTTTTTGTTTGATCAAGGACATCAATATCTAGTGCATAGATATTTTTCAAAAAAAAAAATTGATAATCTGCTATCTTTCCACATGTGAAGAATAAAGAGCTTGATTTTCAATGAAAAACCTACATTCACAAAAAATAAAAAAATAAATATAATAATCAAATTAAATTTATTTAAAATTATACTTTTTGGGAAGCTTATAATAAGGACTACATACTTACAAAAAATAAATTTTAAATGAATTCATTTGATCCCCCAAAAGGTAAATCAAAAGTGGTTTTTGATCAGCATTTTGATAGGTGTAAAGGAGACTCTATTATAGGTATGGTTTAAAACTAGCAAGGTTCTATCTAAGGGGGTTTGATCTAAGGTGGTTTTATCAAACCCTCTTTAATTGGAATCCTTTAAATAGAACTTTTCAATGCTTAAATCATTATATTTTCTAAAAATATGTGATTTCAGCAAAAATCAGAATCTCCCAAAAAGTGGAAACCACTATTGTGGGATCACCCAAGGGTGTTATACCATGCTCTTGGGCTTAATTGTGATGAACAGTCTCTGGGCGACCTATCGTGCTTTCATCTCCAATCCCTACTATGGTTGGTTATTGGAAATGAAACTATAGATTAGATCCAATTAGGTGATGTTATTTATCTTAATTGTTCATTTACTCTTAAGTTCAATAACTTTTATATGATTTAATTTTAGAATACTATTTGTAAAACAAATTATATTGTTGGAATTGTTACTTTGGGGCAAAATCAGGCATACCCCAATCAGAGGACATTACACAGTTACAATGGTAAAATACTGGAGTAAAAGAATGGTAGGTAAATAACCATGGTTGTACAGACATAGACTTGGATATGGTTATTTTTCAAAGTCCTTTATGAATATGGCTGAATATATATATATATATATATATATATATATATACACACACAGTTGTACCCAAATATATATATATAGCTATACCCAAATGCACCGTACCGAAGAAAAAAAAAATCGTCGTACCGACATACCCGTATTTCGTACACTTGCTCGTGCCCATTCCCAAACCAGCAACTTAGTTATAATATTATCTTGCTAATATTTATTTTTATATTTTTAATATGTATTTGTTATTTATTTATTTGCATTTCAATGCTTTATATCTTAGTGTTACAATTTTGGGGGCATGACGCATTCACTAGAATTGCACAAGGAAATTCAATCTAGAGAGCATGGGCTACATTCCTTAGAGCTTGCAGTGCATGTAAACGACACCATACAATATATTTGATAGAAGATTAAATCAAAAACACAACTGAACTCAACAAAAATTTCCCTTCCTCCCATTGTGTGCCCTAATGATTGTAGCTTTGCTGAAGTCGCATGCCCTAACAACTATAACTTTGCAAATCATGTGCTCTAATGATTGTAAGTCAATAGGCTCTTATTATTTTATCTTTGATAGTCATCTTTTTTGAGAATGTGGAGAACATTAGGCATCCCCAAGACGTTTAGGAATTCCCAAATAGAGTGTTCCCCTTACAAAGAGGACATCCTCATTTCAAAAAAAAACGATGCAGCAAAGGGACGTTCTATCCCCAGCCTTGAGACATTCCAATCTTCAAGAGACAATTGAAAAACCAAGGGGGCACATCCCCAAGGACAAATGGCTTAATAACCAACATTTACAAAGAATACAAAAGTTGCTACAAGCACATGCATTGTCACAAAATGGACACAAACTTTACATCAAAATGATGTGGTATTTTACGATTTCAATCATGTTATAGGGTTGAGAAATGTTTTTTTTAATGCAACTTTAATTGTTTATTAACGATTTTTTTTATGCATATTTTACAAGAACAACACAAGGCCCAAAGGCTTGAGTGCACTAATAGGCAATGATAAGAAGCTAATATTTCAAATCACCATGAAAGAATGCTTATGAGGACTGAAATTTCCACTTAAAACTATCATGGTGGCTTTTGATGGCTTTTTATTTTTCACAAAAAACAAGCTATGAATTCATAATATATTTTCCACTTACAATTATCCTACCATAATTAGTGGCTTTTGATGGTTTTTTTATTATTCACAAAAAAACAAGTTGTAGAGTCACTATACATCACATAAAATTATTCAATGACAAAATAACTTTTCAATCAGAAGAATGAAAATGTTATAAAACATCTACACTAGACTACCCTTTATTGGAACCCCCTTAACATCTATTATGCATGTACAGATAACAGACCTAAATCCTATAAGCAAATCAAATGTGTTATACAGTTATACTTGATTAAAGAGGATGGAAGCTTATTTAAATAAGAGAAATTATACCTATAGAATGAAGGTCCGACACTAAGGTGAAGAAAATGAATACTAATACTTTTCCTAACGTGAGTTGTTACTTCTAAAACTAATTTGCCCAAACTGATTATCAAAAAAGTCAGACCTATAGTATCATCATGCAATGGACAACCTTTTTTTAAACTCCCAGGCCGTCATATGAATATAATCTCAAAATAAATGCATCTACCAAACTGTTTTGAGTCTCAGCTTAGCTAGCATGACCTCCTGCGCAAACAAGACTTTCTTTAACAACAAGTGTACATTTTCAATTTGTGTTGTATAAATTTATGTATCCTTTAAATTTCTACCTCCTAACCAAACTCGACAAAATGCAGTCTTGTCAATATGCCTTAAAGGTAAGCCTAACTTTTAGGTCACTGCCAACAAAACTCATAGTAACGTACACCATACACACCATAAATATAACTGGAGATTAAAAAAACCAGCATAAACCCTAAACCTTGACCAACAGACTACCAACAGCCGCTCTCTAGTTTCTACCAGTGGGATTACACTAATTTAATTTTTAATAAAGCTCACACTCTTCTTTAAATTGTGTACCCTAAAACTCACATTAAGCGATCTATAAACGATTTTTCTATTTTCTTGGGAAAATTTTGTAATTAATGTAGCTAATCTTACTCTCGAGCGCAGAATATTACAAGTCACAGTTTTTTTCACTATAGAAAACAAGGAATACAGAAATTAGGGCACGTACTCAATTCAGCTGGATTGTAGGCCGTCTTGGATTTGGCATTGGCAAAGGCAGACAAGGATAGACCCTTTCCACCCAGATGTTTGTGTTTCTGATATTGCTTAAAGTCCTTTGCTTTCGGCCCAAGATGAGCATGTCCTTTCTGTGTTTGCCCTCCATCAAAAAATCCGCTGCCCTTCATTTCCAAATTGAAAATCGAAATTGAGTTTAAGAAATGAAATGTGCAGAAGTGAGTTGCTGCTGAGGCTTTGGCAGAAGTTGCAAAACCTAGAGACTGATGTTCAAAAATCGGAGGTTGGTCACACAATATGCCGACTTAATCCTTTCTACTAATTGTCGCGGTGAAAAATGCATCCCCACTTTTTCTCATTTGTTTTGTATTTGTTTCCAATTTTTTTTATATAATAATTTACGAGGGTTTAACTGTATTTCTATGTAAGAAATCATTTCTAGTCTGTTTTTTTATTTATCTTAATATGAATTTCGGTGTTCGAGTGATTTAAAACTAGTTCAAATCTGCATGTGTGGTTTTTGAATTCCGATCTCTAAATTCATATTTAAGTATGGTCTAAACTAACTTAATTCGTCAATTTAATACAAAATATTCAAATATATTGTATAAAAAAGACAGTTTTAATTCATTTTCAATATACAATATCTATAGAGTACATCTACATTTCAAAAAACAGCATTTAAGGTGTATTGCATGATCATCTAAAATTATAAAGAGAGGAATAGGTATTTGTTTTTTTTTCTTGTGTCTTTGAATTTGTTCAAAATCATTAAATCAAATTTCATTAAGAAAAAAGGTAGCAAGCTAGTTGGCTTCCTATTCTAATATAGCAAGTTATAACAATGTTTTTAAGCACCAGCATTTTTAAATAGCAAAAGCGATTATATTTTTGAAGATCAAGAGCACAAAGTTGAAAGCCACAAATAGTTTAAAACCACGGGTATGCAAATCAAAATTGCAAGTGTGAGATTGAACCTAAACAAAGCATAAATTATTTATTAGTTTGTTGAAACTTCACAATTTCAAATATGATGGCAAAAAATCAAAAGAATTATTGTGTGTAAGTTATAGCAAAATATTTTCCATCAGTAAACAAAGTCGGGTACCAAGTAATCCTCTTTCTTAATTTTCATAACATATTTATGTAGTGTTTTGAGACTCAACAAATTAAGTTAGGGTAATTTGATTATTATTACTTATTGTATTTTTCCTTTGCCTATAAATATAAAATGATCTTTTTTATTTCTTTTCATTTTGATGAACGTGTTTGATCTTGCACACTAGTGTTGGTCCTTTAAGGCTTATTTTTCTAGTTTTATTTTTTTATTTGAGTTTTCTCATTTTTTTATTCTTACATCAAAGTAAACATTATTTTGGATCTTTACTACCTTCAATAGTGTTGTCTTTTGTTTGTATGTCAAAGTCTCATCATTTTCCATTAAGATTTTTTTTTGGAATGATACCTACCATGGTCATGATTCAAATTAGGGATGGTATATTTGAGAATTTGTATGCTAATATGTATTTTAAATTGGAAGAAGCATTTGATTATAGAATCATTGTTAAGTAAATGGATAACCTAAATATATAGCTTTAACTATATAGATGTTTTTTCAAATCTTGTAATTTATGTTTAACTACGTAGAGGCTTTCTTTGGATCTTACAAATTTGGGTGGCGATATTAATCCTTCCATTTGGTTGATGTTCTTGATTAATAAGCCATATAAGTTGGAAGTACTCAAGGGTATAGACAAAAGGATAAGCTCATAAAATCCTTTAAATGGTTTGTCTCCCCCTCCTTCCCAAGCCTCCTCTTCCATTTCTTATCCTATATTTTTCTCTCCTACCTATAGTATGACACAAGTTCATTATTTCACCAGGTCTCTCAAAAGTTAGCATCTTCTTATGCATATTTATCATGTTGCCTTTTTAGGTTTGTCTCTTGTAGCCAAAGGAGCTATAGCCCACAGCAACTAGATTGCCATCTCGCAGTAAAAGGATTGCATGCAGTTGCAAGGGAGAGTCTAGAATGTTAAAAATATGATAGTTCTAGGAAGTAATGAAGGTGATCATTTAACTGGTCAACCGTGAGTCACCAAATCACTGAATAAGATGGTATGAGGAAGAAGTCTACTTTGATTAGGAAAGTGACAACGTGAGAGTTTTCATGGAGCACATCTCTATCAAACTGTTAGGGCAAATTTTTAGTTTTACTTATCTTCTTTTGTCTTTTGCAATTATGGTTTTCAGTTACAAGATTGGTCATCTCCCTATTCTTGAGGGAGAGTGGACATATGCATTTAAATTTTGTTTTTAGTCCTTGTTTGAATAAAACTCCTCCTACACCTATATATTGGGATCAATGATTGAGGAGAAAATCTAGTTCATAATATATTTGCTAGTTCTAGTTTTTGTTTTACCAGACAATACTTCATTGTTGCTAGTTTTTCTTGTTAATTAAGTTGCAATGGATATGTACTTTTGAATGAAAAAATTGTTGAAGATTCTTGTCATATTGTAAGAAGTTTAGTTTCTATGTAATAAAGGAGTTTAGTTGTTGTCATGATTGGTTGATCTAGTAGTGTATATTTGATTTCTCTCATAGACACAACAACTTGAGCAAGGGGCACTTGAGGTACTGTCAACCCAACTTATTTTCTATTATTAGACAAGATGCTATATTGATGCATGTGTTTAAGATAAACTTTCAATTATATGCATGTAAATGATATCATGTATCATGAATTGCATTATGTAACATCATGTTGAGTCAGTCTCCGGAGAAGTTAAGAAAGTTAGAAGTCTAAAGTTAATGGTCAATGGTATAAATTAGTTGTAAAGTTTAGTCTTAGTAGTTATAGTACTAAGTAGTAGGTTCCCATAGCATAAGTAACAGTTTATGTCATTTCCTTTGTTTTTGCAAGTTAATGCTTTATTTCCTTTTTTGGACTTCACAATCAAATTTTTTACTTACATTTGGAAGTTACACCAAAATGAAAAATAAAAAGTCCCCCCCTTTACAAGCTTTGAATAAGCTCATAATATGTCTTGACTACCAAAAAAATAGTATTTAAAGACGAGCGATTAAAATGATCTCCCACTTACAAGCATTTGGCTACTAGCTTAATTAAATTGATAGTTTAGCAGATAATTTTAACATAAAATTGTGTTTCAAATGCTAAGAATAAAGTCAAAAGAAAATAAGAGGCTAATTATGCCCCGTGGAGGTCTGAACTGGAATTTTTGAAATGACTCATTCACCTAACAACGTGGTGGCAATGGTCAAGGAGGGAGTTGTACGTGACAATTATGAGGCAGATACAAGAATAGAAAGGAACAGATCTTTTATAGTCCACGATACTAGATGATCTATTTTTGGATCTACAAATGACTTAAAGTATATGTGTCTGCCTCATACTCCCAAGACTTCATCCAAATTCCTTGGGCCACTAAGCATTTCGAGGCGGGTATGAAGGTTGAGGCGGTTTCCCACGATCATGAGGTTTTGAGGGCCCATAGTGGTTGCATTGCAGGGCGCTCATAGGTGGAACCACATACAACTGCTTTCACAACTGTTAATGATAAACCACACTAAATATTGTGAGAGTTTTGGTATATCTAAGAGAATTAATGATGAGGGCAGAGGGCACCTTCACAAGCACCACTATTAAGAGGTACATGAGTATGCAAGAGCAACAACACACAACTACTTAGTGTGCATGGGCACTGAATATGGAGGCAACCTCAATAGATGTCAATTTCTTTATAACCATAGTCGGGTTGGGCTTAAACATCACACAATAAGCATTCAATGCTCAGGTGAGTGTTTAATGTGGGTCCCACTTTAACTCAGCTCTGATCAATAAACCTGTCTGTAGTATTAACAAGTTAGTGTTTGCCTCTTTGTTGTGTATCTCTTTGTCGTTACCATTTCCACCGGAAAAGAAAAATGTGTTCAACAAGCAATATTTGTAAAATTAACAAATGTGGCTTGTTTCTTCATCTAGGTTGGAAGTCAAGGGTTGTTGTGAGGCTAGGTTTGGGTGCTTTCTGTTTTGTTTTATTTAGCAAAGAACTTAGGGTAATTTATTTTCTATTTTTCTTGATTCATGTAAAAGCATCTGTGAAATATTTAATGTCCTCTGAAATGTTTTGACACATTTATGTAAAGTTGTTGACAATGTTCTTGTACATGATCTTGTATCTTATTATGTATGCAATGTCTTTGAAACTTGATCCATTTTTTTATCAAGGCAGGCTCGCCTTATTTTGAACATTTCTTTCCATGTAAATTTTTTTCTTTAACTTGATTGTTTTGCCTTGTTCTAGCTATTTTACTCTTAGTTAAGTGTAACTACGATTTGTTCCATCATTTACCCATGAAAAAAATATAATATTTCTATGCTTATGGAAGTAGAATGTCTCACACTCAAACTGTAACCCAAATATGTGCCTGATTTCCAAGATTTGATTGCAACAGAAGTAGTGTTTGCTATTTGTCACGATTAACAATGGACTTATTGCAGTTTAACTTCATTGTTGCTTGAATCCTGCCAGTAGGCTAATTTGAAAAATTAAAATTGTTTGTGGAAAACTTTGTGTGAACTAAATCCACCCTACTAGGTGTATATGATGTCTTTAAAGTCGATTTTGTCAACACTTTCAAATGTTTGTCAAGCAAAATTTGTGATATTTGGAAAATGTCTTCTTGTACAAATGTTTTTTGATATAAGAAACTTGATTTGTTGGTGAAAGACATTGGGGAATTGTTGCCCCAGTTAGATTTTTTACTCTTTCAGGTCTGAGGTTCGACTCTGTCAGCACTTTCAAATGTTTGTCCAACAAAATTCTTTACAGCAACTGCTAGTTATTAATTCGTCTGACACTAACACCTTTAGTCGGTCTTTGCCTATCGGCTAATCTGTTGCACAATTTATCAGATATTGTGCTACTACTAGTCTAGATCTTTTCTAGAGGCACAACTTTGTCTTGTGAGCTATGGATCTAATTTGATAAATTTCACTCTTTTTCTTTTGACTTTCTTCAAATCTTGCCCCTCTTTGATTATTAAGAATAGTTGGTGTTTAAAAAATACCTTGGATAAAATGTTAGATCACAAGGGTCTTGTTCTTGTAGGATGACCCACTTGAAAGTTCAATTAATTTATAGTCATTGAATGGATGGATGATAGCACTTTTTAGTCATGGAGATCCTTTAGAATGATGTAATGTGAAATTATATTCTTTTAAACTATTTCAAGTAAAGTTTTCCTAATGTTCTCTTTATCTTAAATTCAAATGATACATGAATTCACATTAGATTCTTTTGAATACAAGGAAATAGTAATAAATCACATGAAACTTGCATGGAGAGAACTAGTGACACTAATAAAATGGGCAAGAGAGAAAAAGTAAGAAATTATATATTATTTTAAGTAAAAATGAAAAAATTCAAACAAGAGATATATTGTTTCAAGTTTATATATATATAAAGTTTCAATTTTTAATAATATTAATTGTTACTTATTTCTCATTTGGTAAAATCATATCTAATTTTAAAATTTTATTTCTTTTTTTTTGTTTGGTTAATTATTTGATTGCTAAATAATAAGCAACATTTATATTTCTTTAAATAGAAGTTTTTTTTTTTCAAATATAATCATATTTAATTTTAAAATTTTAAAATTAACATTAGAAGAATTATAGATTAGTTTTAAATTTTGATATCTATTTACTCTTCTTTATTTTTAATCTAATTAAATATTTTTTTAGTCATATAAGGAAAATAGTCAATTGTAAAATAAAATTAAAAAATAATAAAACTAAATTCACAAAAGTGAAAAATAACTAGTATAGATATTCAAATATATTATCTAAAAGATTTCCAAAAATAGAGTCTTTAGTTATTTTATTTATTAAGAGTTATTCTATTTAGTTTAGAATTATTTTATTTTATATTTATTTTTATTTTTATGTAAAAAAAATAAAAATTATTTAATAATTATTTTATTTAAATTGCTATTTTTATCTATATAAGAAATTTTATTTTATATGCTTAAAATTATTTTAGTTTATTTATTTAATAATTATTATTTTTATTTCAAATTGTCGAATCAATCAATATATTTTATTTAATTATAAATTCTAAACATAATTAACATTTAAACTTAACATTTTTTATTGATTCTTAAATTAACTATTGTCATATTACTCTCCATTTTAATATTGAACTACTTTTTAGAAATAAATAATCCTAAATGTAAAGTATTTGAATTATTGCGGCAGAGTATTGAGAAGTTGTGCAACACCCAGTTCAGGTGCCTTGTATGTGCTTCCACATTTTGCTTTTTTGTAAACAGTGGAAATGGTAATGGCAAAGAGACATACAACAAAGAGGCAAATGCTAACTTCAAAGGTTAATGCTACAGACAAATTTATATCAGAATTGAGTTAAAGTGGGGCCCACGTTAAACAATCATCTAAGCTATTAGATTTCCACAATTCATAAGAATATGTAGTTATTTCCAGATTTGATTATGTGTAAGCTTATGAATCAATGTTTCAGATCACACTCTGTGATCCATCATCAGGATAGAGAGCTCTGTTGAGAAAATGTATCTCAACTTCCAGCTCGAAGCCCCAACTTTCATGACTTGGCATTAAATTGTTTCATTTCTGCATTTACCGCTTTACCGCACGCGGTCTCCTTCCTCATCGCGGTGGCCACGGTATCGGTCTGTGCGACTGGCCTGGCAATTATCGCCATACCGCGGCCAGTCAAATGACTGACTGCAGTAAGACCACCAACGGCCTGGCTGGCGGTTACCGCCATACCATGGCCAGTCAAATGACTGACCACGGTGGCTGCGGTAAGACCACCAATGGCCTGGCTAGTGGTTACCACCCCACCGCGGCCAGTCAAATGACTGACCACGATGGTCGTGGTAAGACCACCACGGTCTACCAATTCGTTCACCGCCATACCATGGTGTGTCTTGGAGTCGGCTGCGGTAGTGCAGTAGGAAGGGTTGTTTGGGCTTGGTGAAGTCGGGGTGAGCTCGATCGAGCTCACCGCCATACCGCAAGACGAACTCGGCAGGGCTGCGGTAGCGCGGTAGGGTGAAGGGTCGAGCTCGGTAAGGACCTTGGAGAGAACACTATAAGATTTAGAATTGTATGTTAGAGATAACATTGTAACAGTGAGATAATTCTGAGAGTGCTGATGTGAGTTGATCAAAGAAGACTATAATATTGTGGTGGGTTTATTACTTGGAAAGGTTTTTCCACGTATATCTTGTGTCAACTGTGAATGTTCAACTGTGTGTTCTCTATTTTACATGTTGTATTCATCTCAAGTAGTTTTAGATGCTATTGAAACCTGTTTATGCTCTTCTCCTCTATTGTATTAGTGTTAAGGGAATGTATTCCGCACTATTGGATCTCTAGATCCTGCCATGTTTTTCCCTTCAAGTGGTATCAGAGCCTAGCTAGTTGTGTTATCCTTATAGGAAAGATTAGTTTTTGTGCTAATACTGTTTCAGTGGAAGTCTTGCTTTGTTAAAACTTGTTTATGTTTGAGATGGTGAGTACATCAGGTAGAGTAGATATTGAGAAGTTTAATGGCAGTAAGTTTGAGTTATGGAAACTCAAGATAGAAGACTTGCTTGTGGATAGAGACCTCTAGATTGCAGTGTCTGGAACTAAGCCACAAAGTACGATGCAAGAAGCTTGGGATCTTGCTGATAGAAAAGCAAGAGGTTTGATAAGACTGAGTCTAGCCGATTATGTACTCCTGAACGTCCATGAGGAGCAGTCTGCAGCTTCATTATGGAAAAAGCTTGGTGATATTTATCAGGGAAAGTCTCTGGTAAATAAGTTATTCCTGAGGAAGAAGTTGTAGTCCTTGAAGATGGAAGAAGGTGCATCTGTTGCAGACCATCTGAACTCGTTTAGCATGAGTGTTACTCAGTTAGCATTTGTAGGTGTAAAGATAGAGGAGGAGGATCGTTGCATGCTCTTGTTGTGTTCGTTACCTGACAGTTGGGATCATCTTGTGATGGCCATTGGAAGCACTACCGTTGCTTTCAAGATGGAAGACATTTTTGCCTCATTTCTATCTGAAGAGATGCGGAGGAAGTCTTCAGAGATGGCCAAAGAGGCTCTTACTGTTCGAGGTAGACCAAAGGAGAAAGGCAAGAAGAAGGACAAGAAGTCGAAATCCAAATATGCGGGGAGATCAAAGTCTCCTAGTAAAAATTTCAAGGTGAGATGTTGGAACTGTGGGCAACCTGGACATGTCAGGAAGGACTGCAAGGAGAAGAAGAAGAAGAATGCTTCTGACAATGAATCTTCTCAAAGTGATGCAGACGCCTTCATTGCAATAGCCTTGACAACTCAGGCATCAGATGATGTCTGGTTGGTTGACTCAGGTGCATCTTTTCACATGACGTCCAATAGATAATGGTTCTCCAAATACGAGAAGTATGACGGTGGAAAGGTATACTTGGCAAGTGATTCAACGCTGGAGATAGTTGGCAGAGGAAGAGTCAGAATTCAGTTTCCTAATGGGAGAGTCAAGGGTATTGGTGGTGTACTTCACATACTAGGTCTGGCTTGAAATCTTCTTTCTGTCAGTAAGTTAAATGATGTTGGTGTAGAAGCTTCCTTTTCAAGTAAGGGATGTAAAATGGCTAGAGGTGCAATGGTGTTGGCTAAGGGTGTTTGTATTGGCACTCTGTACAAGCTAGATGCATGACCTATTTTTTGTACAATGCCTCTGTAAAGTCATGTAATGTTGCACCTGTAGAGAAAGATGAAGACACTTCTCTGGCTACAAATGTTATGGAGGTAAAACTCCCAGCTGAGAAGACTATGCTATGGAATCATAGACTTGGTCACATTGGTGAGAAAGGTTTAAAAATCTTGTAGAAGGGCTTGATGATTGTAACCTTGAGTTCGATTTTTGCGAACATTGTATCTATGGAAAACAACACCGTGTTTATTTTTATTCTAGTCCTCACAAATCTTTTGGTATACTAGATTATGTTCATTCTGATGTGTTTGGTCCAGTTAATGTTCCTTCGTTATCAAAGTCTAGATATTATGTTTATTTTATTGATGATTGTTCAAGAAGGGCATTTGTATACTTTATTAAAAGTAAATCAGAAATGTTCAGTTAGTTTAAAGAATTTAAATCTTTGGTAGAAAATCAGACTAGAAGGAAAATCAAATGTTTGAGGACAGACAATGGCAGTGAATTTTGTTCTACAGATGTTGAAAGGTATTGCACTGATCGTGGAATTAAAAGGCATAAGACAACACCTTACACTCCATAGCAAAATGGAGTTGCTGAAAGGTTGAACATGACGTTGATGGAAAAAACAAGGAGTATGCTAAGTGGTGCTGGTCTGGAGCAGAAGTTATGGGTGAAGGTTGTGGCTACAACATGTTATCTAATAAATAGATCTCCTTGCTCTGCTCTTGTTGACAAGACACCTTTGGAAGCATGGTCTGGTAAGAAGCCCTCTCTGAGGCATGTCCGTGTGTTTGGTTGTGAGGCATATGTTTATGTGCCAAATGAGAAGAGATCTAAATTGGATAACAAGGTTGTCAAATGCATTCTCATCAGCTATGGAGTTGGTGTGAAAGGATACAATCTTTGGAACCCTATTATTGAGAAGGTTTTGTACAACAGAAGCGTGATATTTCATGAGCTAAAACCTTCAGTAAGTGATCAGCAGCTTGGGACAGATCAGAGTGACAAGAAGAAGGATGCAGTTGAGATTCCCAAACTCTAGAAAGGGAAGAGTTGCATGGTGTACCTGAAACTAAGGAGAGCTCAAGAAGCTCTAGAATTTTTGATGATGAAAAACAACCTCAACCTGTAAGAAGGTCTACACGAGAAAAAAGGCAACCTAAAAGGTATGGTTTCTCTATGTTAGATTCGAACTGTGCTTATGCTTTAATTACCTGCACTAATGAACCTAGGACTGTTAAAGAGGCAATCAGCATGGTCGATTCAAATTCTTGGTTGGATGTCATGAATGAAGAAATGGATTCTTTGAAAAAGAATGAAACCTAGAATTTAGTACCACTGCCTAAAGGGTGAAAGCCTGTTGGCTGTAAGTGGATATTCAAAAAGAAGACAGGTCTTCATGGCAGTGTTGAGAAGTATAAGGCTAGGTTGGTTGCAAAGGGTTTTTCTCAAATTGAGGGAATTGATTATGGAGAGATTTTTTCCCCTATAGCAAAGCTGACATCCATCAGATTTATGTTATCATTGGCAATTGTGTATGATTTTGAAATTGAGCAGATGGATGTGAAGACAATGTTTCTCCATGGTGAGCTGGAAGAAGAAATCGACATGTCTCAGCCTGAGCATTTTGTTGAAAGAGGTAAACAAAATCTAGTTTGCAAATTAAATAAATCTCTCTATGGTTTAAAACAATCTCCTAGAATGTGGTACCAGAAATTTGACACGTTTGTGTTGTCAATTGGATTTATGAGATCAAAATTTGATCATTGCATTTATTATAAATCTGAGAATGATCGTGTGCTTGTTATTACCCTGTATGTGGATGATATGTTATTTATTGGAAATAGCAAGACTATGATTTATGATCTTAAATCTCAGTTGTCTGCAAAGTTCGAAATGAAAGATCTTGGTGCAACAAGGTACATTCTTGGAATGGAGATTACCAGGGACATAACAAGTAGAAAGCTTTGGGTCAGTCAAAGTAAGTATGTGAAGACAATTCTAGAGAGGTTTAGCATGGATGACTACAAGTAGCTTGGTGTTCCAATCATGCATGGAACTAAGCTATATGTTGAAGACTGTCCAAAGTCTGCTACTAAGATGGAGGACATGACCAGTGTTCCTTATGCAAGTGTTGTTGGCAATTTAATGTATGCTATGGTTTGTACAAGACCTAACATTGCCCAAGCAGTGGGAAACTAAGCCGATTTATGGCAAATTCGAGAAGATCACATTGGGATGTTGTGAAGAGAGTTTTCAGGTATTTGAAGGGGACTTCAGATTATGCACCGTGTTACCATGGTAGTATGGTTGCATCACAAAAATCTCTCAGCATCCAAGGTTATGTTGATTCAGATTGGGCAAGGGACATTGATAGTAGGCGATCCACCAACGGATACACTTTCATGCTTAATGGTGGAGCAATCAGTTGGATGAGCAAACGACAGGTTGTAGTTGCTTTATCCATGACAGAGGCAGAGTATATGGCTGTAACTCATGCCTGCAAGGAAGCGGTTTGGTTAAACCATTTGTGTTCAGACATTGAATTTAATGCAAGGCAGATCACTATTTTTTGTGACAGCCAGAGTGCCATTTGTCTGGTAAAGAATCTGACCTTTCATGCCAGGACCAAGCACATTGATGTGCAATATCATTTCATAAAGGATATGGTTGAAGATGGCAAGGTCAGTTTGGAAAAGGTGGACACCTTGAAGAATGTTGCAGATGCTTTGACAAAGCTGGTTAGCACAGACAACTTCAGATGGTGTGCAGAATCAATGGGCCTTGGGGCCTATGACAGATAGTAACTTTTCAAAGCCGTGGGGGAAGCTGGAAGTGTTCGCCAAGTGGGAGCTTGTTGAGAAAATGTGTCTCAACTTCCAGCTCGAAGCCCCAACTTTCATGAATTGGTGTTAAATTGTTTCATTTCTACCTTTACCACTTTACCACGCACGGTCTCCTTCCTCACCGCGATGGTCGCAGTATCGACCAGTGCGACTGGCCTGGCAGTTACCGCCATACTGCAACCAATCAAATGACTGACCGCGATGGTTGCGGTAAGACCGCGAGTGGCTTGGCTGGTAGTTACCGCCATATCGCGACCAGTCAAATGACTGATCGTGGTGGCTGCAGTAATACCACCACCGGCCTGGCTAGTGGTTACCACCATACCGTGACCAGTCAAATGATTGATCCCAGTGGCTGCGGTAAGACCACCAGCGGCCTAGCTGGTGGTTACCGCCCACTATGGTCAATCAAATGACTGACCACGGTAAGACCGCCATGGTCTACCAGGTCGTTCACTGCCATATCGTGGTGTGTCTTGGAGCCGACTGCGGTAGCACGATAGGAAGGGTTGTCTGGGCTTGGTGAAGTCGGGGTGAGCTCACCACCATACCGCAAGATGAACTTGGCAGGGTTGCAGTAGCACGGTAGGGTGAAGGGTCGAGCTCGGTAAGGACCTTGGAGAGAACCACTGTAAGATTTAGAACTGTATGTTAGAGATAACATTGTAACAGTGAGATAATTATGAGAGTGTTGTTGTGTGCTGATCAGGAAGACTGTAATATTGTATGTAACTCTTTTGTTACTGTAATACAAAACAGTCTTGAATTTGTGTGGTGGGTTTTTTACCTGGAAAGGTTTTCCCATGTATATCTTGTGTCAACTATGAATGCTCAACTGTGTGCTCTCTATTTTACATGTTGTATTCATATCAAGTAGTTTTAGATGCTATTGAAACCTGTTTATGCTCTTCTCCTCTGTTGTATTAGTGTTAAGGTAATGTATTCCGCACTATTGGATCTCTAGATCCTGCCATATTTTTCCCTTCAAGCTCAAGGATATGAACAAAAGCTTACACACAATCAAATCCAGAAATAACTACTGATAGTCACCTAAGCATTGACTGCTTAATGTGTGATGTTTACGCCCAGCCCAATAGTCACAACAAATTTCCAATCTCATTTTCCTTCAAGTCGAGCAAGGTTATGGCAGATATAATGTAAATGTTTATGCATGAATTCGAGCCTTTTTCCAACCATGAACTGAATCCCTCATATAAGCTTGGAATGTACTGGTGATATGGGCATGACTTGTGAGAAGGAGGTCGGTGAAGATTCTGCAATGTGGGAGATCGCCCAACAATATTACAGTGACTAGTTCTCCTTGCCACGATTTTGTTAGGAATTGCAGGTAGGAATGAGGATTTCAAATTATCAATTATATGTAGATTTAATTAAACAAATGAAAGAGAGGATTTCTACGCACTTAGGAGGAAGAAACCTTTATATGCATGGACACCCTTAAAAAATTAGTGCATTTGCCAAGATCAAGGCAAACAATTTTGAAAAATTTGTAGTTTTGTTGCGTGCCCATCAATTTCCTCTATTGTTCATGTTACCAAATTTAGGTTAACTAAATAACTAGATTGAGGACTAAAAAAATTGAATAATAAAGGTTGTGATCTATGCATAGCCTATTAAATAAATTTTCTTAATAATCTATTTTATAATAAAATTTCACAATAAATAAATAATAAAAACTATTCATTAACTGTTTTCGATTGTGGTATATATATATATATATTAATTTTTTTAACATTTTAAATTTATAATATGTTTTATATAAATATATATTAAATATTTACTAAAAATATATAATCATATATAGATCTATAAAAAATATTTTCTTTCTCATATCAACATTTTTATTTTTGAATGTATTTGAATTTAACATTGAGAAAAGTGGAGGTTGAATATTTGAATCATGATTTTATTTTATGGTTTTTGCTTTGCTAAGGTTTTAATTTTTTTGAATAAGTTGGCCTCTCTTGTGTCATATTGTTCTATAGGCACAATATTTTTCTTGTCTACATTTATTGTGGATTTTTTTAGGTTTTTTCTTTTATATGACCTCAGTTGGCTTCAAATCAACAATTCATGTTGGTGGCTATGCAAAATGGCTCCCCAAACAAGTGACCCAATAAATTTGTATCGAAGGTATTCCACAAGGTATTTTCGTTGAAACCCTTGCAAATGTGGTTCTTCCCATCCTTGAATTTGATAGTGCATGTCAATGGTTAGATTTTTTTTTTTTATAGGTTTCTTTGTGGGGTGATCTCCCCCTGAAAGCATGCTAAGAGAATGGGTTAACAAAACTTGGGTCCCACATTGGGTCCAACACATTGATGTTGTTCAAAACCTCTCAAAGGGATTTTTTTTTGTTTTTTGAAATCAATCATGTTTAGGCTATCCTTAAACATGGTCCTTGGTTTGTTTGTTCTTCCTTGTTATTTTTTCAACCATGGACATGAGACTTCACAATCTTGAGTGACAAGAAACTTCATGTGCCTGTTTGGCTTGAATTTCTAGGTATCCCCTTGCCTTGACACTTTTTGCACCCTATTGCTTCATCTTTGGGGAAAGTTATTTGCATTGAACTTGATTGTTTCTATCAAGAACGACCTTAAAAATAGGTCTATGTTGAAATTGTTTTGTCTAAAGACTTAAAAGAGTCAATCCAAATTAAAATAGACAATATCCATCATACCCAAAGGGTTCTTTACCTTAATTTTCCCAATACATTATTTTGGTGCCAATCTTTTGAGCATGAAATTAAGGATTTTCCTTTGGCCACCCCACAAGTGAAGTCTCCTCCTTGGGTAGTTGAGGCCTCTCGGCCTTAAGAGGGAACCAAAAAACCTAAAGAATAATGGACTATGGTTCTACATTCCAAAAAAGTAAAAATACCAATTCTATTGGGGCCCAAGATAAAAAAGCAAGATTATTCGACTTCTAAAGAGTAGCTAGTTGGTGTTTCAAACCCTTATGAGAAGGGGAAAAAATTTCTTGAGACAACCAGTGATTTTCCATCTAGAATGAGATTTTCTCAAACACCATAGCCAACATTGGTGCTTTCTTTGCAACCAAAATTAATGCCTTCTTTGTAACCAACATCGATGCCTTTTTCATTATCGGATATGCCACTTCATTCTCCCTCATAATCTAAACACTTGTGATGATTGTGTAGCCCTCCTAGGCACCTAGAAGAAGGTGAATATGTTTTTGAGAAAAAAAAAATTCCTCACCCAACATTCAGTTGGGCTCTTTCTCTTTGAAGTTCTTGTATATTCGCTTCTCCACACTTGACAAGTCAAAAAACAATGATATGCTTGACTCCCATTCATGAGTTTTCTCTCTTGGAATATCCAAGGTATTAATGATGTCACAAGGAAGTATTATGTCTAGGATAATTGTTAGAAACATTCTAATCTAGAATTTTTGTGTTTTCAAGAAGTTAACATTTCCAGTTTCATGCTTTTGTGGCATGTTGTGTTATTTGGCCAACTACTATGATGTTTTAGACCAATCATGATGCTGGTTGTGAACAAGTTGTCACCTTTCTCTCTCCATGGTGGCATTCTTGTGTTGTTGATCATGGGTTTGATCTGACTTGTCATCTAATTTGGATCCTCATGAATATTGATAATCATTCCTTTGGGATCATTAATGTTTATGCTTCCACTAATGTTGTCGAGAGATCTCTTTTGTGGTGATGGATTGCAACTTAATGTTGGTTGTCACTTGGGTCTTGTGTAGAGACTTTAATATGGCAGAGATAACATATAAAAAGGATGGAACTTTGCCTTTTCATTGGACAACTAGTGAGAAAGAGGCATGTTTTTACATGCATATAATAAATTGGGTCTTTATGATCCTAACTTAGGCCTCTATCATATCCAAACCATTTGGCATGCATGAAGTAATTTTTGGGTTAGTTTTGGTAGAGTCTTTAAACATCTCAATCATGTGATAATCTTTGCACAATCTTTTTTTCCTTTGCTAAATGCTTCTCTCTCCTAGTGACATTACTAGATGCGACCTTATCTAACCACTTGTCCATCAAGTTTCACATTGAGTGGCAAGTGGGTCTTCCCTGGCCTTGCAAGTCTTAGTTTCTTTCAAACACTTCTTTGATGAGTATTAGCCCATGCTAGCCCATATTAGGAAGATCTGGAATCTTCAATTTCATTCTACTCAGCCAATTATGTGGTGGAACAAAGATATTCAATGCACATCTCACTTCCTCTGCATCAATAACATAAAGTAAGAGCAACATGTTCTTAAAGAGGTTTTAGATATTCTCCATACCTTCGTTAGACATCATGAGAAGGTTTTCACAACACAAAATCACTCTCATGAATGAGAGTGTGCCCTCTAGGAGTGCCTTTAGGTTGTTCCTTGTCGGCCTTCTTCAACTCAGAAAGCATTAAATAATTAACTGCTCCCCCTTTCCAATATTAAGAAGGCCATGAGAAAAAATTATGATGAAAAAGTCATTGGGTGTGATGGGTTTCCATGTGTATTCTATAATACTCTCTGGGATTGTGTTGGCAAGGATTTGCATAAAGTTTATCTAAAAGCTTTCCATTATAAGTCCCTAGGGAAGCTCATTACTAAAGGAAATATTAAATTCATTCCTAAAGTTCATGACCCTAAAGATATTTGTAACTGTAGGTCCATCACATTGCTCAATGTGTCTTACAAAATCATTTCCAAAGATTTAAAGTTTTTCATCTCCTTCCCCAAATTGTTCACGTCTTAAACAAACACATTTCATTAAGTCCCAATATATTTTAGATAATATTATTGTTGTTTGGAAAGGCATGGAATGGGCTCGACACTTTTTGAAGATTGACTTTGTTAAAGTGTATTCATACCACATTCTATGGCCTTTTATTCTTTCCATGCCTCATGCTCCAGGGTTTGGTCCCCACTTTATTTAACCTGTCAACATGCTCTTTGTCGATGCTTTTGCTTGCATTACCATGAATGGTCACTAATATCATATTTTCAGGCTCTTCTTCTCCATTCATCACTTTGTTTCCCTTTGACCCCCTGTCTCTATTTCCTTGCTATTGAATGCTTTGGGTATCTTCTAGTTCACTCGGTCTCCTATGGGCTAGTTAGGGGCATTGCCTTGCTGGATTCATCAATCTAACTTGTTAATGACCATTTTGTGGATGATTCTTTCCTTGCTCTCATTAAAGAGGAGAAAAAAATCAAGAAATCTCTCAAGTTTTTGGACATCTTCTATCAAGTGTTAGGCTCAACCATTCAATGGCACAATATTCAATGTTATTGACAATCCATTCTTTCTATGCCTCCATGGCTTCAAAATTTTGGTTGTAAATGGATTGGCCACATTGAAATATTTAGATTTCTAGGAATCCCCTTGGATTTTCAAGATTCTCAGGTGGCCTTATGGCATGGTGTTCTCTCTAGAATTAAAAGAATCTTGCCCACTGAATTAATAAGCCCCTTTCCTTAACAAAGAAATTTCAAGTGTGTTCCAAAATTTTGGTAGCCACTCATGTGTATTATCCTCCTATTGGACTCCATATAAGGCATCCCATACAAAGTTGGAGAAGATTCTTCAATATTTCCTCTGGGCTTCTATCGAGGACCACAAGGGATTTCATTGGGTTGCTTGGGATTTTTTTTGCCTCCCTTGTGAGTCTAGAGGGGTAGGGCTACTATCCACTCGATGACAAGGGTTGGCTCTATGTGTCAAGAGGATTATTCGAGTCCTCATTGGAAATGAAGCTTGGAAGATTTTGCTTCGACACTACATTTCCTCTAGCTATCCAAACCATCAACCTACCTAGAAGGGGATGTCTTTTCAAACCCCTCTCACCATGAAGGATGTCATTCACATCAAAGGAAATTTAGTGACTAAAAGAATTTTATATTCCTAGGAGGCTATTAAGCCTTGGCTTGTCTGGAATAGTTTTAGAGAGGACCTTTCTTTCAATTAACACAATCTTTGGCAGTCTCCTCTTTTTCAAGATCAAGGTCACCCTCTGGCTCGGTTTCCATGGGCGAGGGCTTTGAGATTTCATAAAAATGTATCTAATGCTTGTGGGATTTATCCTTCAAAAATTCTATGAGTTTTATATCTTGGGATGAGAATAAGGCTAATTTTCACCTTTCTCGCTAGCACCATGAGACTTTTACAACCATCATAGGAGCTATTCTTGTTGATATGGTTCATAAAATTGGAATTAACTCTTTCAAACCATGGTGAAAATATTGGAAGTGGGGTCCAAGAACCACCCTCTGCAACTACAAGCCATAACTTGGTTATCATTGGTTTTCTCTATATTTTTTCATGGTCCTTAGTTTAATCTTGAGATGGAATTTACAATCATTTATGTTGGTTTGGAAACAAAAATTTCTCAATATTTGGTCTACTATTTTGGATCCAAAATTATCCCATTTTTCTTGGTGTATTATTTTCCAATGATTTACAAGTGGGTCACAGATAATTCATATGAGAATTTGAGACCCTTGTTGCACATTTTATGAATATTTAGAGTATTTCAAACATCTTTTCTAGTTCTTTTCTCGAGCTCAACAACTCTAAAATTGGATTCATGACTTATTTTGGACCTTTTGACCATAACCTTTTTCCTAACATATGGTTCTTTTGGAGGACTGTCCTTGCATTCCCTATAAATTTGATTGGATTTGGTATGATTTCAAGGTGGAGATTCTCTTCAACATTTGAAAAGATAAAAATTTTGCTATTTTTTTCTCATTGTATGGTAGAAAAAATGTTTCTTTTTCTAAAGCTACTATTTGTTCTAATGTGTTGTTATAGATATAGTTGCAAGACAACATAATTTTCCTTGAGGTGGTTCAACTTCAATAATTACTTAATCATTCAGTAAATTCCCCTTGTGGTTAGAGTTCCTTTGTTTATGTTATCTTCTCATGATCACTTACCTTCTTGTGGACGTTGGCAAGGTAGGACTCTCTCAGCCCATGATAATCAAGTTGCAAGCATGTCCCTAGGTCTCTTACTCATTGAAGGGATTAGGGTCCTAAGAGTGGATCACAATATATTTGGCAACAATGAGAATCTCCTCCCCCTCAGGGATCTTCTCTTGTGTGGCCTTTTTAGGTGCTTTTGGGTAGCTTCTCATGGTGCTTCTAGGTGCCCTTCATTTGATAATTCTAAATGGTTTGATTCCAACAAATTTTCTCGACTAGAATTGGCTATTTCTCCACCTTGTGAAGAAGATAAAGACAAATATGATGAGGGGTGGGACCCCCCTGACGTATGGGGTAGGTTGAGTGATAGGGACCCATCATCTCCACCTTCATAACAACTCTTGCCACCTAGCGACCTTTTGTTTATGAATTATTTTGATCTAAGCTTTGCCCCATGTGGAATATAGGGTTGTGATTTCATATCCACCCACCCATTTTTGTGAATATGTGTACTTTTATTCTCTAATTAATAAAAATGCAGACACTTATTCATGAAAAAATTTGAGAAAATAAAAGAAAAAGTTCTCAAGTTTTCCCTTTTTTAAAATTTCTAGAATCTAAGGTTATTTTTCAACTTTTTTTTTTTATTTCAAGAGTAGATTTCATATCTATATTTTCTACAATAATGTCATTTTAGAAAAATTAAGGAGAATCTACTTGAAATTCAAAATTCAATCTTTGATTCCACGTCTTTGATCCTTTGAACTCTTGATAATCTTCCACTTCTTTCTTCAATATCTACTAATCTTTTATTTTTACCATCCCTTTATTTATAATTTTATTTTCTTATTTTTCAAAAAAATTATTTCAAGATTGAAAACATTATATTGGAGAATTATCTCCACTAATTACTCACTCTTGTTTGTAGAGAATAATTAAATTTTAAAATAATTTAAATAAAATCTCCACATGACTAATCAATCAAGGGAGTGGATTTAGGAGTTAACTAAAATAAATGAGGAGTTATCTTCCTCTTTTGTCTTCTTAAGTGGTTGAAAACATTGTAATTAAAATAAACTTATTTCTATGCAATTTGAGTTTTTATTTTAGTTAACAATTAAATTAAATTAGTTCAACTAATGTGTTCTTCTCATGCAAATTTGTCAATTAACTCCAATAAAAATAATTAAGTAAAGAATGGAAACTAGCAAATTTAACTAACTCAAAATCATAACTCACTTAATTAATCAAGCATTCTAGATTAATTCCCTCTAATTATCACTTAACTAATTATTAAATAAAATTTAGATAATATATTTTATTTTTATTTTTTGCAATGAAAATTAATTAATTTATTATTATATTTTGTTTTTTATCATGTCGTATTTATAATACATACCCTTAGCTTATAATTTATGATTTATTATTTTCCTAGTTAAATGAAAGTGTTTTAAATGTATCAAGGAAGGGGTTATGATAAAATACCCATGAGGCTATCAATGAAACCAACACCTTCAAGCATAGATTGGGAATCATGTAACCAAATTAGGTATGTTGATGAATTGTGCTTGGTGGGTAGGTAAGTCATTTGAATGAACAACAACCACATGAAATGAGGGTAGATCAAATGATGAATAATGTATTGAAAAGGGAGTGTGCACATATACAGATCAAGTGATGCAAGTGTCATCTACAAAAAAGATGTATGGTAACATGAAGGCTACCAAAATCATGCCACCATTACAAGAACATCACATAGGAGCTAATAAATCCATTGCAAATTTAAACATGGCCATGGTGGCACTTTTAAACACCATATAAGAAAATATGTGAGACCTCAATCACCATACCCTCACAAGAACAAAACAAACGACAAGGTGGCCATCATGAAAAGGAGAACATTGCAAGAAGGAAAGGCCACCATAAAGTGAACATGGATATCCACTACAACCACACCACATTGGATTATAACCACATTGCACAAATGGTAGACATACTACAACCACCATAGATAACTTGCTTGATGCCACATAAGTATACCACAATATAGGTACATAAATGTGTAGCACGCCTAAAGATAAACTCTACAACATAGAGGATAACAACCAAGCTAGTTGGCACAAGGATTTGAAAAAATACAAGAGGGAAAAATCCTAGCAAATGGGGTGACATTATGAAGAGTGGACATGGGGTACAAAAAAGTGCATGAGAAGCTATTATAAAATAGAAATTCCACTACTAGTTACAAACCACCATTACAAATATGAAATCCAACACAAGAATAGACATGGCCACTACCAAGCACTACGACCACCACAAAAATAACCAAGAATAAATTAATTGTCACCCCATCACAAGAAAATTATTAAGACAATGGGAGGCTAGTTCATGGCCAATATAATCCATTGCTAGAATATACTAATTCTAAAGGGAACAAAACCAAGAAAAGATGCATCACTAATGAATAATGGGCATATAGTGCCACATAGGAATACCATAAGGTAATATTGTAATAACATAGCATACTTGAATTCTCTAAACATAATCATTGCAACATCAAAGGAAATCAAATCCAACCCAACCCTTTCACTACCACAAAATACCATGAAGATAAAAAGAGATTTTTTTGATACAAGACCATTCTTCTAAGAACATATCTAGCCACTATGAACCTAGAGAAACCACTAAAAGTGGACCAAGACTATCACACAAAGGAAATTCTACCACAAGGAAGACAATAGAGACAAGTAGTTAGAGTAAATCACCTCAACAATGAAAAATAATATTATATGCACTTGAATTTCCAACAATAAGTGCAAAAAGGTGAAAATAGGCCACCACAAGTCAATAGGGGTTATCATAATACCATATGAATCATTGCAACACTACATAAGCAAGTATAGATAACAAAAAAACTCACCAAGAAACATCATAAATGAAGGATAATATATTTATAAAATTTATAGTAGATCAAGGAAAAAAAGGTAACCTATGGATGATACTTGAGTAAACATCAAGGTACCATGACAAATAGAACACAAAAATTAATCATAAACCACATGGAAGTAAGATTTTTTTTGTACGGTTTTAGTTGTTATTATTAATAAGAAGAATAAAGTTAACATTGAAGCTCATAATAGTTTTAGTGACTAAAATAATTTTTTTGGTTATCATCCATTTTGGTTCACTATTTTTGATTGCATATATAAACCAAACTTTTAAGGCTTGTTGGTATTGTGAAGCTTCTATGTTTGCTGTAAAGAAGTGTCATCGTTTATTGAAAACCTAACTATTTCCTTTGTCTTTTTCAGCGATTACCATCTCTTTTTGCTGCGATTTTCTTAGCCATCCACTTTTCTACACCAATGGTTGTTTGGGAGAGGTGTTTCTCCCTTTCTTTCCTCATTTTTCATGGGTTTTTTGGGCTAGGGCACCGAGGTGTGGCCTCTTTTTGTGTTTTGGTTGTAAGGGGTTTTCTTCTAGGTTATCTTGAAATTTTTGTTGCATCTCAATGAGACTTAAAGTTGAAGCCAGAATCATCGGTGGGGCACTTAACAAGGTTAATGATGGGGAACCCAACGGTGAAATTGAACTAGTAGAGTTTGACACTAAAAATGGAGAATTGGTTACCATGAGCCAACAAGTAGACAAGGAGACAAAAATGATTGTGCAATGGAGGAGCAAAACAATGAAGAAAAAGGTAAAACCTTAGAATTTTTGCTCTCAGATGATGTTATGAACTGCATTGTTGAATGCCAACATAAAATAGTGATTTTATTCTTTTTAAGAGGCATTCCTTTTGAATCTGACTTTTTCAAATGGACAAAGTTAAACTGGGAAAACAAAGGGTGGGAAATTGAAACAATGAGAGGGTCAGGAAAAGGTTACGTGTCTTGTTCGTTTAAATCTATTGATCATGCTCAAGTTGTGTTAAAATATGGGACATGGGTAATATGTGGTCAGATTTGCTATTTGTAAGCCTGGACTCTTGAGTTTCACCTTGAGGGACCCTCTAGATCTTGTTATCCTATGTGGGTGGAACTGCCCTTTTTGACCTTGGCTTTTAGACCTTTCCTTCAAGAAATTGTCTCACAACTTGGTAGGGTTATTTGGTGCAAGAATAATTTTGAAAAATTTGTGAGCCTTAGGGTACATCCAAGGGTATTTGTGGAAATGGATTTGAACCAACCATTGCCAAAAAAATATTAAACTCATTAGAACAGGGTTTGAAATGTATCAACCGATTGTTTATTTGAATAAACCTAATGCTTGTTTTTACTGCCATCAAGAAGGTCATTTGATCAGAGATTGCCCTACTAGAAGGAATGAATCAATACAAGCTTATGTTGAAATGCCACCTAGACAACAACAAAATAATAGCAAGTCACCTGTCCCTGCCATGCTTAAAGGTCCAACCAATGAAAAATTGCCCGACCCTCCTGTTGAAACTCAAAATCTTAATAAGGCTTTGATAAGAACTAGCATAGATCCTAAAGATGAGGAGATGCAGGATGGATGGAAAGTTGTGAGAAAGAGAAAATAACCTTCTAGTTCTGTTTCAAGTCAGAATGGTGATGCTACACACCATGGCTGCCATCTTTCACCCTCTCATCGTAGCTATAAACCTGGAAGTGAGGCTTCTAATTTCTCCCCTCCTCCTACAAGACAAAGATCTAGGTCCCCTCCTCCTATTACAAAATATTTGGGAAACTCCGATCTAGCGATTGCCCTAGTCAATCAATTTGAAGCTTTGTCACAAGAAGAGGATCTCTCTATCTCTTCTTTACCATGAATTACAAAATTATGTCATGGAATGTAAGAGGGTTGTCTCTCCCTCATTGTAAATATGGTTTAATGGATGTTATTGTGAAGTGGAAACTAGATATTGTCTTTTTTTTTCAGGAAGTTAAACTCAATGGTATCCATCTTGCTTCTTCTCTATATGACGTATGGAGAGAGGCTTCCTTTCTTTATACGTCACATAGAGATGGAAGGGGGGGTTGTAATTGGATTCGCTCCTTGGGTCTATAAGTTCATTATTGATAAAGGTGAGGACGCTTATCATAGTTGTGTGTGGGCCTTGACCTTTATCAATGAACAACCTATTGGCTTTTACTCGGTTTATGTTGCAAACTCTACTAAAGAGAGAACTGAATTGTGGGACTGGATGACTAATAACCTCCCTAATGTTGATTGGGTTATAGGCGGTGATTTAAATATGGTAGAACATCATAATGACCGCAGTTGGATCAACCATATCAAGTTGAATAAGGAAGAATTTGACAAGTGGTTGTTATGTCACAATACATTAGGTGTTGTTGATCCAATTCATAACAAAAGGGGTAGTCATGACAGCAATTAGTTCACCTGGTCTAATTGCAGATTTGGGGAGGATAGGAAATTGAGTAGATTGGTTTTACATCTCTCCAAATCTTTTTGGGTTCAAGACCCTTCAGGTTTGGTGGTTAGGGTTGATTATTCTACTACTCTTTTTGACCATTATCCTATCATCTGCTCTATATCTAGAGTTGATAATAGTAATGTGGACTCCGAGTTACCGTATAAGCTTAATGTTTCACATTTAAAAAATCCTTCCTGTGTGGAAGCATTGGTGGGTCTTTGGAATTCTTTCCCTAAACCCAACGAAGGGGAATCTTATAGACTATGGTGGCATAAGGCTATTTCTAAATGTGTTGAATTCTTACATGCTTTTGGCAAAATAATTGCTTGGAAATGGAAACAAAAACTAAAATTTCTTCAAGGAAAGCTAGAAAGCAACAAAAAATTACTTAATAACAATCCATTTAATCATAACTTACAGACTTCGATTGCTGCACTAAAAACTCAAATTCGTAAAATGGATAATTATAAGGGGCAAGGTGCTAAAATTAGAGCCCGATTACATTAGATTAAAGAAGGGAATAGAGGCTCTAAATATTTGTTTAAATACCTTAACTACAAGCACAAGAAATAATTTATTGGTGCTATTCAGGACGATGTTGGTTTGGTTCACACCAAATAATAAGAAATTAAAGGGTTATTTCATAAATATTATGAGGACTTGTTCAAAGAAGACTCTCATTGGTAGGATGTACAAACTATCTTGGAAGATATGCTTAAGGATATTATTCCTTGGAGGGTGGAATATGAATATAGCAAGAATATTGATCGTATTTTTTCCATTGAAGACTTAGAACATGTCTTTTCTATGCCTTCATATAAAAATCCTAGAGTTGATGGATTTCCAATGGAATTCTATCAAAAAATGTGGCCTCATATTAAAGATTACTTCTACCTGGTTTACCTAGAGGCTTTGGAGCATGGTTCTTTAGGGCCTAACATAAATAAAGGTTTAATTAAACTCCTTCCAAAAGGGAAAAATGAGGATACTATTTTAGGTTGACGATTAATTACCTTGTTGAATACTTCATATAAAATTATTGTCAAAGTTGTAGCAACGAGAATTAAACCAATTGTGAGGAGATAGATAGACCTGAACAAACCAAGTTTCTTGGTGGGAGGTTTATATTGGATAATCTTATCCTTGCTTGGGAAACTTTGGAATGGGCCAACAAGCTCTTCTGGTCAAGCTGGATTTTGATAAGGCATATGATAGAATGCGTTCGAGCTTTATAATTAAAATGTTGCAATAGTTGGGTTTTGGGCCTAAACTACGTGGACATGTGCAAATGTTGTTTAATGACGCCAATGCTCAATTGGTGATTAATAAAGACCTGATCCATACCTTTTCTTTACAATGTTCAATTAGATAAGGTTGTCCCTTATCTTCGTTCTTGTATGTGCTTATTGTTTATGCTCTAGATTATTTGTTGCAAAAATATAATCAATTGAACCTAATTAAGGGAATTTCCATCCCCCATAATGTTGTGGTGATTAAATCTCATTTTGTAGATGATAGCATGTTGTTTATCCAAAATTCTGAGACAAAGATCAACAATGTTATGGGAGTCCTTAATCTTTATTGTGAACTGTCTGGTTCAAAACTTTCCCACCATAAGACTGAATTTTTGATGGTACAATTTGGTTCACCTCCATGTTGGATTCCTAAAGAGTGGAAACAAATTAAACATGGGTAGATTACTAGGTATTTGGGCATCCCTTTTGGGATGGGTGTCTCAATTTCTAAAATGTGGAATTGGTATTTACAAAAACTAAAAAATAAATTGTGTACTTGGGGAAATAAATTTTTGTCATTCGCTGGCAAGATTCAAGTTGTGAATCAAATCTTTTTGGCTTCACATGTGTATTATTCTTCTTGTTGGATGCCATCAAAAAAGGTTATGAAGATCTTATTAAAATTATTCACAACTTTCTTTGGGTGAATTGGGGGGTAAAGCAGGTTTTAAATCTGCCTCTTGGCTTCATTGTATCCAACCCAAGGCTAAAGGTGGGTTGGGTTTTCTGGATCCAAGGACTCAAGGGATTTTCTTGGTAGAAAAATGGATTGTGAGATCAGTTAATGGTGATGCTCCATAGAAAATCTTGGTTTGTTTTCGGATTTCTCAAGCTACTGCCAAGGGTAAATGGCAAGCTGTCGGTTGGGAGGATAGAATTTTACAGGCATCTTTCTTCCACTTTAAAGATTCCTTTCCCTGACTTTCAATTTGGAAGGCATGGCAACAAGTTAGTAATTTTTTGGTTTGGAAAAGTTCCCTTCAACATGGGTTTAGCTTTGGCTGATCATCAATATGGCGGAATAAATGAGTGCAATATAATGGTCTTCCTCTTGATGTTGCCTTTCCAAGGCTAGCATACTACTTATTTAGGAAAGAAATTCAAAGATTCATGGACTTGTGGGATTTCAATGCTCGCAAGTGGGTCAATTGGCACTTTTTGCAAAATAATTTTGGTCTCAGTTGTAAATATAAGAGCTTTATTATATTTGTTAAGCTATTGGTTTCCTTTGAACAGGTGATGAAGATGTGTACACCTCTTCATTGTACTCCTTTCAAGGATTGGTGGTGGCTTTCCAAGTGTCAATTTGAGTTGTTTCCCTTTAAAAAGGTCTACCTAAATTTGCTTACATGCTTGTCTCTTAACCCCATATTGAATATGAAATGGAATTGCAAGTTACAAGAGAAAACAAGGAAAAAGTTGAGTGCTCAAATTTGGAAGTCTAAAACTAAAGCTAATGTTCCCAAATAAAAAAAATTGCTCAAAAAAAGGAGCCAAAATGACCGAGATATGGCCTTTTGAAGTTGGACTGCAAAATCAAAAAGTGCATTGGAAGGGGGTCCAAAATTTTCAAAAGACTGTTGAGGTCATCGTTGACGCGATGCTGACATCAGCAATTTACACGACTAAATTTGACGTCCCTCGACCTGTCAAAAAGGAATATTCCCCCCTATGAAGAATATTCTGTAGGACTATGCACTTAAACTTGACAGCCTCTAGCCCATCGCTGGTCAATCCACTTTGAGGAATCTGCAAGGAATATTCCTGATAGAATATTCTCAGAGAATATTCGGGGATGCCTGGTTCACCGGTTGGAATTTTTTTCGATCGGCAATTTTTTGAGTTCATCGGTGGTTTCACTGGGCCAGATTTCTTTTAATGACATTGATGGTATATTGAAGGTCGCGGGGCCTGCCGCTGAAGGTTGCCACTTGGCAACGTCCGGATGCCTGTGTACTCTTTTACAGAGTACGTCTGCGAACTTACAAAGTCTGCAGACTTTTGCTTTTAATTTTTAATTTATTTTTTATTTTGTTTTAAAATCAAATTATTTTTTAAAAAAAATTGACACATATATTTTTTTGAAATTTTTCTAAAAAGAATTCAACAATAAAATAATTTATTTTTGCAAAATCATACCCTTTGTAATTATGATGACCTGGGGGGCCGTACGACTCTTCGAGCAATTTTTTTTTGCCTCACCAGACAACTTGCTCCAAAATGGACGAATTGGCAGTCGATCTTAGGGTTTTTGGCCCTTCTGGACGCGATGGCAAGGTTGGATTTGACCCAAAATGCTCCAAAAATGCAGCTACCTTTTGGATTTGGCAACCACAATTCAGCTTCAAACCCTCATCCTCGTATGTCCAATTTGGATGAGAAAAGGAAAAATTGACTTTCTTGAACCTTTCGGATGCAATGGTGAGCTTCGATTTGCACCAGAAAGCTCTGATATAAACCTGCAATAAAGAGCCAAAAATGGAACCTCCCCAAATTTGGTATCTCTCCTCAGAAAAAGACTCTTCAATTACACCCAACCCGCTCTGATACCATGTTAGAATTGGCTATGGATGTCAAGATCTTTGGACCAAATGGAAAGCACAAGAAGAGAAAAAATAATGTGACAAGAATAAATTGTATTCTCATCAATATGATTCAATGATATGAGATTGATTTACAATGAGAGAGACCCCTTGGTTATATAGCCAAGGTGAGAACATAGAAGGGCATAAGATTATGACAAGTGTCGTAATATTATGACATGGGACAACTATGAAAAGCTATCACTCCACCTAAAGTGGAAAATTCATAATGTGATAACCACTATAAATGGTGGATCACCCACAAAAGGTGGAGAGATAATCACATGATATGTCCACGAAAGGTGGAAGTGATAAAGTAATAACATGATAAGTCCACCAAAGGTGGAAAAGCTCCAACTACCTCTTATGTGGTCCCTAAGTAAACTTAACTAAGGTGTAATTATGACCTAGGACAAGGTACAACACATTTAATTACACCAACACAAATCTTGTCATGGAAAATCTTGTATTCTAAGCTGCATGTTGGTGATAGGTTGGGTTACATGCAAATCCATCCTATTAAATGCCCTTTTTACAAACGTATTGAAAGTCTAAAGCATATATTTTTGGACTGCTTTGTGTCTAGAAGGAAATGGAGGGTTGTTTTTGTTTATCTCTCTATTGTGTTTGAGCATACTTTGAATTGGAAAGAAGTTAGTTTTGGTTTGGAATTGCAAAACAATGTTGTTGTTGATTCTATAAGGCAAATAATCTTGTTTAATTTATGGAAAAGTAGATGCATTGTTGTTTTTGTTGATCATGATTTTTATCTGGAAATAGAAATGGTAAGGTTTTACTCTGACATCATTTTGCAAATTGTTTTCCTATGTTCTCAATTGCAGGGAGTGCCCAAAGTCAATGTGAAGATCTCTATGCATTTAGACAAGATTAAATGGCAGATTTTACAGCTACATAAAAGTGATGTAATGTGTTCTAAGTAGCTTCAAAAAATGTTAAAACTTAGAGTCTGATGGGTCTTCTTGTTGTTGTCCAATGTTGTTGTAATTTGTACTTTGCTGCATTGTTAGTTGTCCTTTACATATGTTAGATTGGATGGCTTAGTTTGGTGGGCTATTATTTGTTTTACATTCTTTGCAACCTCCGGTTGCCTTTTATTTTTATTTTTTTCTCATTGATTCAATATAAAAGAAAACTTTTAAGGCTTGTTGACCATGAAATGTTATGAATATTCCTCTAAAAATTGCTTGAATATAATTCAAAATTTTATATTTGGCACCATGTAGATTGGTCATATTCATTGTTTGAGTGTGACTATAATACGAATCAAGTCATCCCTTGATTAGTGAACACAGTAATAGAGGTGAATCTCATGAAAGGAATGTTTCTTTTTATGTGATTTAAATTATTATTGCTAATATGACTTGAATAGAGTTAACATTGAAGCTAGTAGCTAGTTTTGGTAGCTAAAATAACTTTTTTTGGTTATCATCCCTTTTAGTTCCCTATTTTAATTGTATACATATGAATCAAAATTTTGAGACTTAATGATCATAACATACTATGAATGTTTCCATTGAACTTTTCTCACACACTTGTTTATCTATTATCAGTTATTATGATTATTTTACTTTATAGTTTTTTGAATATAAAATATTTGAACGAGTAGCTCTAAGCTTCATGGTTTTTCACTATTTTGGATTTTTTATGTTATATAGCTAGAGGGTTTTGTGACATATGAAACATATAGGAAATTAATACAACATTTATAAGTGAGTTGGTAGTAAGATATCATTGAAGTTTATTTGTTTGAGTGGTTTAAAATATTTTAGATCTAAAAGGGCCAAGTTTGGTAGTTATTAAAAAGAGAGGTCAAAATGAAACATCCCCGAAGATAGGTATTTTGGGTTAACATACATGGTACCACTTGAGGTTGGTGTATTACACAAGGGATTGTATTACATTTGGTATGATCCATTTTTGGAATATTCCTATTGTTCTCATTTATTGAAACAAACTTGTCTATTTTTGCTTCTTTTCCAAGTGCTCATTATCTTCTTTTTCTCTCTTTTTTATTTTTGGTTAACCCCTATAGTGTTTCATTGACTCAAAAAGATACGTGTGGACATAAAAAATGTATTTCTCTACTTGAATGAAAGACATAAATGTGGAGATTGAATAAATAATTCTTGTTTTGGATCTTCAAGTACAAAATAAAATTAGATAAATATGAGTTAATAGACCTAATTCAGATTATATTATACTCAATCAATATATATATTTTTTTAATAAAATCAAAAGTATTATGGTAATTAGTGTTTAAATAATTTAAATTTAAAACGAACTCAATCAATCTAGATGTTAATCTTTGAAGTTTTAAATATCTTAGTGTTTGCTATTACTTGAATGATTCCTCAAGTTTATTTCCTTTTAATGTTACTTTTAGTGACACACTAGTCAAGTATGGTTACTTTAGGTATTGTCTTTCAAAATTATTTAAGAGGTTGTGACATGCAATTTCTATTGCTTTTATTTCTTTAACTATTGGTGGATATTAGTTAAATCAAATAAAGGATTTTCTTATATTTTTAGCATTGGACATTGTTAAATACATTTTAACTCAAACTTCCCCTATGAAAGATTTGTGTATATATTGGTACCACGAATATTTTTTAATAAATTAAACTCAATATTCAATCCAACCCAACAAAATTAATTTTTTCAATTGATTCTTGACATATTACATCATTTACAACTTTTAGAAAATAAATATTGATTCCAACATCTACATTTTTTTTAATTTTAATGCACCCACTTTAAGAATTTGGTCCACTAAATATCTACATAATATCTACATATTATTATGTAGTAATTTAATAATTTTAGGATATAATAGGAATTGATTACATATATTTATCCAAATATTCCTAGAGATGATCTTAAAGGAAAAAAATATTTATTTTCTTATTTTAGATTTTGTTAATGGTAGTGCTTTTACATGCATATAATTTTTTTAAGAAAGTATCATTTTTATAGTTAGTGTCATTGCATGTATGTTGAGAGCACAAGAAAATATAATTTACATATTTTTATTTTTCTTGAAGGTTAAATTAATTAGTAAAATCAACTATAAATAAGGAATGAGGGGTTGGAAAGTATGAAGACTTAAATCAAAGACTAGATATTAAGAATTACTGGAAAGGGGTGGTTGGAGATCCTTAGGGAGTTTGTTTGAGATGAAGAATTTAATCAAAATATTTGAAGACAAGGAAGATAATCTTGAGTATTAATTATGAAGCCACTTCACAAAATAATTCATTTTACACTTTGGGTGGAAGTGGTATATTTTACCTTTGAGAGTGTTTAATTGTGTGTAATGCCTCGCCATGTAACCCTAGAGGAAGTTGCAATAACAATGAAGGCGTACAATTTTTATTATTTAAAAGTATAATATAACATGAAAGGTTCTCAATCTACTGCCAACCTTCTCTAAGGCACAAGACTAAGGTTACATCTGATTCTCATAACATAAACATAAATACATTCATAGCATATGATTAACTACTTAAGAATTAAAAGTACATACATTCCAAACATTAAAATTGCATCACATAGATAATATATACATCAAGATCCCAATATTACATTAATTCTCAAATAAGTTTTACAACACGCATTCCCAAAATGAGGTAGATCATACATATGTGTTACAAATACATGAGATCTCCTCGAATACAACTGAGGAGTAATAAAAGTACAAGAGTCATTTGTAACAATAATCAAAGTATGGAATAACAAGCTGGAATCCACGAGCTCTCCAACTGAAAGATCTCGCCATCTCGAACAGAAGAAAGGGGACCCAACAGAGTAGGGTGCACATTCCTCCCAACCAAGTGGTACTCGAAGTCCCACCCCCCATGCTAGGAGATAGTAACAAGGATTCTAGACAAGACCTACTACCTCTAGACATAGGCTAACACATATTGAACTAAACCAAATACAAGAATCACACTATTACAAAGGTTACATTGCTTCCAATGTTACACAATCATTTATATTATAGATCTAACAAACTATTGACTTAGGAGGAGTGTCTTCACAATGTTGCATGGGTTACCTTGGTAAGTCTTCCTAGGCCCTAGCCCCCATCTTGGGTTATACTAGTAGCCTCTCATGACTCCCGACCCCACATGTAATCCAAAGCGAAATCGACTATCTTTCGAGAAGACAAGATATTGATCTTACCATTCTAGGCCTTCTTGTCTCATCCCAAGTCTATACAAGCACTTGAGTCCATGAGCGGGGCACATTAATCTTATTTAGTGTTTAATACTACCCATTCCCCTAATATATTAATTACATTATCACTGGATTAACTAACTCACAACGAGTTACCCTGGCACCACTTTGTGTGTCGACCCTCATTGAAAGCCACTCTCCTAAGGCAACTCGTGGAACAAATTCCACTACCCAAGACAACTAGTGCATACTATAAATATTCAAATCCCACTCAAACACATTAGGGCAATACTTCCTCATTCATGGAAACTGGGTAATTACTGATAACGACAAACACACTAACCAAGGGTAACAAAATGGGCTGAAATTAAATAATTCACAACCCCCAAATCTATAACACATCTGGAAGACTTATAACACATATAATCCAATTCCCCAAAAAGTGAACAAAGGAAATTACATGCAAAGGCAATGATACAGGAAACAACTACTTTTCAGATATATTAAATCCAATTTCCCCCCCCTTCAGTATTTTACAGAAAAGAAATTGCCCAAGTAAATAAACTAAAATAAAATAAAATTAAAGCCCCTAACAACTAGAGAAGGAAATTCTAACTTCTCTGTAACTTCAATTTCCTCGATTACTTTTAAAAGAATAATAATTTTATTGAGACACTAAATCAACCAAATCTTATATTTGTGCATGTTATGCATGCTCCAATTTAAAACAAATATATTTAAAATCATTAATTATATATTTAAATATATATACATTGAGTATATACATATTTATTTATATATATAATTATATATATGCCAATGTATATACATTAAATATATAATAAAATATATTACAAAGAAAATATATTATTTCAAAAGAAAACCATAATAAATAAATATAGAATATATATGTATATATATATATTATATTAAAATAAAATATCTTAAAACCAAATCGCATTCCAAAATAACATATGGCAGACGAAATAATAAAAGGGTATGTTGTTAATAAAATCCACAAACTCATTCAAAGTGGGGAGGGGCGGCTATGCTTGCACAACCGTACCCCCCCTTCTCTATACAGGGCCATGTGTGTGGGGATGGTTTATCACCTCCACAACGTCGTCCCCTTGTGGGGCGGCGGTGGAGGTAGTACCTCCACACTACCTCCCATACAAATAACACAATACAATAAACATTAAACCCAGTGAAATTGAACGCATACAAAAATTCGTATGCTCAAAGCTTCAAAACAAAAATTTCTTTTGGGTAACAAAAAATAATATTGCCATATGGCCATGCGCCTAGCATATATGCAATTAAATACATTTATTTATATATTTATATATTTATATATTTATATTTTTATATATATATATATACACACTGTACAATATATATATATATATAAATTTGATTAACCAAATACTGTAATCAGGAAAATAATTTTTCCAAAAAGATTTCTACAGGGAACTTTTCCAAAAACATCCGAAAGCCAATTTATAGAGAACTTTTCTAAAGGTGAAATTCTCAAATAAAACACAGAGGATTCTTTTAAAACTACCCAAACAACGAATCTTAAAGAGAAAGAACAATAAAATTCATACAGATAAATTTACAAGAAATTTCCCAAGAAGCTTTCAACCTACAGGAAATTTTTCTATAGAAGACTAAATTTCTTCCTGATTAAGATTTTCTTTCCAAATCCCTAACTATATTCTTCTAGGTTCTTCTATGAATACAATAATCCCAATTTACAATTTACAATAGTTTTCACAGGGGATTTCATCTCTACAGAGGATTTTATTTTCACAGAGAATATCACATATGATAATTACAATTTTAAAACAAAACTCAAACTTAAAAACTTGCACATACAATCTTTTCCAAAGAGTAATCTAAATTAAGAAGCAAATAAACTAAATAGAATTAAAAGAGAAACCTGGAATCCAACGCCTGTGAAGTTGTAAATTGAAGTAGTGCCTCCTCCATAGATCCAAGTATTTTCTCCCAGATAAACGAAAGCTTCCTCCAGAACAATAAAAATTTCCGAACACACACTTTTCCTGAGAGTAATTTTTCCAAAAATTTCAACAACATGCAATAACAAAAAAATTCTTCTCAAATATTTTTCCCCAACACCAAATATCCTCTATGCTTCTTTCATGAAGAAGTTTCTCACTTCTTCCCGTTACAGCCACAAATTTCTCCCCGTGAATAAATTTTCCAACAAACCTCATAAATTTTCCAACACATGTTGAAAACCCAAAATATCTTTTGAAAACAAATTGCACAAAATCCTCCAGATGTTTTAAGAATTAAAAACATTTAATAATTCTAAAATATTTAACATTTCTAATTTAGCTTAATTCAACTAATTTAATTAATTAATAAATAATATAATCCTAAGATTAGACTATTTACCAATTAAATTAAATTAATTAATTAATTAATTAACATCTTCTAACATTAAAACCAGATTAATTTAATAATCATCTAAAATAATTAAATACATTAAATTACCTTTTACAAACTTTGCAACATAATAATTTCAAAGCAAAATTAAACAAATTTTAACAAACAAAACCAACTAGATCTGATGACACACTATGACTAGGGTAAAGGCTTGACACATGAATCCTTGCTACTATCTCCCAATCAACATTACCATTGGGCAATGGACATGCTCAAACCTATGAAGCCAAGTGGAATCGATGTCTTGCACCTGCAAACCTATAAATAAGGCATATATAGAACATGCATATATACATCATAATAGAACACACCGTGAAGAGGGAATAGCGGACTTGCAAGACGCTCGCAAGCAAGTGATGTAATTTTATCCCCTTTACCAATACACTATCACAAATCTAACGATTCTAACATATATAATCTACTCATGTGCATTGTAACTATGGATTTTTCCTGCAAGGTAAAGTTAGCAAATCATATGCAAATATATAAACCCACAATATGTAATAGAATGTAAAGGAATAAACAAAGAAGTGAATGAAAAGATTTCACCCAAGTCCTTCATCCTCCATGGCTGAATTCCATTACACCTTCTAGCTTGTTGAAATATGAAATGTTGCCCTCATATTTTTGATGAGCAAATCTAAACTATAGACTAGCCTTAAGCAAGTTTTGAAGGATTTAAGAATCTAATGCAAGAGAATTCCTACATGCAATGACTAAATGACAAGATAAAATGTTCAATTCACAAGAGTGCAAGAAGTATTTCAAGATTGCTAAGAGATTTTGAGAATTGCTAGATGACCAAATGAGGATAGAATTGGCATTTTATAGAAAATGCAATTTTGGATGGACGGATGAGATCAAAGATTGAGAAGTGCCCTAGAATCTGTGGTTAAGATTCAAAATAACAACCTCTTAATTAGGGTTAGGGCAACTTTAGGGTGAAATTCAAATTGAGTGGACAAGATTTAATTTAAGAAATTAAATCAAGGAAAGAGAATATTTGTGACAGTGAGATGAGAATTAGTAAGTGAAAAAGGATGAGTTAGAAAATCAAGTTATTTTAGAAATAACTTAATTTGTGGAGAGAAATGCTATTTTGAAATTAATATTTTAAATTAATTCCAAAATGGTGAATTCATGTGATAGTAAATAATAATTATTTTATTTACTTGAAGAGAGAGAAAATTAAATAAATAATTTTTATTTAAATTTAGAAATTAATTGTGAGAGACAATTAAATAATCAATTTAAATTATTTAATTGTGGAAGAAGTGGATTAATAATTAAATAAATTTTGGGGGATTTATTTAATTATGAGAGGACTATAATGTTAGAGACATATTTAAATAAAATTAATTTATTTAAATAGTCAAGAGGGAATAGTGTATTAAATAAATTTAATAATTTATTTAATTTAAAGAGGACTTTAGATATTAGTGACGTATTTAAATAAAATTAATTTATTTAAATAATCAAGAGAAAAAAGAGAGATGAATTAATTAAATAATTAGTCATTATTTAATTAATAGTTGAATTTAGTCAGAGTGACATAATTAAATTATGTATAGAGGAATTGATGAGAAAATTGAGTTCGCAGGTCTAGGTCAATTTTAAGTGTCTACAAGCATATAACAATATTATTCCAAATAACCATTATGCTAATCAAAGGCATGTCAAAATGATAACATCAAAATAGAGTAACATCACATCATAACATAAAATCCACATCGCTCTATAAATAGCGATCAAATAATAAACAAGCATCATAGTATATCAAAGTCTAAGTGCAACCAGAAAACAAAGCAAAACAAGGTAGGACACTGTCTGATACAAAGAGAAAAACGAAGGGGTGCTACATTGTGAGTGTATTATTTTATAAGACCTTCCATAATTTACGTAACATTAACATATTTTGGATCTCCCAAATAAGAGGATGAAGGGTTGACAAATAAATGGATTTGTTGTACATAAGCTAGGGTGAAAAGGGGATGTGTAGGTCAAGTCTTCATTCTCCTCTATTGACCCTTGATGTTAGATGTGATTCTAGGGGGAGTATCTTGCTTAACCCTCTTGGACCTCAACACTCCACAATGATAATTATTAGATCTTGTATTGATCCCTTCATAATGATTGATGATAGTTCTAGAGAATTTGTGCCATTTCAAGTCTAGTCATTGATACTTGATGATCTCTAGTTTTCCATAATATTTTATCTTTTGGGTTCTTGTTCCCCCTCCTTGGATATATATACTAGTTTCTTGGCCACTTGTGTTGGCGACCCCTTGTTGTTTTATATTTCCTTTCTTTTTTCTTCCCCTTTGTGGGGAATTTCTAGGTTTCTCTTCCTAGAACTTTATATTGTAAATTTTTGTACTCTTGAGTCCCATTGACCTAATTTTGGTAATTCATGGACATTGATATATTTTATTTATTTCACCTTATTGTTGCACCTGGTTGGTGAGGATCGATTCCATTCTCGAATGTAGACATATGTTAGCATCTTGTTATATTTGTGCCTCTTTTTTCATTTTTCCAAAATATTTGTTTTTGTATTTAAAAAAAAATGATTAAGACAATCTTATTAATTATATGATTTTTGATTAGATGAATAATATGTGGTAATATTTCTAGTCATTACTCATTACTAGAAATTATGTCTAAGAACATTCAACTCTTCATCTAGGTATACACTGTAGATTAGTTTTTGGGCGTTTGTAGTGAGGATGTTTGTGGAGAGTATGCTTTAAGTCTTATATATTTGGTTCTCCCATTTACCTTTTATTATTCTTGCCACAACTAGTATCTTTTATACCCTCTAAAATTGACAGTGGAAAATTAGTTGTAAGAGGGTTTATTTGTTTGTTGAAATGCCAAAGTTTGAATTTTTATTTTATCTTTTGTTATCCTATTTGATGAGTATATTCTACCTAAAAATGTTACTCAAGGAGAATCTTTATGTGATATACCACTTGTATAAGCTATATTTTTCCTTTTTTTTATCCCAACAATCACTTTATGTTTACTTGGGAGTCAATCTTGGTTACATTATCTAGATTTTAGTTTAATGCATAGCTCCACAAAGTTTTAGAATGAGGGATGAGGGTATTGGGAGATGGGTTTTAGGGATGGGAGACCAATAATAAATTTGGAGATGATGGGGAAATGACCCACATAATATATAATATTAATAGATTATATTAATAATTAATCTCGGGCTCATGAGTTTGGTTGGGTTTCAAGTTTTTTGGAGGACTCTGATTTTTTTTCATCCTTTTTCTCAGGGCTTGGATGGTGGGGTTGGTCTAGTGTTTAAGGTAACATTTATGTAGGGGATGATACTTATGGTAAGTTAGTGAAATCTTGGGTGTATGTTGTCAAAGGATCAATAATATCCCCTCCTACTTTGTCTTTATATTCTACTAAAAATGGTAAGGGTTTTCTACTGCATATCCTTGATTCTGTTGTTGAAATATTGTATCTTCCAAATTTGAGCATTCACTTGTTGCTAAATTTTTACGAGCTTAGCCAAATATTTATGTTCTTAGGAAGTGGAATTAGTGGAAATGACTTTCTAAGAGACATTTGGAGATTTTGACTATGAGGAAGGGTTTATTTTTGATATTTTTCAAACCATGAAGATTATTTATAGATCCTCTTAGATGGTATGGTTTCTCAATAAGTCTAATTCATTATTAATGGGCACCAAAATTTCATCTTGAGAAAGAATATGTCAATGAATTTCCTATCAAAGTAAAGATTCCTAGGTTACTATTGGACTACGGAGGAGGAGGTCTTGTCAGGTATTACTAAATCCTTTGGTCAACTTTTGGTAGTGGATGTAGTCACCAAATATATGAAATTTTTGTTGTTCTCTATATTTCATGTTATTATGGAGGTGGAAAAGGTGTTCCCTTTGTGATCATCTTATCCTCTAAGCTAGGTAATTGGGTACAACATATCATCATCAAGGATGCCCTAATGGTTTGTCTCAATTGTCTCAAAGTTGGTCATACTACAATGAGGTTCCCAAGTAATAGGAGATTGCAAATTATTTCAAGGAAAAAAGAACATGTGGAACCCTCTCAATCCCTTGGTAATGAGGCAAATAGGACCCTCTTGAAAGAAATTCTAGATGAGGACTGTAGGAAGAGGGAATTTAAGGAAAGTGGGGGTTTTGGGGGATCCAAGTTATCCCTTGCCTTTTAATTATTACATGAAAGTTTTTTGAAGGATTTGGGAGAGAATCCTTCTATGTATCCTTTATTCCTTTTAAATTCAAAAGATATTGTTAAAATAGAAGCCCGACTAGGAAAAAAATTGATTTAAGGATTTGTCAAAAGGGGTTGTTTAGTGCTCCTTGGAATATTTTAGTTTAAAATTGTCTTAATAAGGTAGGTGTTTTTTGGTATATGGATTTTATACCCTATGATTGTTGCGCTAAACTCCTTTGGTTTTGGGGTTTATTGTTTTCTAGTTTATTGAATTCTTTGTATTACTCGTTTCTTGTTATTGCTACTTGATGTTAGTTGGGCTTCATTGGCCTATTTTTATTTCTTTGTAAAAAGGGCTAGGGCCCTTTCAAAAATCCTACCTTTACTATTATATATATTAAAAAATATTTAAAATACAGTAATATATTATTAAATAAAAAAATTGTAATGATATGAGTTTTAGAGAAAGCTCAAAACAAAAGAAATTTCAGTAATTGGGACAATGAAATAATAAAGAAATAAAAAAGTCTCCTTTTGTTCACAAGTCTTGCAAGTTTTAATCTAAAGTAAGCAATGAGCTAATATCAACTTGGTATAGAGAAATTTAGGGAAATTTAAGAGCATTTGGGGAGCTGGACTATGTCGTAAGGGATTAGAAAGGAAAATTTATATGGGATGTCTCTAAATTTTTTTTCAATGGGACTAATAGTGAAGTGTAATGCCTTTCCACATAACCCTAGAGGAAGTTGCAATTTACTACTCAAACACACAATTTTTTTTATTTAAAGTACAATTAACATATAAGTTCACTTCCTAATGCCAACAACTTCTAAGGCTATGAGACAAGATTACGTTAAACCCATACATACATCATAATTACATCCATAGCATTTTAATTACTTAAGGAATTAAGTACTCATAAATTCCATTCATGTTAAATTACAACATCACATTAAGAAATACAATAAGATTTCACATAACATTAACTTTAACAAATCATATTACATCTCTCATTCCCCGAATGAGGTTGAACATATAAGTGTGATAACATAATACAAACAACCACCTCAAATACAACTGAGGGGTAATAGTTACAGGATCCAACTGAAATAAATATAAAGCATGAAATAAATACTATATACCACGAGCTCTCCAATTGGAAATCTCACCATCATGAACTGAAGATCAAGGGGGACCCAACGACGTAGGGTGCACGTTCCTCCCAACCAAGTGGTACCCATAGGCTCACCCCCCATGCTAGGAGATAGTAATAAGGATACATGGCCAACCCTACTACCTCTAGACACCGACTGACTCATACTGACTCAACCAAACACATGAACCTAACATTCACAAGGGTCACACTGCTTCCAGTGTCACACAATCTTTTGCCTTACAAAAGCAACATATAGTTGACCTAGGAGAAGTGTCACCACATAGGTGCATGAGTTACCCGTCAGATCTTCATAGATCTCAACCTCCATCAAGATTCACTCTCCTACTGACAACACATGGAACATAACCACTCCAAACTAAGGAGGAAACAAATCACACAATCCACTCCTAATAAGGAGGCACAAATCCTCGTTCATGGAAACTGGGTATAACACTGATACGACTCCATACACTACCCAAGGGACTCAAAATAGGTTGACATAACAAATTGACAATGTTGAAATGATGGACGCACAAGTGTCCTTGATGAAGCTGCAATATTCAATGGAGGACCTTTGCTAGGAAGAAATATTCAACCACAAAGAAAGTATGATAATGGCATTCAAATAGAGATTCTATTATGATCTATCAGATTGATAGATAGATATATTACAAAGAGTACATATGCCTAATTATATAGGCAAGTGCTAAACCTAGAATGCAAAGGATGTTGCCAAGTGTTCAAATCACACTTCATGTGACAACAAGAAACCCTAACCAACTACCTAGGGAATGATAACAAGATAGAGATAAGTTCTAGAAAAGACAACTCATCTTCTAGAAGGGAATCTTATCTCAACAACATTATTAAATGATTAAATGCAACCTAGGACTGATATGATTAATTAAGACCTAAGTTAACTTATGCTAGTGTAATAATTAATAAATTACACTAACACCCCCCATAAGTGCAACTTAGGGAGGAGAAGAAAATGCAATGATTATGCATGATGATGATGGGTCCTGGCTGATGGCCATTTTAGGTACCCATGTACATAGGATGAAAATTCAACTAATCTCCCACAAAATGGAGAAAAGGGGAAAACCCAGTGGGAAGAAAACCCCTCTCCAAAAAAGGAGATAAAATGCAAAAGGTGATGATTGGAGGACTCAACATCATCCCCCCAAGGACAATAATCATCACATGGATACAATACAATCAATGGCCCCCCCATAGGAGGGAAATAGAGAGACAATGTAGCCCCCCCAAAAAAATTGATCACCTGCAAGAAAGGTAAGTGTATGTAGACAAAACATGATCCAATGTCGACAAACAACTTGTCTCCCTTTCGAAAGAAACAAAACCAGATGCAAGTGTAGAGATGCTTCCCATTTCGGATAGGAATTGAAGGAAGGAAGGATGTATATGAATGCTGATGATGTCTCTAAAAGTTGCTCATGTGTCTCCTTGCCTGATGAAGATGAAGATGCCACAACCCACTCAGGTACATACCCAATTAATGTAGAAGGTGACAAATCAAGATGATGCGGAAACTGATGCTGAACATGATCCAAAGACTGCATTGTGATGTTCCTTCCATTGAAGGAATAGATGGAGACTTGATTGTCCCCCCATAATGAAGTGTCCTCAAAACCACTGAGAGAAGACTGAAGCCAATCCAATGGTAGATGTAGAAGAAACTCCGATGAAGATGGAGGAAGTCTCATATATGAAATCTCTGAAGAGAAACCAAGTGCCCCCAAGATAGTCTCAAGATTCCTAATTAAGGTTGAGACAATGAAATGTGGAGACTCAAGGGAACTCTCCAAAGTAGGATCTGAATAGAGGAGTGATATCCCCTCAAGAATGTTCTCGAAACCTATAAAAGTAGCCAAGTCAACAATCCCTAAAACAAAGCCATCCTATGATGTCAAGTTTGGAAAATGAAATGTGTCTTGATGAATGATGATGATGATGGAAGCCTCAATCAATGACTTTGGACAAGGAATCACTGAATGTGAAGGGATACCAATAGTCTCTGATGGAGAAGAAGGATAATTTGAAGCAACCTTGCCAACCTCTTCGGAAGATTCAAGGCAATCTCCTACATAATAGTATCATCATGGGGTACTTGATCTGAAACCTGACATTCTGAAGCATGACCATCAGGGAAGGGTGGAGTATCTGAATCTCCATATATCTCCCAAAGCTTAGTCCAAAGGATGTGAGGATCATCACAATGATCAATAGAACTCAAAACATTAGAATCAACTTGTATTCCAATGATCTCTAAGACAATGTATCTGTTGCAACTCCAAGCAAACTCATGAATACCTTCACTCAGATGGGGAACTATACCAAACAGATGTGGCAACAATGCAAGTGATTCGAGATGGTGGATGATCTGATCCCGCCATTGTTTATAGTTTCCCGTGTGCAACATAGTCAAAGAAGGATAATATGCAAGCCCCATAATGTACAAACAAATTTCTCCAAAAATACAAAGACAATGACCTTCAGCAACAAATAGAAACTTCCAAAACTGATATGCAACTGAAGTGATGCCACCCAAAACAAAAATCCTTTTCCCAAGCTTCAGGATATCCAAGTTATTGAACAAAACCAATGCAAGAGTACCTGGAGCTGAAAATGATCAAAGTGAATGGACTGATGAAAAAAAAATCTGAATCACCTTCCTGATGTCGCTAGAATCATTGAATTTTGATCAACGGTTGCGAAGATATGAGCCTTTATGTCCAAAATGAAGGGTTGAATTCAGTTGACTTGAAATTTTGATAGCAGCTAAATTTTGAAAAATTGACTGCACCACTGGAAAGTAGGTTGAATCTTATTTCCGACAATATTTCGTCTGTCAAATTTCGACACCGTGGCGCAAAGATATGGCGATTTGAAAAAATCTTCCCTATTAGGGCCTGCAATCTAAACAGGCGCAAAAATTAAGCGCTTGGGGGCAAAAAAAATGGAGCCCTTGGTCGTTGATGTGACAGTGGGCTTAAGACCTGTAAATTTTTTTTTTCCATGATGGAGGATAGAAAGGGGAAATTTTATTTCTGCAAAAACTATTTGAATCGTACAAAATGCAAAAAACCCTAGATACCTCAAATGGCTCTTGGTGTGAATATGTCCAAATCGGACGAATGGGCAGGTGATCCTAGGGTTTCGAGGCCTTTTGAAGACAATGGTGAGCTCGGATCTGACTCAATTTGCTCCAGAAATCAGCTTGGTCCCCGGGTAGAACCAACTAGCCTGCAAAGAAAACCCTCAAGCCTACAAATAATCTCACTAGCCAAACTTTCTTGATCCTGGGATGAACCTTCACTGTAATAGCTCTGATACCATGTTGGAATGAAGGACGCACAAATGTCCTTGATGAAGTTGCAATATTCAATGGAGGACCTTTTCCAGGAAGAAATATTCAACCACAAATAAAGTATGATAATGACATTCAAATAGAGATTCTATTATGATCTATCAGATTGATATATAGATATATTACAAAGAGTACATATGCCTGATTATATAGGCAAGTGCTAAACCTAGAATGCAAAGGATGTTGCCAAGTGTTCAAATCACACTTCATGTGACAACAAGAAACCCTAACCAACTACCTAAGGAATGATAACAAGATGGAGATAAGTTCTAGAAAAGACAACTCATCTTCTAGAAGGGAATCTTATCTCAACAACATTATTAAATGATTAAATGCAACCTAGGACTAATATGATTAATTAAGACCTAAGTTAACTTATGCTAGTGTAATAATTGATTAATTACACTAACAGACAACCCCCATCCAATTAAGAACCTCTAGAAGACTTACATATTAAAGACACACTTAACCCATTATTTCCCCAAAACGTAACTTGAAGAACCACAAGGGCAATCAACATGATAAATAAATCTAATATTTGGATTTACTAAATCCATTCTCAATCAGTAGAAAACATTAAAATAATTTATTCAATTTCACTAATTAAATAAAAAGCCCTTCATATTCATAGAGAGGAAGAATCTAATTTTATTTAAACTCAAATCCTCAATTACTTTTAAAAGCAATAATAATTTCCTTTATTTACTTAAAATACCCATTTCTCTAATAAATTAGGCCATGCATATAAATTATTCCTTTCTAAATCTCCATTTGTACAAAATTGCATGCAACTAAATACATAAAATGAAACATTAAATATACATCTAAATGTATATAAACATGTAATATATCCATACAAACAACTATATCCATATATTTAATTATATATATAAGCTAGTATATATACATTAATATATTTTGCCAAATAAACACATTGTTCTAATAAAACTCATGTAATACATATTTTAAACAATAAACAAATATATATATATATATATATATATATATATATATATTTTAAAATATTATAAACTTAAAAATCAAAAACCTTAAATAAATGGACGGACGAACCTCACCTATGATTCGCCGTGTTTTAATCAAACAAAAATAAACTTTAAAGTGGGGAGGGGCATTGTATATTCAACGTCGACCCTCCCCCACATACCTTGGTGCCGCCGTATGGAGGATGGGGCGTCGACTGCATGCCCAACCGACTCCCATGGTTGAGACGCTGACCTTACATAGCCAACTCCCCTTCCATGGGGTCGGCTGGGTAAGCCACCGACTACCCCCCCAAAATTGCAATTTTTTATTTTTATTTTTTTATATAATAAACTCAATTCCCGCGTTTTAACAATTATGCGTACGGGCCATTCGCGTACGACAAAGCATGTAAATATTGACACCAAAATTTTAAGTAATGCAAGGTATACATAATATATATATATTTTTGTATATATATGTGTATGTTTTTTTATATATATATATATTATATACAATTATATATAAAGAATTTTCAAACATAGGGTAATTGGGGAAATTTTTCCCAAAAAGGCCATCTACAGGCAATTATTCAAATTTTAACCAAATTTCACAGAGGACATTCTACATGCAAGGTTATGCAATTTTCCAGAAAAATCCAAATTCCATAGAGGATTTCTACAATAATTTTTTTTTTCAAACAAAATAACAGAGGATCCTTTCTTGTTTTCTCAAATCCAAACACAGAGGAATGAATTTTGAAGAATAAATAAAAGAAATTCCTACAGTTTAAAACTCAGAGAAATTCTCCCGAGAAAAGACAAGCTACACGAAAATTACAATTTCCTCAAAAGGGGGTTTTCCTTCCAGATCTACTGTTTCTTTCTAAGTTTTTCCATTGTTTAAAATATCAATTTGATAGAGGCTCTCTAATTTCACTATAAAATTTTCTACAGAAGTACTAAATTGATCACAACAAATCGAGATATAATTAGAGAAGGAGATTTGATTTTAATTACAAATACAAGTTTAGCTAGCTATAAAATCAATATGTTTTCCTTCACATTTGAAGTTGTGTAGAGTAGTCAACATGGTAAGGAGTACATGGAGGGGTGTGTGAGCCAAATATTTATACAAAACACTACAAAGATGTAATCACAAAAGTAAAGATTGTTAGATTTGATCCAAAATTCCTCTAAGGAGCCTTCATCATTGGTCCTCATCTTGTTAAAAATAGCATTAGGAAGGTGATTGGTTCAATATTTATATTGAAATTTCCTTGACATTGCCTGAACAACATTGTGGATTCACTTTTTTATTATCAAGCATAATAAATATATCTTGATAAAAATGAATGGTTTGGGCCATTTTATAATCATATATCAAAGACATATACATTATGGAGCCAAATTTGTTAGAGGCAATTATAAGATATAAAGCCAAAGCAAGAGCGATTGATGGGGCTATGTTTTTGTGGGATCTTCTTACCTCTTTGGTAGTTGCTAATGCAGTCCTCCTTGTGGCTAGAAATATATTCATTTTAGTATCCTTGTTTGAGTTAAAATTGTTGCTAGGAATTCAAGGAAAGGCCCTTGATGGGGGCTTGTAAGGTGAACTAGGAATTTGATCAACACCATTTTCTTTCTTATATGAAATTTTGTTTATTAGGGAAAGGTTGTGGAGAAAGAGGAGTCGTTGGATGGGTGAGATATTAGTTTTAGTGGTAGAACTATAGACACTAAAATTATTCTTCTAGTTATTGACCATTAATTATTATTTACTATTATCATTATACCATTAAATATCCATTTAATATTATTGTTATATTATCCATTAATTAATCAATTAATTAAATAATATATATATTTTTTAAACAAAAGTGGCACGCCACTATATATTATTATATTATAAGTAATTTTTTTTTACAAATCCTAGTTCGATGAGCATACCGACAGGAAAGAGCCAGGAAGAAAACCTCTAGTTATAGCTCAAAAATATTACAAAAAAAGAAACTAGCCTACATGACCATTTAATTTGGTCATTTTACAATGTTTACATTTTTACAATAATCTCCAAAATCATCTACCCAAGCTTATGAATTCAGTTAATTAAAAAAAACCATACTTCCCAAAAGACATTACATTCAAGCTTTAATCATCAAAAAATTAGTTTGTGTAATATGACTTCGTTTGTAGTGTTCTGAGTTTTACTAGTTGCTTGTCAAAATTTTGAGATCGTTTTCCTGAAATTAACCAAAAAACCAACACCTCCAAAACATTCTTTGCACATTTTAATTTACTCTTCCATCTGCATGATTTCCATCAAATTGTCTCCTTCTTCTTCATTACCTTCATCCACATTCTAAGAGTTTAAAGCAATATTCATATATGGAACAACAACCATGTCAACCCTTCTATATAAACTTGCCCCTTGGTTTTGATTCAGAGACATGTTATGGAGCAAATTTTGTGCTACACCTTGTGAACTTGGGTGTGCTATACCTAGTTGATGCTACAAAAGAGGAGCTACATGATAACAATTATGATGAAGCAGAAAAGAAGTATAGTGATAATTTCTCTGAAGCACTTAGACATTTCCCTTCCCAAATGATGACTATATCTTGATAAGGCTCTATTTAAGTGACTAGGATTAGAGAACTCTAAAGACTGCTTAAGAGCATCATAAACATTTACGAAAGCTTTGTTGTGTGGTAGAAAGTGAGGAGGAAAAATACCACCCACGTAGCCCTCTCTCATAGAGAAGACATACTTTTGAGCACAAACAAGAAGATAATCATTTTGCAAAAAGATTTTATTCACCATTTTTTTTGCAATGACAGTTACAAAATCTAGACATCGCAAGATGTCCACTAGATTTGAAATGAAAATTGAGAGGATATTTGAAGGGAAAATCAATCTTCTGGCTTTTGGTTGAAGTATTTCAGCCCCAATGACACATTTAAGATATTTGAAATCACAAGGAAAGTGAAACTTAAACACTATTTTTAAATGCTGCTCTTCTACCTTACCAGAAAATGGAGCCTCCCACCTTTGCACTAGAAACCACACTTTGTAATTCTTTGAGCGATAATCTATTTCCAATACAAAGCTTAAAACCAAAACTTCAATAAGCTTCACAGAGAAGAAATTAGGATTGTTGTAAACATATGATTACTATAGCCCAAATATATAAGTGAAAGGTTTTGCCTTATACCAAGAAAACAATCATAATATCTTGTTTTTCATAGTCCTTTTAAAGGTGACAACTAACACATGCTTTAACACCTCCATAATATTTGTAAATTAAAACCTTTTAATGTGAAAGATGTTAAGTGTACTAACCTTTATGAAAACTTACTGTGTAATTATCATAGCAATCCACCTGTTCACTTACCATAAGCAATAGATAAACAATAGATTCCGAAATGTTGAATCCATGCGTACCATAACACATTGCGGGCAGCTGAAAAATAAAATTCTAAGTACTGAAGAGTACTAGTAGATTAACAAGTCAGTGAAAATTATTTTACTACCCTGCAAACAAATCCATTCTTACATCATCATGAAAAGATAACATGACGATAGATGATTTCGACTATTTGTGACATGATTTCCCAAACTTTTTGTGCCCACAAATTTGTACGGAGCTTTTAGCTTAAATTATTATATTTACGGTTGACATGACAACTTGTCACATCATTACCGATTCCAACTCGAATACTTGCCAAGCTATTGATTTGGACAACACAAGATATGTACTATATTGAACCCTTCAATTTTTCCAAAAATATGCCAACTAACTTATTTGAAATTTATTAGTCAAATATTTGGAGGCTTTATTGAACATACACATTTGCACTTGACAATTACATATGCGTTTCCATAACTTGACATAACTTTTGAAGAAGAAAATCCCAAAACTCTAATATACTATTAAATGGAAATCTAAATAGTATGTATCTTGTTCAAAACTTTCAAATATAACTACAAAAAACTATCAATGAATTTCCTCTTTTGTAATTAATGCTTCCAAAGAAGGATGGATTTTACCCATTTCAACCACATGTGTTACTTCATTTTCTACTTGGTCACACCCTAAATTAGCTATAAAATCAGCAACCATATTACCTTCTTTGTATGTATGTAAAATTTGAAAGTTGCCTATTCTGTCAAGCATAGCCCACATTTGCTTAACAATACATTCCAACTTCCAATTCTGAATTTTTCGATCCCAACATGCGTTGGTTAAGATGAGAGAATCACCTTCAATCTGAATTTTTGGGAGTTTAAAACTGAGAACTAATTTTAACCCTTGCAAAAGAGCTTGTGCTTCAACAACATTGTTAGTCCCAAAAACCAATTTGAATGATTTAGCACATAAAACTAACCCCTTATGATTCCTTATAATCACCCCAGCTCCAGAAATACCTGGATTCCCTCTAGATGCCCCATCAAAGTTTAAATTAAAAAACCCCAAAGGAGGAAAAATCTAAGCAATAACAGATCTGTTTACTTTTTGACAAACCTGATGAAGGTTACCTTTGAAAGGTAGAGTTAGAAGAGACCATGCTAGCAACATTTTAGAATCCCAATCTGAAAAAATTGAACCAATATGTTTAGTTTTAGACACAAAAGCATTAACAACTTAAAAAATTGATGTTTCCAATACTACCAACATTTGATCAATATTCAGTTTCTCCTTCCTAAAGATGCATTTGTTTCTTGCCCACCAGATAGCCCACAGAATTGAAGAGGGTATAACACACCAATATTAATGTAAGCTAATTATCCATTTTTAAGAAATTAATAAATTTCATTATTATCACTACAAGTTAACTCATTCATCTAATTAGTAACTTCCTCATTAATTTTTTCAATTTAATGAACTAATAAATTTATTGTTACCCTCTCATGAGTTCTAAATGGAAATTTTACTCATTAATTCTAGTTATATCCTTTACCTCTCTAAGTTGACTCCACAACTTGTTGAGTTATCTCTTGATCTTTGACTAAATCCTCACCAGTCATCTAATCTTTCAAATATCTATAAATTCATTATTCATATCAATAATTCTTGTATGCAAAATCACTCTACCATTTTTATCATTAAAATATTATAGTTATGCTATCGAGTTGCATCCACATCATTTACAAGCAAGCCATTCCATTGTGCTCAATCTGATGTTTGTAGTTGGATGTAGGAACTAGGACTTAGATTCTTTGTTATTTTTGAGTTTTTTGTTCTATGTTCTCATTTTCTATTGTATACAATAGCAATTAGAGCTCCCCTATGTGTAGTTTCTTTTGTTTTAATGTATTGAATGTATCTAAGGTAGTATTGAGTTTTATTTCTTGAATCTAATGTTTGTCATATCCTACCTAGTAACAAATATTATTATAACTATTTTGATCATTAATATAAAAGAAAATGATCCCAAAACCACATATACATATATATGGATATATACATATATATACAAACACATACATAAATATATATACATACACACATACATATAATATGTATGTGTATGTACATACATATGTACATGCATGTACTATATATATGCATGCATGTATGTGTGTATGTACATATGTATGAATGTATGTATGTGTATGTATATATGTATACATATATGTATGTATGAATAATATACATATATATTCTTCATACATACATATATATATGTACATATATGAAATATATATATGGG